>CM053505.1:23926261-24139304 GCA_028627145.1 Eidolon dupreanum
TGTTCAGCTTCTTTTATTCAACATAATGTCTGTGAGATTCATCTAGGGTGTTTTAAATATCAGCAACTCCTTCCTTTGTATTGTTGAGTAGTATTCCATTGTATGGATGTATCACAGTTTGTTTATCCATTGGTCTGTTAATAAAAATCTGGGTTGTTTCCAGTTTGGGGCTATCATGCACAAAATGGCTATAAACATTTATGTACAGAACTTCGTGTGGTCATAGGCCGTCATTTCTCTTGGGTAAATGCCCAGTCGTGGAAATGCCAAGTCACAGGTAGATAAGTGTTTAACTTCATCAGAAACTCTTTTCTATTCTACACTGTGCCATTTATGCTCCCACCAGCGACAGATAAGAGAGTTCTAGTTCCTCTACACCCTCACCATGTATCATCATTTGTCTTTTTAATTTTAGCTGTTATAGTAGGTAGAAGATTAGCCTCCTAAGGGCCACAAAGCCACCCAGAGCAGTCAGATTAAAAGTGCATCTACAATAACCAAAGCCTAAGAATTGGGATGGGCTTTGGAGACCCCTGGATTTAATGAATTCTGAGTTCAGAGAGCTGAGTGGGCCTTGGACTCCCCATAGTGAGGCTGTGGCAGGTTGCTTTGACACAGTGTTCTTCCTGCTTGTAAGACGGGAGAGGCCATGGGTTGTGCCACAGGTCATGCCATAGTGGGGAGGGAAGACACAGATAGGAAGACAGTTCCTGGAAAACAGTTTGCAGGTAAAATGTGTTCTATAGGAAACTTCAACCCTTTCCCCTTCCTCGTCCCCACCCCATTTCCAATACACACACACACACACACACACACACACACACACACATGTCCACCAGAGACACAGGACAGAACTTTGTTATTTGCAAGGTGAGTGATGATGTTGATGAGGGGGAGACGAGAAGGAGGAAGGAAGAGTTGTTTAGCTGCTATTTGGGGACCTCAAAATGGGTTAGGTTAGAGTTCAAAATGGGTTAGCTAAGGACTTGCCAACTTTTGAAGTGCATTCCCCAAGAATATTGTAAATTAGACACTAGAAGATGGGAAATACATCAAAAAAAAATCCTAACTCCCACCTTAGTACAGCTTCCGGTCTAATTTTCAATGGAAAATAAACAGTGCAGCTCAGAAGATGGAGACAATATAATACCACCTGGACCTGGACACAGAGAGCTGCCAGTGTTGAGACTGACAGAGTATGACAGGTTAATCCAGAGGGGTTTACCAGAGGAAGTCAGGAATCTGAAGGAGAGGAACACTTGGAACTAACCACGAGACAGAGGAAGCACCCCACCATCCAAATAAGAATACATGTCTTAACATGCTCTTTTGTTTGGTGCTGTTTCTGAGGGCCTCATTAACTGCAATGCTCCCTTAAATCTTCACCTTGGGGAAATGTTATTCACCCCCCGCCAAATGAGTCTATTTTTAGAATCATAAGCAAACTGCGGGTAATGAATAAATCTATGCCTGCCACTACACTGTCAATCTCTTGTGGGCTACCTGGGGAAGTTCTCTGACAACATTATCTTATAGAGGTCAAGTGGTACAGGGGTAAGGGATAGGGGGTTCCCTGGAGATGTTATCACCTGTTTTGTCATTGGCTCAGGAAAGAAATGATTGGAACTGGGATGTGGCTTTTCTGGTGTTCGGAAGGTGGACCTTAGTCAACCTAGACAGGACACATGGATCTAGTTTTCTTGGACCTAGATGTCTTGGGGCGGGAACATTCTTAAGGGCACCCACCAAGGTAAAGCTCAAAGTTGGCATCTGTTTGGAGAGAAGAGATGTTAGCCAGCCAAGAAATCACCATAGAAAAGACATCATGAAGATTGTAAGCCAAATGCTCCTGGTTCTTGTTTCTCTGTGTATTTTCCCTTTGCCTGCATCCAAAATACTTATTAAAATATGAGCTCCATGAGGGCAGGGGCATCATCTGCTTTTTTCTCAGCTGCATAAGCAAGTAAAGATGCACCTAACAGATGGCTCACTAAATAGTCGTTGAACAGCTGAATAGCAAAGCCCCAACTGAATACTCAGTCCTTGATTTACCCAAGTTGTTCAATCATCTGGGAAGGCACAGTTTTAGGGAGCATAGAAGGCCAGTTCACTGTGCAGTGTGAGACCAGTGTGACAGTCTCACAGATGACCAGATCAAGAAGCCCAGGGAGAAGGTGACTTCTCTAAAGTTTTAAGGTCTAACCATGTTATCAACCTCTCAGTGCTGATTCATCTTCCATTGCCAGTCTCTGGGGGCAGTGGGCCTTATTGTATTCAACAGTGCCCTTAGTTACCCCCTCCTTACACAACCATGTTTCCAGGAAAGAAAAGCTCTGGGCAGACAGGAAAGGCTGGACTCCCAAACTTCCCTCCCAGAATATCCCTTCTTCTTATGGTTGGTGCCTAGAATCCCTGGGCCACCTCCAGGAAAGATGCCCTTTATGGCTAGTCCCAAGAAGGACAGAGTCCTTTTCTTTGTTTTACTTCAGCACAGTTGAGACAGCTAGACATTTTAAAAATTAGCTTTATTATTTTTTAAAGAAGAATACAAACATAAACAGCATAAAATTACACTCATTTCTCAAGTCCAGACTCCAGGAGGTAGGCATACCTGGACACATAGGAGGACCCTTCGTTCCAAACCTATGTACTAGAGTGAGATGAGATAGCTGGAATGCCAGCCCGTGGGTCTGGCTTTACCTAAGTTCTCCTACTCCTGGCCTGCATCAAGCCAATGCCATCTTCTTCCAAGAGGTAGATGCCATCTCTGTTCTAGGGCCTGTGGGGAGTTATTTCCCTATCCTTCTGCTGCAGGGATAGTACCTCTCAACTCCCCTTGGACTCCTTTCCAAGGTGTGAGGGCACAGCCAGCCAGTGGATGATTTGCAGGACAGCTGTGGTTGACAGCCAGCAAATAATAGAGCTTTCTTGGTCTATGTTATCTAATCCACCTACCTCTGCAGCTTCCCTTGGCATCTCACTCAGGAAGTGCCCCTCCCCCCACACCATCTGGAAGTGCTTTTTGAAAAATCTACTCGTTATTGTTAAAAAGCAATACGGAGGCTTTCACAAGACACAGTTGCAACAGCGGCTCCTAAACTGTAAGTTCCTGGAAGGTAGGAATGTTTATTTTGGCCTCCTCTTTATAACCACCACCTGGCACATGGTAGGAGCTTAATAAATGATGGTGGAATACATGATGAATTGATAAACTTACAATAAGGGTGCCCCAGTGGTTTCTGGATAACAAATTATTCCAAAATTTAGCAGCTTAATAGCCATTTTATTATGCTTGCAGTTTCCATGAATAGGAATTTGGACGGGCACAACAGTGATGCCTTGTCTCTCTGCTCCATGATGTCTGGGGTCTCGGTTGAGAAGATATGAAGATTTGTGAGCTGGAATCATCTGGAGGCTTCTTCACTCACATGTCTGGCACTTCAGCTGAAATGACAAAGTCTGGCTGGGCTCAGCTGGAGCTGTCGATCTGAGTACCCACATGTGTGGCCTCTGTATGTGGATTGGGCTTCCTCACAGAATGGCCAATTCAGCGTAATCAGAGTTTTCACATAACAGCCACCCAAGGCTCAAGGCAGAAGCTGCCTGGACTTTTATGACTCAACTCTGTCATACTCTTGATTTAAGCTGTCATCAGGACATCCAAATTCAAGGAGAAGGAGAAACAAAGCCCACCTCTCATTAGAAGGAGTGTCAGAAAACTTTGTGGTCATGTTTTAAAGCCACCATTAACAGTGAAACCCCTGTCTCTCTTGAGGATTTTGCATTCATTCCTTCAACAGAATTTATCTCGTGCATCTATCACGTGTCACACCCTGGGTGATACGTAGGGATTTAGCAGTGAACAAAATAAACATTGTTTCTGCCCTCATATAGCCTGAATTCTACTAAAGAAGACAGACATTAAATAAATAAACATGCAAACAAATGCGTACAGATCATGATAAACACTATTAAGGAGGGGGGCATGCCTTAAGAAAGAACAAGGAGGCTCAATTTAATGGGAAGTATCTTGCTCATTTAGAAGCAAAATCTGATGCAAGTTTTTTAGGGCCAGCAGTTTCTTTACAGGTGATTCATGGAAGCTCCTGTAGAGCAATGAGGGCCTGAGAGAGCCAGGAAGGAAACTGGAGGATGCATTAAGTAGGCTACCACTGTGGGCAAATGGCACTCAGTGCTGCGAGACACTTCTGATTGACAGTGTAGAACACATCTCAGATTGTTCCATCCAAAGGAGGAAGCTGGCGCACCTACCCACCAAACCTTGAGAGTCATAGTTGGGGACACTGGTATAGGTTGCCCACTCAAACAGCCAGGGAGAATCTCAGCAAAGGACCCCAAGTGATGGTAGAAGGAGCCCTCTTTTGGTTCTAGAGCCAAGAAGATATGGAGGGGCACCAAGGTGCCTGCCCCAGGGGTCAGGGTGGCCCACCTCGAGCAAGCAATCTTCTCAAAGAAGGAGTTCAAGGGTCAAGAACACAAGATTATAGATGATCCATACATTTATCTGTGTTGTATGTGGAGTTTCATCAAACACCACCCCAATGCCAGCACATAGCATGGGGCCTTAGATAACAATGCATTTTTGGTTTTCCTTCTAATGTCTATGAGTTTGTAATGACTGTCCACACTGACCACCCTGCCCCTACCCACCCCTCTCCTGTGTGACCAATGGAAAACATTGGCAAAATTGCCCACAGGCAGGAAAGGTGGGGTTGTTTGTGTCCAGAAGAGTGTTTCCCTTTTGTGTGAGGTTAACTACTAGGAGTTGTGAATACCACACCCCACAACTCTGGCCAACCTTAAGTTACCAGGAATCAATTCATTGGGGGCTGATTCATGGTCCCCAGGAGGCACCTTTGTTGAGGGGTAGTCACATTAGCAAGAGACCATGCTCTTGACAGGTGCATGGTTCACTGTGAAGGCTGGCAGGTGGCTCTCCAACTTTGGACCCCTTAGTGAGAGTCTAAGAACACACACGCATGCGCGCACATGCGCGCGCGCGTGCACACACACACACACACACACACACACACACACACACAGAGTTCCTCCACAAAGCTTTACCGTGTTAGGTGCCACTGACTTGCAGGGCTGCCAAGAACCGGGAGTGATCATACAAGAACATCACTTGATAAGTAAGAGCACCTGGAGGAAAAATAAGTGAGCAACTGAAAGAAAAGTATTTTTACTAAGACAATGTGATACTGTTTATTTTCAAATAGCTAAATAGAATTTCTGTAAAATTTTTAAAGAGCATTTATCTTAATGACCCTTTTCAATTCAACCACTACTTAATATCAAGTATATGCCATGCCCTGAATTTAGCAATTTTTTTAAGTTAAGACTAATAATAATGACTCGGTGGCAGTAAAGGTGCTTGGCAGGGTGGGGGACTGAAGTCAGCAACCAGCTCTCAGCAGCCTGTCAACATGTTTCCTTGCTGTGAGCTGCCTTTGTCTGCTGCTTACCTGCAGGTCTTTGAGTGCTCTCCTGCAAAGCAGCCCATCCCCGTGTTTTGCCTGGGTCACTGCCACCCTGAGGACAGCCAAACTCTGTGTGTGTGTGTGTGTGTGTGTGTGTGTGTGTGTGTGTATGAGAGAGAGAGAGAGAGAGAGAGAGAGAGAGAGAGAGAGAGAAAGAGAGAGAGATGAGATGAAAGAGGAAGAGGGAAAGGAAAGGGAGAAAGAGAAACACAAAAGGAGGGAGGGAGGGAAAGACAGAGAAGAGGGAGGAAAAAGAAAATAGAATGGGGAGAAGAGGGAGAGAGGAAGAGGATGGGGAGGAGAAGGGAAAAGGGAGGGAGAGGGGAAGGGAGATGAAGAGGAAGGGGAAGGGAGAAGAGAAGGGGAGGGGATAGGATTCTACTAGGATACTAGGATAGAAAAGCCAGGAAGTCAAATTCCTGACCCAGTGATAAATAGAATCCCAGCTGCACCAAGAACATAGCAGTGGTTAAACCATTCACACTTGGAATGTCTCACAGTGGAAAATAAACTCTACATTGCTGGTGAATGTATAGTTAGGGAAGATGATGTCTGGGACCCAGATCCTACATCCCCTGTCCCTGATATAGGGCACAGAGCCTTGGTGGATTGAGAAAAGAGGCTTGGGGCCTGCAAGATGATGCAGCCCCAGAAGTCTTCAGGTCAAGTTTCTAAAGACCAGAAAGGTAGAGAAAATGAGCCAGAAGGATGCAGGACAGAAGCTGGAAGTCAAAGGATGGGAAAGAAAAGAAACCTGGGTCAGGGAGGAGCATGCAGCTGAGACAGATCTCAAGGAGTCCTGGTGAGTGAGGTGACCTGAAAGAGACCCTTCAAGTCTGGAGTGAGGAAGTGGGAGGAAGGAAAGAAGAAGGCTACTAGGCTGAGGAGAACAAAAATAAAACCCTGAGCATGGATTTCAAAGCCTTTTCAGCAGCAATTCTCAGAAGCCTTACCTGTATGGTGGACAAAGACTTAGAATCACTGGAATCCTGGATCTGAGCTTGCCCTCCCCCCCCCACACCCAGTGTCTGGTGCCCCCAGAAGTTGGGCTTGACCAGAAGTACCTAAGGCTTCCACATCCTCCTCATCCACCTATACTCCCCCTGCCCAGGTATGAAAGGAAGGCCTGTGCAGCAAGGCTCCTCCTGACTCCAACCACCTTCCCCTTCACAGACACCAGTTGCATTCATGCAGGGGTGTTAGCCATTGATGGGAGGGGAAGGACAGACCCCTTGGGTACCTTTCACTGATTATAAGCGCCCCTTCCCCAACTTATGACAGCCTGCCCCTGAGACTCTCTTTGGAGCCCCACCCACCCACTGGCACTACTGAAACAGCTCTCTCTCAGAAAGCCAGAAGTGACTAGAAGTTTCTAGACCCATTCCTAGGGTAGCCCTTAACCCTGATGGCATCCAGTCAAGGAGTATAACAGCTCAGCTTTCTTGCATGGAGTCAGGACAGACTTTGAGGTGTGACTTACCCTCCAGAGCTCCCCTCACCCCCACAAACCTCATGGGATCAGGCTGAAGTTACCCACTGCAGCAGGACTTTGTCTGAAATTGGCTTCTTCCCCTTCAGGCTTCCCTCACACCCTTAGAGATGTCTCCTGGAAGCACTTCGATAAGAAAGCACTTCCACACAAATCTTTTTCTCAGGCTCTGCTTCAGGGGAAATGGAAGTCATAGGGCCCGTGAGCAAAGCAATAAGAAAAGCGATTGTGGGTAGACACATTACAGAGGCCCCTCATCTAGTCCTCCAAATGAGACAGCCACTCTGGTACGAGCACATTGCACAAACAAGAAGCGGAAGCACAGTGATCAGAAGGGACTTGCCCAGAATGGCATAGCTGGTGAGCAGAGCAACCTAGATTAAACCCAGCTACTGCTAGCTCCAAAGCCAGCGTTTAGTCTTTGACATCCCACTGAAATGAGATGGGGGTTGTAGGCTCTCCTGTGGGGAGCCCTGTCATTTCTGAAAGGAGTTAACATCTTCAGGCCCAGCAGCCAAGAGCAATCTGGAGCCAGCCAGGCACTTAGGTGGGATGACCAGGGAGAGAGTAAAAGCTCCATTCAAGCCTTTAGCTTAGCAACCAATGCCTCTGCAGTCACTAGTTCACCCAGAGCCAGTTCCCCAAAGTCCTGCTGAATTTGCCAAGCATCCAGAGGCCTTTAGCTTGGGGCCCTGTAATTAATTAAACTCCCCAACTTCATGTGGTTTTTTAAGACAGCCCCCAAAAGCCAGCACTCACTAAGAGGAGCTCAGAAGCTGCCAAAAATATCCTATGAATAAACGTTCAAGGTTCCATCCAGAGACACTCACAGTGACTGATGAGTCATTAGATGACCAGCTGTCACCACACAGTGCTATATATAGATGGAGAAGGCCAGAGGGGTGCCTGAGACCTAACATAAGGGGGAGGAATATGCATCTAGAGGGCAAGGCCCAGCTGTGGGGCAGGCCTAGAGTACCTTGAAATTGTGCCCTCAGCTCCCCAAAATAATAGAATCTAGGTCTGCATTGTCCCAGTGCAGAATGCTGCTTGAACTGGAAGCAAGCAGCAACAGAGCCAGACATGGGTTATGCCAGCATATTGATGACTATTACTGCTAATGATAGTAATGGGAGAATAATGGCTCAGAGAACATTCCACATATCACCTCATGTTCTTCCCACCATACAAAGATGTAGACGACTTACTAACATCGTAGCCCAAATTAAAGTTCTGGAATCCAGGCTTGGTTAGGCCAGGCCTGCACTGTCCAGTATGGCTATTAAGCACTTGAAATGTTGCCAGTCCAAGTTGAGATGGGCTGTAAACCTAAAATATACACTGGATTTCAAAGACTTAGTTCTAAAATGAGAATGTAAAGCACCTCATTAATAATTTTTTCTTGATTACATGTTGAAATGATAATATTTTGGATAAACTGAGTTAAATACGATATATTATTAAAATTAATTTCACCTGTTTCTTTTAATGTTTTTAATGTGGCTACTAGAATGACATTTCAAATGATATATGTGGCTCACATCTGTGGCTTGCATTATATTTCTATAGGACAACACAGGGTCATAGGCTAGAGGCCAGAACCTTCAGAAAATCCTGGCTATGCCCTCTCCTGATAAATAATGCTGTGTGATTGCAAAAAGAGATGGTAAAATAAGGCCAATTCACAAAAGAAGCAGCCCTTGCCCTCACATATGCAAACAGCAGAGACAATCAAAGGAAAGAAAGGAAAAGAGAAATAGAAAGAGAAATGAAGGTAAGAATTATCTCCAGACAATTCAGACCAAGAGAGAGAAACAGTATCCTGGAGACAGACTCACAAATGTCACACACTGTGCCCACCTGGAGAGGAGGAGGAATAGAAGGGGGGCTTATGCAAGCATGCACATACATCTTATGTGTGCAGGTCAAACATGAGAGAGCATGAGAGAGAGGTTCAAGAACAAGGTCCAAGAAAGGGGCAGACAAATGGAAACAGAACAGGGAAGAGAGAAGCGCAGAGGACAAAACCAAATGGTGGTGTGGGAGCAAGGTGTGTGTGTGCATGGTGGGGGGAGAATGACAGCCTCCCTCTCTGGCAAGGACTGCCCTTTCCTTCTGTGTCAGTTTAAATTATTCACGTTGGGTCAATGGAAAGAATATAGCAAAATAAAAAATGCATTGGGGCCAGGCAGGCCCTGGATTCATGTGTGGCGGAAACAGCCCTAGAAGAAGTAAGCGCTGCCTGCCCTGCTCCTGGGAGTGGGCTGGACTTCAGGTGGTTTCAGTGATGGTGATTTTCTGCTGGTTGACAGAGCCAGGGCCTAACAGCACACTCCCATGGGCCAGGCTGGGAGGTTTAGGGAGCTGCATGAGGAATCAGAGTCTCCAGTCAGGTAAGGCCTGGTGAGCAACCACAGAGCACAACCCCTCTAGGGTCAAGCCAGGGCTGCCTTGCTGCCTGCCACTTCCTCACACTGTGCCAGCCTCCTGCCTACCCTGAGCTGACCCTTCACTGATGAATCCAGAGGCCCTAGGTGACTCTCAGTTAATCCAATCTAAGCAGCCTTAAGTGCTGACAGGACAAGCTGGGGGATGAACGCTGCCCCCATCCCCGACATCCACCTCTCCCAGGTAATTACATCTCAAATAGGCCTTCTGGGAGCCTGCACCCACCTTGGTAACCTTGCCAGAAGAGGGCTTCACTAAAGAAGATATAGGACAACTGTGTTAATCTGCTCAGGCTGCCATAACAAAGCACTACAGAATACTTAAGGCTGGGTGGCTTTAAAGAATATAAATTTATTTCTCACAGTTTTGGAGGCTAAAAGCACAAGATCAAGGTGTCAGCAGAGTTGGTTTCTTCTGAGGCCTCTCTCCTTGGCTTGCAGATGGCTACCTTATCATTGTGTCCTCTCTCACATGGCCTTCCCTCTGTGTCCTGAACAATCCTGGTGTCTCTCTGTGTGTCCAAGTTTCCTCCTCTTATAACGATAGCAGTCAGATTGGAGTAGAGTCTACCGTAACGGCCTCATTTTAACTTACCTCTTTAATGGCCTTATTTCCAAATGCAGTCACATTCTGTGGTACTGGGAGTTGGGACTTCACCATAAGAATTGGGGGTAGGGGTCGGACACAATTCAGCCCATAATAACAAAGATCAGAAAAAGACAAGTCTAAGTCTATATAAGGACTGGGGAGGGGATGGGGCCAATTCAAGGTGGACCCCTCTGTCTCCCTGCCTGAACTTAGGGTTGCCTCCATGTACATTTGTAAAACCTGATGCCAGCAATTCTTTGGGCTAAGGGGCTTGGGGAGTCTTCTCATGACTGATAGTTGCTATCTTCCCTAGGACCAGGAATTGTGTATCCCCAACTCTAATTCAGTACCTGGCTCTTAGCAGGGAAATGATGACTGAGACAGAACAGAGGTTATTAGGCAAGGCTCTGGATCCCTATTCATTTAACATCTTGTCATCAATGGAAGTGACTCCACAATGAATTTGTGCTGAATTCACAAAGGCCCTTTTGAGGGAAGAGGAGGAAGAGCCGGGGGAGGAGGAGGGAGAGGAGGTGGTGGTGGCAGGGGCAAGGGCAGAAGAGGAAGAAGAAGGAGAAGGAGAAGGAGGAAAGGGAAGGAAGGAAGGAAGGAAGGAAGGAAGGAAGGAAGGAAGGAAGGAAGGAAGGAAGGAAGGAAGGAAAGAAGGAAGGACGGAAGAGCACTGTGGCAGATTGCATTTTCCAAGATGGCTGTAGCAAGATTTCCCATGCCACACGCCCTTCTCAAAATCTAATGTCACTCACCCATCAAGAGCTGAGGTCTATGGTTCCTCCCCTTGAATCTGGGTGGACTTGTGACAATAGAAGTGTCATTATGTGACTTCCAAAGCTTTCTCTCATGGGATACTCTCAGAAATTGACCACCATGCTGTGGAGAAGCCCAGACTCCACAGAGGGGCCTCAGACAAATGTTCCAGCTGACAGCCCCAGCTAAAATCCCAGCTAAGAGCCAGTGTCAATGGCCAGGCATGTGAATGAGAAAGGAACCCTTCTATGTAACTTCAGCCCTAGGCATTGTCTGATGGCAGTGCAGAGGGGCAGAGAAAGAGAGAGAGAGAGAGAGAGAATGAACTGCCTAGCTGAGGACATTCAACCCCCAGAACAGCAGGGGATAACAAAATGATACCTGGTTTTTTAAGTCACTAAGTTTTGGAGTGATTCATTATGCAGCAATAGCTCACCTGTCAACACACACACACAGTACATAAAAGTCTCACTTCACAGAGCCTGTTTAAAAGTTCCTGGCAGCAGACCTGGGTACCCACTACTTAGGCTCTGGGGTCAGGCTACAGGATCAAGTCCCTTTTCACCACTTCTTGGCTGTATAACCTTGGATAAGTGAATTAATACCTCTGTCTCAATTTCTTCCTCTCTGAACAGGGAACCCACCTGAGCCCTCCAAATGGGATGGTGGTAAGAATGAAATGTGATAACCCACATCAAGTGCTCAGAACCACGCTAGGCATACATTATATTCCCAATAACTACTTGCTGTGATGATATTAGTCAACATCTCCCTTTCTGCTTCTTAACAGGTGGGCTAAGAAACATGCCATTTCTGGCAGACACTCTGCTGACCGTCTTTTTCCATCACACTGAGGTCACCAGCTCTGCCCCACAGTTATTTGTTTTGTAAAAATGTCAGCAGCTGGGCCCCAGTCCCTTCCCCCCAGGCCTTGTGGAAAGTCAGCTCCCCTCCCCCTATAGTATTTGAGTTCTATTCCCTGCCACTGTCATCTGCTCCTTTGCCTTGCAAACCATTGATTAGCAGAAGACAAAACACTGGCTGAGAGCTGACCTCAATACCTGTTTTTAAAATCCCTTGGCCTGGCCCAGCCACGGAGCTGTGGGACAGAGGATGGGCAAACAGTGGAGGACAACAGTTGGCTGGGCTTAATAGACCCCCTTGCCTCTCCTTTTGTGGGGTGGCCGAACATTGCAGCGTTTGGGTGCCTGGTTCTTCCTACACACTGCTAGAGCATGGTACTCACCTACTAGAGGTGGCTCCCATAGCCTACAGTGGACCAGGCCATGCCAGGGTGGTTCCAGCTGTAACGGGTCTGCTTACTGCTCTGGGTAATAGCAGAAGCAGAGGCCGGGCACCCCACCTTAAGAACTGGAGAAGTGGTAGGGGCAGAGAAGAATAAAGTCCAACTAATGCCTGCCTGGCCTCCGGAAGGGCCCCTTTTGCCTTTTTCTTTGGGACAACAAACACTTGATGCTTCTCCAGTCCAAATTCCCTAGCTGAGGCACCTATATTTCTCTGACTTTACAGCTGTCTCACTCTGGGGGCCCAACCTCACAGTGAACCACCATGGGTATTCTTTCTCACTATCCACTGGGTAACTGGCTTCTTTACCCAGAATCACCACCCTCCTCAACATCACACCTCCCTCCAGTGGCCACAGCTGGACCTCAGTGGATCCTCGGGCATCTCCTCTCTTAGCCTTCTGGGGCTATAGTGTACACAGGCAGGCTTTCAATGAGTTCGCCAGCTATCTTATTCTGAATATTCCCTGTCCCAATCCTGTGAGTCACCTTGAAAAATGATCCCCAGTCTCTAATAAGCCAATGTATTCTTTAGGAAGGACACCTGGAACTTTATTTGCAGCTACTAGCCTTGTCAATGGGAGCAGTATTGGTATCTGGGCCTGGACAAGTCTCCATTATATGGGACAGTCCTCCCATTGTAGGATATAACTTATCCTTGGCCCTTGCCCACTAAATGCCAATAGCATCCTTAATCATTATGACAACTAAAAATGTGCCCTCATTTCAAAATCCTCCCTGAAGTGAGAGTACAGGGGGTGAATAGGGAAGCTTTGTTCATCTCCAGATACAATTCTTTGTACTCCACAACAGTCTCCAAGCTGCAGCTCCCACAGGATCACTTATGCACACTTGTTAGGCACAATACCCTCATGTTATTCAACCAGAATCACCGCTACAGCACAGCCACTCTCTCCTCCTCTGTCCACACTCACAGGTGCATACTGTGAGCAGGGCCTCCAAACCAGGCACTGGAGGAACTCAGTCCCTAACTCTAATCCTTTTGATTAAGGCTCAGGTGTGGGTTGCCCCTGATAAACCATTCACTGCAAAGCATTTACTGAGAAATCCTTTGTATAATTCCACACCTCCCCTTCCATCACTGGCATCATTATAAAAATTAAAAATAAAAAAGCGATCATGGTTGGAAGAGTTCCACTGGAGCTGTTTGTTCTTTAAGACCTACTGAGTCAAAATTTCCAGTTTAACCCCAAATGCTCGTCTCCTCTGCCTCTACTGTGAGGTTGATGTTCGTACATTAAAAAGGGAGGGAAATATTGCCTTCTAAAGAAAGAGAAAAGGAAATAAAATCACCCTTTTTCTATGGTATGTACTGGATGTATCCACTTTTCAATATAATATGGAAGTGCTAGCACCTTCCACCTGGCCCTCAAGCTACCCTTTCCCAAAAACCCATTGCCAGCCTGGCATAAAGAGGCCACACCTGGATCTTCCAGGAAAGGAAACATCTGTTCTGACAGGGACACAGCTTTGACACACCTGTAGACAGTGCCTATGGGTTTAGCTGAAGTAGGTCCAAATATTCTGGGCAACTTTTCTTCTTAGAACAACAGCTCTTAACATCAGAAGTGTCTTACTGATGTCTTAGAATCCCAATCTCATAATGATGGCCTAGGCCTAAAAGTTCAGGGATTCAGTCTTTTGGGGTCTTCTTTGGCAGAGGTAATGATACCTATGGCCTCTCTTCCCAGAACAAGACATGCATGTGTATGCACGGGGTGTTTCCACATGCTTGCACCCACTCACACAAAATTTCACACACAACCATGAAGCATCCTGAAGCTCATCCACAGGCCGTGCACTGAAAATCCAACCCAAGTTTACATCAAGAGGGAATCTGATGTTAAAGCAGCTTTGGTGGCACATACAGACATAATTCAGTTCCAACGGATAAGGAAACCAACTTTCCAGCAGTTCTTCTCTAGCAAGAGCCTCGTAAAGATGATAACCACTGTAGAAAGCTCCACTGATTTGCAAATACACCTAGAGAAAATGAGAGGAAGTTTCTGGAGACCATTGTTACTCCTGAACACACCAAATTTATGTGAACTGCTAAGAAGAGAGGCTATAAAACAAAATGACCTTGACAAACTCAAAACTCATTGCCCAAAAAGTGAAACAATTCATGCTGATGGCAGTTCCTATAGCTAATAATGCTGCATTGCCTTACACAAGTATGATGTTCTGCATGGCTTATGTGGTTTTCACAGGCATTACTCCATCAGTCTCACAACTGCTCCATGAGGAAGTCAGGGCCCATATTATTGTCCCCATTTAGAGGCTGCAACAACAACAACAAAAAGGCTCAAGGAGCTGAAGTAACACCTAAAATAACATGGTTGGTAGTGGTAGGACTAGAAGGAGAGCTTGGGAGTCAGCTGACCCCCAAGTCCAACATTCACAGGAATTGGGAGGGGAGATTACACCATCATGGGGTAATCAACTAACACTGAGTGTGGAAACTGTGATCAGATTTTGTAACTCAGACCCCTAAAGTTCTGCCCACATGCTTCAGCAACCCAGTTGGGTCATGAAAGGGACCAGCTGCAAAGGTTCTTTTTCCTGTATTTGAACTTGTGTTCCTACTTCCAAATCTTTTCCTTTCTCTACCCTCTTTCAAATGGAGTTAGAGAGGGTTTGAGTTAGAATGGCCATAAAAAATGGAGAGAGAAAGGAAAAAAAGATAAAGGAAAATTATAAAAGAGAAGACTTATACCAGTGCTGGTAAGAAAGTGATGGAATCCATAAGCCAAAGACAGATGGGGAAGAAAAATATGTGAATGGGAAAGGGCATGGTGGCAATGCTGTGTACCTCGCCCCCCAGGCCAACATTGACATAAGCAAGTGTCAGTTCGTTTTATCAAATATTTAGCCACTGGTCACTGTCTTTCCATCCAACTTGCCATCTCTCACCCAACCCTAAACCAGGATAATATAGTTTAATTTTATGTTATGGCTGAACCCCCCTTCTGATACCAATTTCTGTATAGGTTAGATTCTCCTGAGATAACAAGCAATCCCTAAAATCAATCTGGGTCATATTTTCCATGTAGTCTCTTCATCTCAAGGAGGCTAGAACAATCTTTTTGCATGGTGAGGGCAGCAGGTAAAGTAGACAGGCCTCGATGCCCAAGCACTTACCATATCATGCTTGTATCATGTTTGTTGATGTCCCATTGGCCAAAGTAAACCATGTGGCTAAACCCAAAGTCAGTGTGAGACAAGTACCCACAAATGTGTATACTAGGAGGTATGATTCATTGGAGGCCATATTTGTAACAATCCACCACACACATGAGCAAAATATCTCCCCACCCACATGATGCCTGAAATGCCATCATTCACCTTGTAAACCTTTGGCCTAAGCATTGCCTTTTCAGCTTGCTCTTTTAAAAATCAAGCATGGCTTTATTGTATATCCTATGACCCAGCAATTTCATTTCAAGGTGTATAAACAAGAGAAATGAGTGTTTATGTACTCCAACAGTCTTGCACACAAATACGCATAGTGGTTTTATTCATAACAGCCCCACACTGGAAACAACCCAAATGCCCACCAAGAGAACAGATAAACTGACCATGATATATTTATACAAAAGGACACTACACAGCATTGGAAAAAGAATAAATGACCACTCTATGCAACAACATGGATGGATGTTCCGGATAATGTTGAGTGAAAGGAGCCAGACGCGCAAGAATACATATTTTATGATTCTATTTATTGGAGGTGCAAAAACAGACAAAACAAGTCTATATTGTTAGAAGTGAGAATAATGGTTACCTTTACGGGAATCTCAACTGAGAGGGGGTCAGAAGGAGCTCCTGGAGCAGATGCTGGCAATGTCCTCTATCTTGATCCAGATGACCATGGATCTATACATATGTAAAAAGCCATAGACCTGTACACTGAAGATTGGCAGACTTTACCATATGTATGTTAAATCTTAATTGTCTGTGAAGTACAAAATTAGAAGTAGGGATAGGTTTCCCAGTTTGGCTGCTCTGAACAAGGTAGCAGCTGAAGGAGGGGGCCTGAGGAAGGGTGGGTAGGAGTGCCTGTTTCAGGCCTTCTCCATTTCTGAAGCCAGCAGAAAGAAAGTACTTAGGGCTGGGGCCCAGTGGTGGTGGCCCTGCTGACTCCTCCCTGGGGAGGGAAAGGCTTTGAAGATCCTTTGTTCTGGGGGCTAATCAAGGAAATGAGCTGGTAATGAACAGCAGAAACAATAATTAATAATGGGCAGAATAAAAATGGATTTCAAATCCTGCAGCTAATTTGCCAGGAGACTTACTCCTGCGGCAGGCAGCCACTTTCCCCTATCAGACTGCTGTCAGACTGCTGAGTAAACCAGACCCAGGAAGTGGCAGGACTGGGGAGGGAGGAGGGAAGGACAGGGAGTACAATCACCCTGGGGAGTGGGGGTTGGCAAAGACTTGTCTGGTTACTGGGCTCCATGATCGATTCTTCACCCCACTAGGAAGGGTAGGAGACCCCCAAACCTGAAGGATGCCTTCCAGAGTCCCTGGAGCTGCCCCCACCCCACATGATGGCTGCCAAACCCAGGGAACCACTACCAGAGCGGCATCCCAGTCTCTTCGAGCCTTAGAACATAGTCTCCGCCAATACAGACTCCCTCTGAGGAGCCAAGGTTGGAGGGAGGACGGCAAGATCACACAACAATGGAAGGAAAACCCTCGTCAGAGAAGGAAGGTTCTAATTGGAGCCCTAAATGCTCCAGAAAGATTATCTTTCTGATTCCCAATGCACAAAGAACAACTAACAATCACCGTCCATAAACCCTCACCACCCTTTTCCTCCCCTCCCCCCACCATGCCACCCCACTGCAAACAGGCTGACTTATATAGTTTTTTATCACTCCATTAGAAAATGAGTGTTCAGGGATCCTTCCAGCTTCCTCTACGTTAGGGGTAAAAGGCTGCCTGGGTCTCCTCTGTGGTTTTTAGTGTGAGATCTTGGGGGAAGCAGGTCCAAGTTTATATGCAACGATCAAATCTCTTAAGACCTGCTGACATCAGTGTCTTCAGATGACATTGTCAATGGCCAATAAGAAACATGTTTCCCTTCCCATCATACCATTCCCTGCATGTCCCCAGTGCCCTCCAGCTGTCCCTGGTTTCTCAGGGCTTCTTCTCTTCCCCTCCCACAAGGTCCCAGGCTCTAATCTCACTATTTGCTAAGACCATCTACCCTTCCCAGCCCTATACCCCACTTTGTTCTAGGATGTGCTCATCAGGTGTAGGGGAAGCCCAAACTTATGTCTGTCTTTGACTATGAATCTGTTGGAGGCTCAATGCCTTAACCTGAAGGCTGATGGACAAGTGTTGGGGAAACTCCTCAATTCCCACTTCTTGAGTGGCTGCTTACACTGACAAATGGATCTCTCTCCCTTTTCGACTTTAGTAAAGTGTATTCTTCTTGCTAAAGGCTAAGTACTCGCTGAGTTGCAAGTTTCAGAAAATGAGGCCATTGTGGGGCTATTTCTGAGGGAAAGAAAGACTGGCGGTGCCAGCACCAATCCTATCCACCTCCCACAAGAATTAGGCACTATTATTTTTACATCAGGGAAAATTCCATCCGCTATTTCAAAAACAGCTGAATCTGGTTTCATCTTTTGCAAAAGATGCACTGCAGGGAAATGGTGAGGATTTAACTCTTAAAGATAGTTCAGAGCAGGTGACCAAAAGGCAGTTAGGATGAAGATGACTTGGCAACATCTAGGAGGGCTTTGCAGGTGAAGCTCCTGCAGTTACAGTTTCCGTTTTGGGGTAAAGGAGGATAAGAGAGAGGCCATGGGATGACATCATGCTGAGAGCACAGCCAGGCTCCAGACAGGGAAGCCAGTCCCCCAGGAAGGGACAAAAAGAGGTGGGGTTTCTGGTAGTTTTGGAAACCAGTTATATTTGTCTGCTAGGTCTGCCATAACAAAGAACCACAGACTGGGTGGTTTAAACAACAGTTTTATTATCTCACAGTTCTGGAATCTAGAAGTCCAAGCTCAAGGTGTCAGCAAGCTTGGTTTCTCCTGAGGCCTCTCTCTTTGTCTTGTAGATGGCTGACTTCTTCTTGTGTCCTCACGTGGTTGTCCCTCTGTGTGTGTCTGTGTCCTAATCTTCTCTTATAAGAACACCATCAGTTTGGATTAAGGCCCACCCATGTGACCTCATTTTAATTTAATTATCTTTTTAAAACCTTATTTTCAAATACAGTCACAGTCTAAGGTGCTGGGGGCCAGGACTTCAACGTACGTATTTTTGGGGAGATACAATTCATCCATGACATCAATACAGGGTTTCTCTTCTGTTTCTGCAATTACAACCTGTTCAAACTCCAGTCAACATAGTTCCCAGTCTGAGAGAAGCTGCAGGGTTGCGGACAATACATCAGAGGGTTCTTGTCTGCCCTCTGTCCCCCAAGCCTCCTTCCTGTGCAAATTCTCCTCAGTATCTAAGTCCCAACAGTTCCAAGAAGCCTTCCCTGAGTGCTGAGCTCACATGGAGCTTTCCCTTTGCTGAACTCCAGTGCACTATAGGAAGGATTATTAGGGTCTAGCTCTCTGTATCCTGAGTAGAAATCTGCTTTTTGAGTAAGATCTTTGAGGACAGGCAGCACACACACACACACACACACACACACACACACACACACACACGTGTACAGATACTGCCAGTATCCACATCCTCCCTTTCCAAGCTAGGCAGTTTGGGAAGTTGGGATTGGCTGCACCCTCAGCTCCAGGGATCAGCCTGATAGGTTTGATCAGAGTGAACATCAGGACTTTGCTGGGAATGGTGCGACAGTCTCTTTTCTGGACAGAGTTTGGTTGTGGTAGAAAGCAAGGCTTAAAGTACAATCCTTAGGCAGCAGTTTTGGGTTGGCAGGGTGCTAGAAGTTCCAGAGATTTGGATGGGGGCATGGAACAACTACTATGTACAGCCACTGGAGCCCATCCAGAGGAAACAAAGCAAATAATGGGTGCTGGTGTTATATTTAGGTCCTAGATCAAGCATACCTAAAGTAGGTTATCCCTGGACCATTCAGTAACATAAACCACTAAATTCCCGCTTTTGCTCTAATTGGTTTCAGTTGGGTTTACAATGGAACGATCACTAACAGATACAATTTCTTTCAGATACTCCAAACAGCCTAGCCCATGATAACAAGGACACTCAATGAACACTACAGAATCACAAAGTCGTGACCTGTGAAGGCTTTGTAGATGAGGAAACTGAGACAAGGGGTTAAGGGATTTGCCAAATCTTATGGCCAATTAGTGGCTGAGCCTGGATGATAACCCCGGTGTCCAGTCTAGTGCCGTTCCCACTGCACCAGAAGAAATGAAGGCCTCCGTTCCTCCTGCCCTGCTCCCCGAACCTTGTCCCTGGGGGTGAAGGAGGGGCCAGAGAAAGCCATTGGGAAGCCGCAGCACCCTCAGCCTCCCAAACAGGAAGACTCAGTTGCAAGCCAGGAGGCCAGAGAGGAGGTGAAGCAGGAAATTGAGCGGCTCTGTGTCAACCACATGTGCCAAATCACCTGAGGACTGTGAGCAAGAAGCTAGTGCAGAGATGGGGAGCAGCTGCCAACCCAGGCAGCAGGCATGTTAGTGTCCCCAGGACCTAGGAGGGCCCCATTACATGCTCCAAAGAGCCCTCTGGTTTTAGGAGGGCTGTCCCCAAGTGGAATGATGGGCTTGGCAGGCAGGGCAGAAATATGTTGTCCCTGGAAGAGAATAGTCAGACATTCATCATAGACAAGTACGTATAGCCATCTGCATAGCAATCAGATGCCTGGGATTTTCCAGGCTGGTTGGCATTTCAAGCTCCAGAAGCCATCTTGGGCCATGAAGTAACTTTGGGAACAAGACCTGAATCAATTATTTACTGCTATGTAACAAATTACCTTAAAACTCAGTGGCTTAAAACAATACCATTTGAGGGTGTTTTCTCTTTTCATATGGTCCTGAGGGTTAACTGGGCTCAGCTCAGCAGTTCTTACTCTTCCATATGTTTGTGGTCAGATGGTGGCTGGGGCTGAAATCATCTTAAGGCTTTCTTACTTTCATGTCAGGTGCCTGAGCTGAGAAGACTTCAACATCTGGGAGTGGAGGGACCAGAATACCTGCAACACTTCAGGAATCTCTCTCTAAGGTGGCATCTTCAGGGTAGCCAAACTTCTTACATGGCAACTCAAGGCTCAAAAATCCTGTGTTGGTGGTGGGGATGGGTGGGAGGAAGGGGGAGAGAGAGAGAGAGAAAGGGAGAGAGAGAGAGAGAGAGAGAGAGAGAGAGAGAGAGAGAGAGAGAGAAGAGCCACATGGAAGCATCACACAGTGTCGCCTCTGCCTCATTCAATTCATTAGAAAACAGGCTGCCCCATAGTCAAGGATAGGGAACTTAGACTCCACCTGGTTGGAAGAACTGTTGAAGAATATTCAGACATGGTTCTAAACCACCATAGACACACCATACTTAGCAGAGCAACAAGGTCAAGGAGCCTGGGTGTCTGGCCCTGTACAATGCCAGAGCTGCCCAGGGCTGCCTAAATCTGGACCTCCTAAACATGAGAGAGAAATTGAATTCTATTGTGGACACATTGCTGCCATTTGGGGTTTTCCAGTTACTTTTGGCTCAACCTAATCCTAATTAATACAGAGAGCACAAACTGCCATGCCCTGTTCCTGACACAGAGCAAGCTCTCAAACCAAGACTCACTAAATAAGAGTAGTTGGGCTGAGAATAAAAATTTTTTAACTAAAACACTAAATTTTTTTTTTAAAAAAAAAAAGAGTAGATGGGGTGAAGGAGGGATGGAGATAAAGGTGTCTGTGTCAGAGATTGCCTGGACATCAGAACTCAAATACACTACTCCACTGTCCTCTAAGTTCATTTATATTTGTTAGGCTGTATCCTGATATTTGTCAAAGTGAGAAAACAGGCAAAATAAACCTAAGGAAATGGAGTGCAGACTGTAAGTGCCTATCAATGAAATTAGTGAATGAATAAGTACAAGGCATAAACAAACAAGAAAATCTCCCCAAAGCAAAGGCTCTCAGATGTGGCCAAAGTGTCCCAGCTGGCTCTAAGCTATGTTATTAAAAAGTCTTCTGTCTTTGGACCTGTCTCTTTTCCTCCCCTTCTCCTCCTCCTCCCCCTTATCCATCTCCTTTTCCACATTTCCCTCTTCCTTCAACTCCTCCTTCCCCTTGCCTTCCCTTCCTTCCCTTTCCTTCCCCTTTCTGTTTTCCTCCTACTCTTTATCTAGCACATATTCTTAGCACCCCCTTCCCAGAGAAATGAGGAATTTTCTGATGCTCCAGACAGAAGAAAGAGAAAATCAATTTCTCCATTGATTCAAATATCTCAGGAGGCCTGGGGGTTGTGGTCTCAGTATTCCATCTATCCTTCTCTCCTCTCACCACTCCCACCCATGCTCCTCTCACCTTACTATTCTTTTCCCCTCCCTGCCTTTGCACATGCTATCCTTTCTTCAGAGATGCCATCCCCTCTTTCTGTTCCAGCCAACTCTTACTTGTCACTCACCACCCAGCTCTGATGTTACCTCCTCTAGGAAATACTCCAATCTGAGCCTACACAGAAAGTGGGGAAGGTGCCCTTCCCACATGCTCCCAGAAGCCCATGCTCACCTTCATCAGAACACTTATCCCACCATGTTTGAAAAGTCTGTCTGGGTCTCCACCATAAAACACAGAGTTGCAGGGGTGGTGTGCTACCATTGCAGAACCTCTGAGAATACACATCCAGAACATCTGCTCTAGCAGCTCTAATGGCTTAGTCTTCCCTGGATTTTAGCAAATACTAACCCAGAAGAGGGTGTCTCTTGTGTTCTGATACCTGGGGTAAGTACCTCCTGGCATCTCTCAGATTAAGGCATGTGGGCAGCCCCTATATTGTGTCCAGTCCCAAAAGAGTCCTGAGTGTTCCTTAGGCTAGTTCCCTGGATTTTGAATTTTGAATATGTTTGAGCAATGTCTTTTCCACTCCTTCCCTAGACACTTCTGTTGCAATAGATTGTATTTTTCAAATATGGCCAAAACAGCAATATTTCCTGTCCCATATGCTCTTCCAGAATCTTGCCAGTCCCATTAAAAAGTGGTGTCTCTTCCCTCTCCCCTTGAACCTGGGTAGGTTAATGGCTGTTCTAACCAATAGAGCATGGTAGAGTGATGCTATGTGACTTTCGATGCTATGTCATACAATGCAAACAGCTTCCACCTGGCTCTCTTCCTCTCTCTCTTTTGGGACACTCGCTCTTGGAACCCAGGCACCATGCTGTGAGGAAACCCAAGACACATGGAGAGGTCATGGGTAGGTGTTTGGCCAACAGCTCCAACTAAGGGCTCAGCTGACAGCTAACAAACATCAACTGCCAGACATATGAGCAAGCAAGCCTCCTACCAGGATGTGCGTGCTTGCCTGACAAGCAGACTTCCCCAGTGTCTGCAGCAGCAGAGAAGCCCCAGGCAGAAAACAAAAGGCACAGATGCACAGTTTGCACTTTGAGTGAGATGCTGTCATTGCATGTTGGGTCGGAGCCCTCATGAAACCGTCCACCACATCCAAAGCTGGAGGTGGAAGTCAGGCCACAGAGAAGCAAGCCAGGGCAGCAGAGGCAAATGATCCAGCAAGTTTCCTAACCAGTCTGTCTTAGTTTCCTCATATGTAAAATGGAAATCATAGCAGGGCAATTGTGAGGATTAAACACGATAACCCAAGTGAAGTGTAGGACATGTTGGAAGTACGAAATAAATGTTAATCTATTGGGAGTAAAAAAGCTTCCGAGGTCCCACAAAGACTTCTGTAAATCTATATCAGGCTGACTACTCTTGAGAGCCATGATGTCCAAATGCAAGCACCAGGTGCTTGAGACACAAAGAATGTTTCAGAATTTTGAAAACTTGGCTTTTTGATGCCTTGGACTTGGAACACTGATTCTACACCATAATATATAGAATGGAGAGGCATGAGAACAGTTTTCCTGCCACAGAAAAGGGAATAAAGATTCCACCAGTTTGAGAGGTTGGCTGGCCAGTAGAAAGGTCTCCATGCAACTGAGGCCCGGGATAGGCCTGAGGCTCTTACAGTACAGGAACAGGAGAGGCACAGAATCCCCAGAGAGGGCATAGAAAAGAGAGGAGAGGTTCTGGGGCCTTGTTCCACAGCAGCTAGCAGGGGAAGTCTGCATTGCCCTAGAGAGAAGGCCCACATTTAGCATGGAGCTACAAAGGTAAACTGACATGGCTAAATGAGGAGCCTTGGCTTAAGGAGTGACTTTGGCAGTGGTCCCAAGGGTGGCCCACATCCTGCACATCGCAGCACAGTGGAAAGGGAAACCAAGAACACCAATGTCCCCGCAACACCCAGAAGGGCTGACTGAAGGGACTCACCAGGGGCATGTAGGGAAACATCATGCAGGTCATTTCCAATGCGACCTCTGGACCCAAGGCCACGGCCATCCAGGACATCAGGGTCCATGCTCCAATCCAGGAGGGATAAGCACAACTGGGCCAGGGCCCATGATCCCAGTGGGTGGGGTCAGGAAACAGGGCAGCATGTGGACACATGTCCATTGCTCAATGTCAGTATGGCATAGGACTCCCTCCTGTCCTACCCCACCAAGGGTCATAGCTCACACCAAGGCAGAAAGGGCAAGAGAGAATCCTGAAGAGATAGCACCAGCCTCAAAGTGACCGTGATTTCAACCCAAAGTGACTGTTACCTTGACTTGGCAAGTTCAAATTGTCCACCATCAGCACAAATGGGGGCTCTAGAGCTCAGTTAAGACTGGAGTTTGAGAGAAGTAAAGCTACATCTTAGCACACCTGAGTGTCAAGAGACTAGAACTGCAACCCGCTACATAAGACTTTACTCAAGAATTAGAAATAACAGGAGAGAATGAGGTCAGAACATAGTTTACACATAAATAATCTAGCTGACAAGCTGTGACTTGCTCTCCAGGGTCTATGTCCCTGTGGGAGGCACACACGTAGGAGGGGGCAGGCAGAGGAGTCTCTGAAGGAGGGGCAGGATGTCAGGAGTCTGTCCAAAAGAAGACAAAACGTTTGAGTCTCCTTTTTGGATCCTGCTGGCTCTCTCAACAACTCTTAATTACCAGCAATCAGCTCTTAATTACCTACAACAAGAGAGACCAGGGAAAACACAGATAAATGAAATCCATAGATAATCCCCAAACCCCAATTTGGTCGATAACATCATCCAGCTTCTCTGTGTAACCTCTTGCCAGGACTCCTGATCTCCCTACAAGTGGCAGGAAAAAATGATCCCAAATTCCCCCTCTTCCTCTGTCCTTGCCCTTGACACCACCTGTCGATGCAGGGGGAGAAACCGATGGGCCCTAAATAATGCTCAAATGGATAGTCTTTCCTCCCTTTCCTGGGAGGCAGCTGCCAGGTCCTCTGGCTGACTGCCAGGCTCCAAGCCTCCTGGTGCTGGACTGTTTTCACTGTCTGTTTGCCCAACAAACAGGAGTGCTGGCTGTGAATTCAAGCCACCTTGGAGGACAGAAAGGGAGGACAACAGATTCTAGGACAGGGCCTCTGGGACCACAACTGTCCAAGGGCTGCTGTGGGTCATCACATGTCCCATAGACCAGGGGCCTCTTTGTCCACACCTGAGGCAGGATGGCCACCCAGAGCCAGGGACATAACTAAGGCAGATAAGAGCCTGAAGCGAGAGCAGGAATGGAGGAAAGATAGCACATCCTGGGGGTAGGGGGATTCTTCGTTTCATGAATTTTCCATAGCCAAAGATTCTTAAGCATTCTCTCCCTCTGAGTAGGCAGGCAAGGCACACACCTCAGGCCCCAAGCCTGGGCCAGCAGAATCCTGGAAAGCTTCCTGTTCTGCTGAAAAAGAATGTTTCATGGCCATTGCTTTGAGAAAAACATCCGATTGTGACCCAAGGGTACCAAAAATTGTACCCGGTATTAATTAAAAAGAAAAATAGAGGGCAGGGGATCCATAGAATTAACAACACCCTCCCCTCAGCCCCCTCCATCCCCTCTCTTCCCCTGCCCCATCCCCCTGCAGAGGCTAAGGCAGTTGTCAGGCAGGGGTCCTTTCAAGTCTAGAGGAGTTATGAAAGTTGAACCTAAACCTGAGCATTGCTCTCCCTTTTCTGATTTTTCTTTTTTCCTACAGTCCAGTTAACACAGTGGACAAACCAATCCTCACTCCCGCAGGCCTCGTTAATGAACCTGCAGTAGCAAATGTGCCTTGTTATTGCTGGAAACCTGGAAGCAGCACGCTCCCCACCAATGTGCAAATACCACACAGAAAGGTCTCTCTCCCCTCCGCCTCCTATCTCGCTCTCAGTCTTTCGCCTCCCCCAGGGTTGTGCACACAGCTAACGCCTGCAGCTGAAGCTTCCAGTGCCAGAGTCCTGCTGGGCAGCCTTTCCAGAGCGTACCACCCTCATCATGCCCCCACCCCTTCCCAGCCCTTACCCATCCCTCTCCCAGATGTCTCCCAAAGGACTAGATGAAAAGCTAGCACTCAGCTGGCCCAGATACCTGCTTCAACGCTTGCAAATCAGGGTCAGACAGCACACCGAAGGGGGACCACTGGGCCCAGGTTGAAGGAGACTAAGGAATGCCAAGAGCTATGAAGCCACAGTGTGGGGAGGGCCCCACTGTGGCCTCACCCACCACCCCCGGCCCTGACCCGGTCACAGCCCCTTCTGGACTCTAAGTGGGCATTAATGCAGCCAGCGCTAACTCGATTTTATCACTGGGACACAGGAATCATTTTCTCCAGTACTTTGCTTCCGTCTATCTCCTTTGATAGGGACAGTTGCTTATACTTCATGAGGTCATATTTTCAAGCTTTTTGGCCTTTTCTTACTTGCTTAATGACAACTTAAGTAAGGAAAAGACCGAGAGAGAGAGAGAGAAAAAAAACACAAGCTCCAGGTACAAGACAGTTTCCTACAATCCAAAGCCAACATGTTTCCAGGGGGTTGTTATGTATCTTTCCTGTCACCTGGTGACCCAGGACATCTGAGGGTCACATAGCACAGCAGGTGAGATACACCAACAGGCCTTCTCACCAAATGATGCAGGGAAGTTCTTAGAAGGAAAAAGAAGAGAATGAGAAAGAAAGCTTTCGATTTCCCCTGCTGAGGAAGCTGACATCACTTTCTGCCAAGCAAAAATTGCCTGCCTTTCTCCAAGCCAGCATTCTGGAGCTGTTTTCTGATTATTTCAATCAGCCTAGTAACATATACGTTTGAGACAGCTGCCTTGGCGGTTTGGAGAGTTTGGCTTTTCTCCTGGCTCCTGCAGAAGCCTAATTTTTGCTCCACAACGTTCACATGTAGCTAGGGGAAAGGGGCTTAGATGGATTTCCCAACCCCGAAATATAACCATCCGGGAATTTGGATCTAGGTCCAGAAGTCTTTTCACATTGACTGGCCGGATTGAAGGCCCCACTGTTGTGTCGAGTTTGGAGTGTTCAAATTTTCAGCTGGTTTCCTCCCCAACACTAGGAACTGGCTAAATTTGGATTCTGTTAATTCCTATTTGCAGTCCGCAGGTCTTGGAGCCCAGTGGGGTTTGCTGGGTATGATGGTTCCCCTCGCAGCTTGTTACTTCATGCCAGGCCTGGGCAGAGGGGTTGCCAGCAAGGCTATAAACCTCTACAAGAGCAGAGAGAGAGAGAGAGCGGAGAGCAGAGTACAGTGCTATCCACCAAGTGCAACAGAGCCCAAAGAAATGGATACATGCTTAATTCAAGTTGACTCTTAAGGTACCCAAACTTAGAATAAGGCTCCTATCAGGCAAAAAAATGAAAATTCGGAATGGCATCAGAGAAAGTTAACCAACATATTATATAGGACTACATTTATTAGAATAATAAGTCTCACATCTTGACTGCTTGCTATGATCAGGAGTAGTGCCAGGTGTTTTTGCATACGTTACCTCATTTAATTCTCACAACAAGAAATGCAGATATTACAATCACGATTTTCATTTCAGAAATTGGGAAAACCCTCCTGTGAGTTAATTTTTTTCTGCAAGTGCAAATGTTCCCTTCTCTGAGCTTATGTTTTTCTAAAACACGTGCAATCCTAAATAAACCTTCAAAGATCATGGTCTTTGGAAAAACTTCAGGAAAAAGTTCATCTTCCTGGATGCTATAACTGATGGAAAGGGGTGGATAAGATGAAAGGGCAGCCTCTGGTTATAGATGCAGAGCTCAGGCAAAGAACAGGTTTCTAAGGGCTCCTTCACAGCTGTCTGGACCCACCTCTTCACTCGCCTTTTTTTTTTTTTTTTTTTTTTGGCAATTCTATCCCTGATTGGAAATTTCTCTCTGACACCATTGCATATATATATGAGTTGGTTAATATCTTTCTTCTTGGTTGCAAAACATTATCAGTAGTCTAACTGTCCTGAATATTTCCTGATGTTCATCATCCTGCAGGTTTTCAGATAATGGGGAAGAGGCTATCACTGACCCTGGAGAAGCCTATGTAACTGCCCACTGCAGGTGGCAGAATGTCAATGAAATATCTCTGCCCTGGGCTCCCCAGAGCTCACAAAACCCACTACTAAGCAGGCAACAGTGTCTACCCTCACTGAGCAGAGCAGAGCCCTCCCAAGAGAAGTCACCAACAGGGCAGGGTTAGAGCTAGGAGAGTGTCCAGCCCCTAACCAATAACCTAGAGCACATGCACCCAGAGGTGTCTCCCTCACCACTGATACCTTACAAGGCCACAAACTTAGTGATACACTAATCACTCAAAATCTCAAGAAACTCAACTTTTAGAACAATTGCCAGAAGTAGCTAAAAAACACATAAAAAACTTCATTTCATTTCATTAAGCTGAGTCTCATATTTGCCTCCTCCCCAGAAGTATTAGTCCTGAAGTATGGGTAATCTATTTAGAAGTTAATCCCAGGAAATACAATTGAGAGAGTGGAGAAAGTGAGACCAGAAAGGGGAAAAAGACAAGAAATTGCTTTAATAAGCAGATTTCCACTGTGGACAACTGACCCATTTGGGCCCCCCTTAGAGACATTGTAGAACACACTCAGAATTATCCCTCTGAGTTGTGATGAAACAGATATTGATCCATTATCTCCCTTGCCTCACTGTCTGAGAGTCTCCCCCAGAGCGTTCACTCCCCAGCATTTGTAGTCCTGTTATCCTGCCTGCCAGCCACTAGGAAAAGCCTTCATCCCTTCCAAGGCCAAACACCCCTTTTGCCAGAGATATACAAGAAGCCATCTGCAGGTACAAGAAGTGTCAGCAGGGGCCTCTGGGGTGGACAGAGGGCATATAGGCACCGATAGCACCTGCTACAGATCTAGATAACTTCTGAACCATCAGCAAGAAATCAAATCCACCTTCAGGAGGTAAAGACTGCTATCAGGAGAGATCTTTAGAGGAGTAATAATAATAGCTGAAGTTTATTGAGTGCTTATTGTGTACCAGCTTCTGTTCTAAGCATTTTATACACACTAACCCTTTTAGATCTCAAACATCTGTATAAAATAGGCATCATTATTATATCCTTTTGACAGATAAGAAAATAGACGTGGCACAGACTGCAAGGCAATTCTACAGATATCTTTGAGTAGTGAACCCATCATTGAAATAAACAAATAGTCATCCAGGTGATAGAGTTTTAAGAAGATAAGGTAAATTCATATATATATATATATATATATATATATATATATATATATATATGAATTTGTATATATATGTGAATTTGTTTATATATATATGAATTTGTATATATATATATGAATTTGTATATATATATGAATTTGCATATATATATGCAAATACATGTGAGTATGTTTGTTAAAAGGAAAAATAGTTTCATAATTTATACATGAACCAATGAATAACCAATTAATTTTTGACCACCTTAAAGGCCCTAGCAGTTTAGAAGCATGAAGAGCATGTGCTGGAAATACTAAGGAAAGCTTTATGGAAAAGATGGGCCTGCAGTTGTGGTTGAAAGGTGAAGAAGTAGCATGAAATAAGTCCTAGAGGCACGATGGAATAGGGCATAAAGGGGCCAGTTTATCTGATGTATTACTCAAGTTGTCAATAGTACTATTCACCAAGTATTTCCAGCTCTCTGCTTTCCTGGCATATGGTAGAATTATATTTTCTTGCCCTCCTTTGAGGTTAGATGTGGCCATTTGACTTGATTTGGTCAATGAAATGTTAGTATAAGTTACTTGTATCCTATTGGTGAACACTGATAATTTCCAACACACTTGGCTCCAGAATACTGGCAAATAGTGGGAAGTTGGAGGTATGGAGAGCATAGGCACAGGTGAGGAAGGCTTTTGAGAGCCAGAACATGACCCGTGAGGTATTGGGGAGCCACTGTAACTAAATGAGCAAGGCAAGGATATGAGAAAGTCTGACTTTGGACTTTGGACTAGCAGTCTAATGCTGAACAGACAGGCATGCAGGAGACCAATGGAGGTGGGGTGGGGCTATATGCTTATATTCAAGGAGGTTTGTTGGGAGGCTGTTGTATTAATCCAGGCCTAAGGTGATGAAGGCTTGGCACCTGCTATTATCAGAAAAAGAAAGATGAGAAGTAAATCCTGTGACATCTCAAGGAAAGAGAAAGTACAGTGTATTCGGAACCCAGGCTTTGACATCAGACAGAAGAAAATTCAAATCCCATCTCTGACGCCTTCTAGTTTTTTGATCTTGAGCAAAATACATAACCTCTCAGCACCTCAATGTTCTCATGTGCAAAATAGGAATAATGATATTACTTACCTTGTACAGCTACTGTGAGGGTTGAGAGACCAGTGATTATGTTTGTAAACTGACACTGGAAGTGTTAATGATGGTGGAGATAGTGGTGGTGATAGTGGTGTTGGTAAATCATAAAAAGACTGAAATTAAAGCTCTGGGAAATAAAATGTCTAGAATTAGGGGACAAGACAAAGAAGAGGCTCCCACTATGTAAAATGTAGAAGTTGTAGTCAGAAGATAGAAAGTAAACTATGAAATCCAGGATCCTAGGGAAAAAAAATGGAAAAGTTTTAGTAAGAAGGTTTAAGCTCAAAGTGGACACAGAAGATATGAATGACATCATTAGGTCTGACAAGAATAAAGTGACTATGGCCTGGTAAAGGAGCAAGTTAGTGGCAAGGGATTAAGAAGGACTAGACATCTGAGAGGTGGGGCCTAACTGGTCTGGACCTCCCTCATAAAGAGTTTGGCAGTGGAAGGAAGGATGATAAACAGACCTCTATCAGTCAGAAATACTGCAAGTAAAAAGATTTTTTTTTAAATCAAAAATGTAAGAAAAGAAGTCCATGGAGAGAAAGAGAAGTGAAATATTTGTAAAACTGCTTTGTATTCACAGAGTTAAAAGGATCAGCCATAAAGAGGCAAAAAAAAAGTAGCTAAAATTTAAAATAAGCCTCTATTTAAATTATAGCTCCTTTCCTTTCTTTACAGGTCTTTACAGAGCATTTATGTTGAAGACCCCAATATTCTGATGTGTTTGAGCCATTTTTCATAGAATCTTTGCAAGCTGTCCCCCTATATCTCCTCTCTCCTGACTACCCAGGAAAAATACTACATTTCCCAGCTAAGTGTGGCCATGTGACTAAGTTCTGGCTAATGGGACATAAATGGAAGTATGACATGTCAGCTTCCAGGAATCTTCCTTGAAAGATAGTCAATCTGTGCCTTTTCATCCTTTCCTTTTAGTTACTTCTTCTATCCTATTACCTTAAATGTGGGTGTCATGGCTGCCACTTTGGATCATGAGGCTAAAGGCCCCATTCTTCAAAGGGCAGAGCATTGTGCTTGAATACTTCTAGATCCCTGAAGATTTCATGGAGTAGAGCAGTCATTTCAGCTCTGGAATGCAGCCAAAGCCCAAGTTCCCAGACACAGTTCCCAGGGAGAAGACAATTGGCCTGGATACCCACTAGGGTGGTCTCTAAGACTCACTCAGAGAGCAGCCCTCTCTCTGGGGGTAGCAGTTTCACAGAGGGCTGTCCTCAGTCCTTCTAGGCAACCTTCTGTAAAAGGGGGAAGTGAGGTCCACTTTGCTCTCTGCACCCGCCTTGGGCTGGCAAAATCTTAGAAGGAAGGTGCCCTAGTGGCCCATCAGAGCAGCTTGTGAGACACTCGGCCTCAGTGTTGGCTGGCTGACTGGCTGGCAGGAAGACAGATTCTGATCTCAGTTGTGCATAGCTAACAAGCAGTGACTTCACACTGGTGAAGCAAGCTGATTTGAGTGCTTTCAAGGACAAAATGTGTCCTGCTATCTGGAGGTGAAAATCAGAACCAAGTAGCACCATCTCACTATTTCTAGAGGCAAATGAAAAGCTTTTAGAATCTGGTTCCATCCAGTTCTGAAATGAAGGCCTCTCAGCCATACCAGCCCCATGCTTCATACAAGTGTCTATATCATTTTCCCCTTATGATTCATCCAGCATGTCTCACCTACTGCCTGATTCTGTGGTCATCTTTTGAATAGGTTTCCTATCTCCTCCCATCACTCCCATGACCTTATTATGAACTTGAAGGGAGTGGGGACCCTGACTTACTCACTTTTGTAACCTTATTACAAGCAACATACTGGCATGCAGCGAAGGCTCTAAAAAAGTTTCAGATTAATCATTACTGCATGCAATTTTGTGATCTTTGCTTGAAAATAAGAGGAAGGAGGTCCACAGAAGTCATTTATGCCAATTCTCTAATGTCAGGGCAGCCTAAAAGAGCTTCACCAATTTCATTTTGAAGACATGCCTCTCATAACCCCCAAAATTTCAGAAAGAACTTCCACCAGGCTCTTTGGTAAAAGATAGTGATATAGGTTTTCCAGTAACTAGCCTAAATTCCTCCCGTTGCAGTTTATAACCCCTCCATCTGCTCTTAACATCAGTGTGACAGCCCAGCTGCTCACTGCCACCTACAACCTGGGCTGACATTCAGCTGAAATGCATTGCTACAACAGCTGTGCTAGTTGTTAAAATATTGAGATGCTTCTGTACCACAGAGTAAATGGCCACTGTCCCAGACCCTGTGAATGTCCCCATCTGCCACCCTGACCACCCTTGGCCACTCCCTTAGGACACCTGGGCTTTCTTTCACTCCAGAGCACTGAGGACCTCCAGAACCCCAGAGCTCAGGGACAGTTCTGAATGGTCAGTGCCCACATTTGAATCTCACCCAGCCGTGGCACCCTTATTCTTCTCTTCCCCAAGCTGCAAAATAGTGAGTCTGGCAGCCTGCCCCCTCCCTTCAGGTGTTCATATCCAATGACAGCATCCTCAAGCAGATGTGTAGGTCCAGTGCCAACCACAGATTAAGGATGAGTGTTGCGAGTTGTCCACATGAGAGGAGAGATGAAGTCACTCACCCAGGACAGTTGGGGACCAGATGCCCAAAGAGGAAATGGGAGGCTGGAGCCTGGTCTGTGAAGCCACCAAAAGCTCTGGATTCAGCCAGAGCCAGACCTAAGCGAATGCCCAGGAGAGACCAGGTTCTGGGGCAAGTATGAGGTCAAAGCCAGCCAAACAAGAGGCAGGCTTATCTGGGCTACCCGCTCCCTCTCTCGAGTTCATAAATGCCCAAGAAATGAGAGGGTAGCATATCTTTCAGAAGACAACCAAAAACCCATGAGAAATCTCAGAGGAGACTCAAAGTGACCCTGAAGTGGTATCTGTAAGGATGATGGGTGGCCGGAAGCAGAAATGAAAGAATAGGTATGAAGGAAGTTTTTGAAATGTGGCTCTTGCATCCTTTCAGCCTCCTGAGGCCTTGGTACTGTCATTTCCTGCCCCTTCATGACAGAAATTGGTGGCAGCAGCCAACATTGCCAGTGCCGAGGTCATGGGGTGCTATCAAGCAACACAAGCCTGCTGTGGGAAGAGCTGATAAAAAGAGGCACTGGGCAGAGCAATAGCTCAGGGCACCCTCCTTCTCCTTTCCCTCCAGACGCCAGGGTCATGAACCCAGCAAGCCTGCCCCATACTCTGCTGCAGATGCCTAAGAGTTGAAGGGGAAATCTCCATCCGTAGGATTTGCCTGGTGACACGGTCACAACTGGAGTGACCAACACTGGTTCTGTAGGGCCAGAGACTCCTCTTAAACTCCCTGAGACTGCTACTGCCTGGGGCCCGACTTCAGCCCTACCCCATGGCATGTGACCTCATAAGGCCAGACAATGATACCCTTGAGGGGAACACCTACTGTAAAGGCCAGACGGCAAACGATGTCTGAACTGGTTACATTGGATGTATGTGAGGCTCAAGCATTTAAAATAAATGTGAGGAATATACTCAAAGAGATAACAGGAGATTTCTATGGTCCTGTGTCAAACAAGGTATTAGAAAAATACCAAGTGGAAATGTGGGGAAAGAAAAGAAGAGATGAAACAAAGAGCATTCTTGTTGGGATGAATTCTAAGATGGGTACAATTAGAGACCAAACTGGTGAGCCTGTTCCGATGCTGTCTATGTCCCACCAATATCCCTCAGGTCCCTTTATCATTTTTGTGTATGCTCAGTGTCTCTTGGTAGGAGGACTGTCCTCAGGCTCCCAAACTCACTTTGCCCATGCACATAGCAAGTTAGAAGTACCTGGTATTTCAAATTCAGCCCTTAACCAATGATAGGAGGGAGAGATAGTAAACACTCTGTCCCCCTTGTCCCAGATCAGGGCCAACTCTGAGGTGTGACTGGCCCTGTATTTCAGAGGTACCCTATGGGACTGAGCTCAAGTATCTTCCTTGAGACTTGTCATGATAGCACACTTTGGCAGGCTCCATTCTCCTACCATCTCAGTTCTCCATTCCTCCCTACTTTTCTTCCCTGAAAGAGAGTCATAACGGATCACTTTCACATACATCCTTAACTCAAAGTTTTGCTTCTGGCATATCCAACCTAAGACGCAGGGCAACCCTTCTCTGTGAACGACAACACCATCTCTCCCACTGTCCAAGCCAAAACCCTTGCAAGCAACCTGGACCCAATGTCTCCCTAACTCCTGCATCCAACCTACCAAAGTCTCTTGGCTCTAGCCCCTCAATGTCTCTGGAATCTTCTCTCACATAGTCACATCCTACGTGGACTACTGAAACAGCTCCTTATGGGCCCCATCCCATCCTATCTTGGTCCCTCCAATTCTTTCTCTAGGACAACCTGAATGGTCCCACTGCACTGGACCTCAGAGGGGCTCCCTGTTGCCCTCAAACTAAAATCCAGTCTTACACGTGCTTTCAGGGCCTCTCCTGCCCCAGCCCCTCACACCCATCCAGCCTCATCTCTTCTCACCTACCAATGAACTCAACATTTCCAGGTGTTCACATATGTTCTTCTTTCTGTCTCCAATAGTTGTCCTTTCCCCTGCAGCCAACTCTGAGCTTGCTATCCTTCAGCTCTTAGTCTAAATGCCTCCAGCTCTGGAAATCTTCTCTCTCTCTCTCTCTCTCTCTCTCTCCCCAGACCAGCTGCCCTGTAACATGCCCCTTAATACTCTAGAATGAACACTCCAGGTGTTATCTGCCTTTTTTCCAAAAGTGGCCCCTCTCCTCATCTCATTGTTTCCAGGGGCAGCACCATATTAGTAATTTGTAACCCTCCTGCCCCTTCACTGAGTTGATTGGTCCAGAGCTGGACACCTTGACCAAGCAAAATCAATGAGAACTTTCTCCAGAATTTTTAGATCTGGAATGGAGAAAGGTGAGTGAATCTTCGATTGGGTGGCTAAAGCCAAGATATATAATGTTCCAAAGCATCAGATATTATATTCTCTGTCACAGGAAGAAAACTAGTCTGAATAAGAGAGAAGAGAAATACTAACGAGAAGAGAGGAGATGGAGAGAAGAGGTTCTTGGGTTCCTAGTGTCCTGAGCCCAGACACATTGCTGCCTCTTCTATGAGATGCCCACTTCCTTATAAATGATGGCAGAACTTTAACTCCATTTTCCCTTAAGCTAGTTTGAACTGAGTTTTGTTCCTTGCCACAAGAGAGACTTAGCTACTAAGCAAATGTCAGACTTTATTTTAAGCGCTTATTTAGTTGGCCTTCTTCAAGTCAGCAAGCTCCTGTCCCTGTCTTCTTCCCTGTGGAATTGGGACACCAAGCACAGTGCTTGGCACATGATAGGTGCTCAGCATTCTTGTGGGCAATGGTGGTAGTGGTGACAGCAAGAGTAGGGGCTGCTCAGTGCTGCAGAACAGGCACAGGCATAGATGGGTTATTTCATCTCTCTAGTGGCTGCCCATCTTGCAGCTCCTGCCTCCCTTCTTGTGTACTACAGGCAGGCAGAGGGGGAGGGGAAGGCAGAGGCACTGTGACTCAGTCTGATTTGGTGCTTTAGGAGCCCAAAGGGGCATCAGACAGTTTGAGTGACACTTTAAAGTAGCTTTGGGCCTAGCACAGGGACACTTTGAGATATGCCCCTGCAGGGGTCTGACTGACCCCCACCATAGGCTCAGGAGTGGGTCTGCTGTTATTCAAGAGCTCTTTCATTTCCAGAGTCTGATGATGAGGATGTACCGTACAGACACCCGTTACCACATAGCTCCGGGCGCTTCCCGAGAAATAGGATCCTATACCTGCAGGACAGCGTGCTGATATTTGAAGAGCGCAGGAACACATCCCAACTCAATTCAATCCACAAATGTGTCTGAAAAATGCATGTGACATCCTTTAGAAATGTCATACCCTGGCCATAGCGAGAGTGGGGAATGTTCTGTCACTCCTTAGGGACAACACAGCCCAGGAGGGGAAACACCAGTCTTTTTGCCTTTGGAGAGCAGGTGTTTCCAAAACAGATCCACTAAGGGTAAAGCAGGTTAGGCACCAAGGTTTAAATTAAGCATAATTACTCAGCCCCACAGTTGTAGGCCCCTCTTTTTTTTTTTTAGATCTGTGAAGGCTTCTGTCTAAGCTTTGGAAGCCAGAAAGGACTGTGACTTTCTCTTTCTTTGTTTTCCTCTCATTTTTTATGTCATTATTACACATGCAATGATATTTTATGTTAATTTTTAAATATATATTATCATATTGTGATAGGACTTCTTTTCATTTATACAGTGCAGAATCTCCACCCATCTCGGCCTCCACCACCATGTCTGCCCAGGGCTCCCCCACCCCTACACTATTTGTTTCTTGTTTCTCTTTCCAGAGTTATTTGATGCAAATACAAGAAAATACAAACAGATATATTCTTATTCCTCTCCCTTTTTACATAAAAAGTAGCATACTATATATGCACACTATCCTTCACCTGACCTTTTTCGTTTAATCTGCTTTCAGGATTTGTCCAATCGTACACAGAGGGATTCTTCAACATTTGTTCAACTACAGATTGTTCCAGCATGTAGATGCCATAACTTATGTAATCCATCCCCTATGCATGGCCATTTTGATTGTTTCTACCACAAGCAATACTGCAGTAAGTAACCATGGACAAATGTCATTGGACACACGTGGAGGACTGATTGCATTGATGGCCCCAAGCCTTTACCTCTTCCTGTATCCCTGACCTTTGACCCCTGACTTTGCTGCTCTGTTACTTAAGAGGCATAGTGCCCCTTGATCCTTAAATCTGGACTTCACCATGTAACTTGCTTAGCAGATTTGAGGCAAGCAGAATTTTTTAAAAGTACTTGAGGTTTCAATTTTGTCTTTTGTTTCCCTGCAATTACCATGAAACATGCCCAGGCCAGTCTGAGAACAAGCTCAGGCTAGCTTGCTGGAGGATGAGAGCATGCATGGAACAGAGCCAAGTTGTCCAGCTGAGGCTGTCCTAGACAAGCCAGCCCCTAACCAATCTGCTAGCTGACCACAACAGATACATGAGTGAACTTAGCCAGGATTAGCTGAGTCTAACTCAAATCAGCGGACCCACCCAACCAACCAGCTAGTGAGAAATAATAAAGGTGGTTTTAAGGCTCTACAATTTGGGAAGATTTGTTATGCAACACTAGTTAATTGATACAACATACAATATATGTGCAAGTAAATAAATTCCCGAAGTGGAATTACTTGATCAAAAAGTGTGTGCATTTGAAATTTTGATAAATACTGCTAATTTATCTGCATAAAAATTGAACTAATTTATATTCCCATAAGCTATGTATGAGAACACTTGGTAGATAGCCACACTATCATAATATGTTATTAGTTTTTCAGATTTTTGTCAGTCTGTTAGGAAGAAAAGAATATCTCAGTGTAGTTTGATTTGCATTTTCTTATTATGAGTGAGAGTAAGCAACACTTCATATGTTTAAAAACCATTTGTATCTCCTTTTAAGTAAACTGTGTGTTCGTATCTTTTGCATATTTCTCCTATTGGATCACTGATATTTTTCTATTGATTTCTAGGAACTCTTTATATGTTGATGAGATTAGCCTTTTGCCTGTGATCACTCTTCCTTGAAACTATACACTCCAGATGAGAAGCCTAATGGCAAAGAGGAAAAACATAGATAGCAGAGGTTTAGCAGAAGGTAACTTTTCCTCAAACAATCAGCAACTGTGTATTGAGCACTCTCTTGTTCAGAGCTCTGGGTTAGGCATCCCAGCATATTCAGAAAAAATATGACATGGTACTCAAGGAATGTTCTAGAGATGACTGTAGTTAAATGGCCATATATATCTACCCATAGTCCCTTTCTAAGGGGTGGGGTAGGGAACCATATATATTCCTCAAGGCCTGACCTTTCTGGCCACTGCTAATTGGCCAGGGCAATATGCCTGATCTAGGGCAAAACCAATCCATAACCTGCACTAAATCAATTAGATTCTCTCTTGAGAATCTGAACTCAGAGACATAAAATCAGTCAGAGAATGATGAGCCCTGGAGCTGTCAGACCACTTTGCAGAGTTGGAGCTGCCATTTGGGGCAGCCATACAGAGCCATGTGCAATCAGACAAATGAACCAAGGAAGAGCCAAAATGCAGAGATAGAACACAGCAGTCATCCAGAGACACACAGGATGTAGCAGGCAGGGGCCCCTGGCTGAAGGAAAGACAGACTTCAGCCTCATTTCCAGCTCTCCAAGGCTCAGCTCTTGTCTACATGGCCCCCAACAGTTTTCCTGTAGTTGAGTCTGTAAGAGACCTCTATATCCTGTTTCTAAACCTCCTATTTCCTTGAAATAATTTAAGTAGTGTTCTTACTCTTGGTTTCAAGAGTGTTCTAAGACAAGAAATTGTCATATTGGCTGAAAAAAAGAATAAAGCATTTTATCTCATATGGCATATTTCTGCTCTAAAGAGTTTCATGGTTGCCATCACTTCTTATTTTATAGCTGGAGAAAGTAAAACTGGAGAACTTGGAGACTTGGCTAAGATCACCCTGACCACAAAGGGCAGTGCCCAGCCTTGGGCAAGAGGTGTCTATTGCCAAGTAGGCCTTCCCCTGCACCTCACCTTGCTGCCTCCAGGCCGAAGCATTACATAAGCACATGCTAAATCATGGGACTAAGGCTCTAAGTGCTGAACAGTTCCTTGGAGAGGACGATCAATAAGAGCTAACATAGTCAAGGAGACTGGCCAGGTCCCAGACAACCTCTCTGGTTCCCACCCACACCCCCCATGCTTGGGGACACTTCCCACAGTGCTTATTTATGTGTATGGCACCATTCCTGGGAGGAAAGCTGGTTCATTAATGGAAAATCAGAGTATTGGTCCCCCAAAGAGATATACTTGTCCTGCAGGGTTGCTCATGTGGCCTCTAGAGAGGATCGGCCACCTCTGCAGGGACACGTGTGGCCATTCATTGCATGCAGAGACTACTCTTCCCACCTACCTGTCATCCCTGACCATATTTGATATCAGAAGTTGGAAAGAGGGATGTTGAGCCAAGTGACCAGCCACTGTGCCCTCTCGTCCAGTACCCTTTCCCTCCCAGCAATCAGCAAAAGAGCCCAGAGGCCTCAAATTTCCCTCCCAGGTTAGATCCAGAAGTTCAGGTGGGGTGGGCTAATCTAGGGGGTGGGAGTGGAGAGGCCACAGAGAGGCTGAGACAACCTCCCGCATGTAAGACTCTACCCCACATGTACACTCCCTCCACCCCTTTCACCCCCTAGAAGAACTTGCAGACCTCTTCTGTGGGGGTAAATGGGTCCCTGAAAGGAATTCACTTTATCCCTTTTGTCCACAGCCACATCAAAGAAAAGAATTAGCTTTCCCAATCTTTTCTAAGCACCCACTATGTACAAGACATCCTGCAGGGCACTGATGTGGGTTCTGGAGACTTCTTGGTACATTTTCTGAAGAGGAGAGGGGACAGGGCTGGGCTTAAGGGGAGAGGGAACAGTAAATGAACCTACTGACAAGTAGGACAGAAATCGAATTTCTTCCCCTCCCCCTTCTCCTGCCTCCCTTGACACCTTCCTTGACAGCTCACTTTTTATCTCTTTCCAATTACAGTTTTAGACATTTAGGGTGTTGCTGTTTTAGTTTTAAAATTTGTTAGGCTCAATTTATGCCACTTAGTAAAACTTCTTTTCTAAATGAAGCCAAATTAGAACTAAAATAGTACAAGCAATAAAATGTGGGCCTTTCATTTTGGGTTAGGTTGGCTTTTTGATTGTTTGTGTAAATGAAGCCGAAAGGAGAATTATGAAGCCTGTCTCAGGCCTGGGTGAAGGGAGCAATTCCATTGGATCACCTGTAGGTCTGTAGCTGGCTCAGGCCAGCCTGGTCCCTTGTCCTCAGGTCTGCCAGAGGAGGTTCTTGCGCAGTTGGGTGCCTTAAAGCAGGTCACTATCCTTTGGCAATGCCCTCCCCTCTCTGATTCCTCAGGCTGATGGGAGGAGCCACTTCCTGCTGACCAACTGCACCCTGGCAGGCTCTGTACAAGCCAATGGCGGTGACCCACTGCACAGTGTACAATAAAGAGACGGCGAATTGAACTGAACTGGCTGTAACAGTCTGGAAACATCTCCTCTCACATCCTTGCTTGATAATATGCCCCTAATTTCAATGACAAGGATGAAAGTGGGGCCCAAGTAAATGGAGAGGAAGGAGGGGGAGGATGGGAAGGATGAGGAGGACAGGGAGAAGGAAGAGATCCTGAACTACTAATTAGGCATTTGGTATTAGGAGAGGTGGCTGCCAAACAGGTCAGAGAAATTCCTGGCTGATGAGCCAAGGATCTGAGCCACTAGCTGGGCCTCCCTAGGGCCCACAGGAGGTGACATCTGGGGTTCCTAGGCTGGCCCCAGCTGTGCCAGGGGAAGAGTGCAGAGAATACCATGAAGACTGAGAGCCCAAGAGGGGAGACTAAGGCAGCAACAATGGCCACAGTGATGAGACAGCGACTAAGGGCCAGTGTGCAGCTTGCCAAGCAATTTGGCTTGTCCCTACGCCAACAATAAAGGCCCAATGTCTGGAAGGAGATGGGTTTTTTGTGTGCAGGGGAGACACCTTATGACTGACCCTGGCAGAGAGCCACAATCATCAGGAACATGTTGGAGAGGAGAAAAGACATGAGGGGGCAGAGGAGTCCGTTACAACAGCAGGGGCTAGACTCAGGGTTGGGGATGTCTGGGGAGGAAGAGCAGAAGGAAAGATAAAATGGAGTAGAATAACTCATGTTGAGGGCCAGGGTTTGAGGGAGGCGTTGCCCTAATGAAGAAGTCTATTACATTTGGGATAATCTCTCAAAGCAAGTATAATCAGTGGAGGAAACTTCTGGAACAATTTAAATGAAACTGGACAAAATCAGCAGAGACTATAATAAAATTGTGTCTGGAGTCCTGCTGGTCCCCGGGATAGCCCAAAGCCTTAGGTTACCCTCTGTTGCAGGCTGGTTTCCCTGGAAGCAGAAGCCGTGATAGTGTTTGGGGGAGGGATAAGTTGTTTGGGAGGGGTTAATCACTTTGAAAGGAAGCAGGGGAAAGCAAGACTGGGCAGAGAGGGGAGTCAACTTGAAATGCAAGCCTCACAGAGTCTTGACTGACCTGAAAGAGAAAACTCCAGAGTAAGGAGTGCCCAGTACTGTGTCCTGCCTGCAATCAAAATGGTAGGGCCTTTATAAGGACCCCCACTTCAGCTCGGCCACCAGATATGGGCTTCCCAGAAGAGCATGGCCTTGGGCTCTTAGCAGCTAAGGCCCACCCTGAAGGGGCTGACAGCTGGAGGCTGTCTGTGGACTGCACAGGCCACAGCTGGGCAGTGAATCCTCCCTCGAAAGGAGATCTGGGCGGTGCTCCTCCATGTCTGCCACATCCTCTCCCCTTTCTTAATTTCTAAGCTCCTGGCACATCTGAACAGACAAATCTTTCTTTTCCTCTGGGACTGGTTGCCCCCTCTGTTCTTCCAGAGGCTGATGATTGCCTGGAACCCGGTCTGACTAAGCCCAGCCCAGCGCTTTTGATTGGCTCAATTCTTCCAGACCCTGGACGAGAATTCCACTCATTTCTCCATCATGATTTCCTCCCACACTCAGGTGCTGCATCCTGGTAACCAGCAGCCATCACAGCTTGCAACTGCAGTGGACCTAATGCTCACGGCTTGTTTGGGTTTAGCATTGGTTTTGCAGCACTGGTCATTAGGCTCCATTATGCCTCTCACCAGGGCACTGGCCTGCCCAGGACAAGACTGAGATGAACTCAAGCTCGGTTAAATTGGACAAACCAATCAGGACCACAAAACATCTACTGCTGGGCCCATCAGCTGTGGCAAACATGGTCCCCACCAGCCTCCAGCTCAACCCCCTTCCTTCCATGACTTGCCAGTAAGCAGCTTTATCATCAGCCATGTAGCTTTGCCTCTAAAGATTCTGGACCTCCAGCTCCACTTATGAGACTAGTTATTAGAATAACTGGCACATTCTCCAGATACCCAGCAGCTTCCTGACTTGCCTAGGCTTTTCAGAAACACAATTTCTCTCTCTGGACTAATTTTAAGGGTCCTGAAGAGAAACAACAGATACGGGGACACATGGAGACAAAGAAAAACACCCTGGGCAAACCCCAGCCCTGATTTCCCTTCCTGACTTCTGTCCTAACCTCCCTGTTTCACATCCTTTGAAGCCCAGCTAGGGTGGCACAAATTAGGTCACAAAAAGAGCAGTATCAGGGGCTGACAAGTGAAGCTAGGAGCAGCTTCTGGCTTACATGGCAGTGGGAAAGAAATGCCTGCAGCACCACTCTAATATGAACTGGGGAAGAAAGAGAGGGAGACTGTGACATATACAAGCATATGTGCACACATAAATGGAACCAGCTCATCCCATCTATGCTATTCTGCCCATTTTGCCAGGCTCACCCTGTGGTCCCATGCTCCTGCTAGGAGGATGGTCTTAGATGGAGGTGCTCAGCCCACTCTTGCTTATAACTTGGGTCAGCAAGAGCTGTGGGCTTCTGAGGGTGGAACCTTGGAAGAAGCCTCTTAAAGGCCTACTTAACCCCATTACATTCGTTCCCTAATATACTTTTCACTGTCAGCAAATAGTACAAATTTTAATTTTTACTTACTGGCTAAATATTTACCCTGTGAGCTGACAGTCTAGCTGAACTTAAACTTCTACAATTCTTCACTTTTATATTAGATGAATTAGCATTTTATTCTTGGCCTGCTAGTTTAGGAGTCAAAGGTGAGATGAGGAAGACCAGAGGTAGATGCCCTAAGCGATTCTCCACGAAGAATAGGTTCAGTTTAGTCTTGTGTTTTAGTGTAAGTGACGGGTCTTCTAAACAACCCAACAGTATTTAAAAACATAATTTTGAAAGATACAGAAGACAGTCATTTCTAAAGAATAACAATTTTCTGTATTTCTCATCTACATGACATAACATCTTATCTCTAAAATCTGTTACCCAGAAAAGTGCACTAAAGGTTCATCTCATGGTTTATTTGCCATACAAATTAGACAAACCAAGTCATCTCTTAGAGCCTCAGTTTCCTTATCAGCATAGTGGTACAAGAACATTACCCCCATCAGAGGTTGTTGCAAAAGTCAAAATAAATATTGAAGGTGACAACACTGTAAAATGTAAGGCACTAAATAAAGAGTTGGATAAGACCAGAAACCAGAGTTGTTTTTAAATATAGCCCCCAAATTCTCCAATACTCCTCCCATCAAGAATTCCCATTGAATCTGAGTGGGCTTGTGACTGCTTCATTCGATAGAGTATGGCACATGTGACACTATGTGGCTTCCGAGGCCAGGTCAGAAAAGGTCATGTATCTTCCATCTGGATCTCTTGAGACAGTTATTGTGGGGAAAGCTGATTACCGCATAAGAAGTCCAACCACCCTAAAACTGTCCTGCTGAGGAGACCTGTAGAGATGTTCTGGGGTACAGCTCATGTTGTGAGGAACCAGGAATGTGAGAGAAGCCTCTAGACCCAGCCACCCCATCACTGGGTGGTTTCAGTAGATGCCACAAGGAGTACAAAAATCATCCAACTGAGCCCTGCCCATGGATCTGTGGGCATAACAAAATGCTTGTTATTTTACAGTGTTAAGTTTGGGGTTCTCTGTTACACAGCAGTAGTTACTGGAACAAAAACTGCTCATTCATTAAGTTCCAATATCTGCCAAGAAATCAAATCCCCCGTCTCTTATTTTGTTTCTTCATCCCTATTTGATTCTAAGAGATAGAGTAAAGTGGAATTTCTTATGACCCAACTTTGCGGATATGGAACCACAACATGCCCAGTCATCCATGGAACAATAGAAGGCTTGAACCAGGAGTTCTTTTGCCCAGGTCCCCGCTTTTCCCACAGGACAGAGCTGCCTGGACCTCAAAGGTAAAAGCTATCCTCGTGAGTTCTGACCTCATGTAAAAGAATTACTAGGAAACTCCTAATTGCCAAGCAATAAAGTAAATGGGTGCCACAGAAAACCACAAACAGCCCATCATCCACAATTAATTTCCTCTTGGCTTGGGAATGCTGGGGGTTTTGTTGTTAAAGCAGGTTGTCCTTCCCACTTAAGTTTGGGCTCCTTCTAAAATGCAAAAAAAAAAAAAAAAAAAAAAAGGAAAAGGAAAAAAGAAAGACAAAAAACGCTGGCCTTCCCAGAACCTACACTGCCTGGAAGGAACTTGGTGTGGCCCAGAAGGACGTGATACGCGTGCCGGCAGTGGCCTGCCAGGGATCTTAAAAATACCCTGCTTCAGAGAATCTGGAAAGTGAGCAATCCACGCCTGGAAAACAGGTTGCTGGCTCTACAGAGGTTTCCAAGTCTGGATCCCGTTTACACTTGCTGAAGCGCAGCCTTCTAATTCCAGCCGCTCATGAAAAGGCACGTAGGTCTTCCGTGACGTCAAATAGCTCTTTCAACTAAGCATAATTTCTTTCAATGATGGGCTTGGAGGGGTTTCAGCGACAGTGGGGTTTTTTTTTTTTTTAATGAATCATAAACATGCAGATCAGATTTAGTGTTATGACTGTGGTGCACAGAGCGTCACTGTTAATTCTTGCTAAGCGCTGACAGCAGGATCAACCCCCAAACAGCACAGGCAAATACACCACCCCAGCCCCGGGGGCTTAGAGACTGCATAATTACAGACAACGCACAGTAGTCATTATCATCACCAGAACATTTCAGCCCAGGCAGGCACCCCCATCGGAGAGCCCCTTGGTGAGCCTGCCAGTTCAGGTTCCCTCAGCCAGCGAGGAGTTCACTCCCCATCTCTAGACCAGAACTTGGGTAGAGACTACCAAAAGCAGGGTGGAGTGGACAGAGCTGGAGTGCCCACTCCCGAGTCCTGAAGGTTGTACTCTATGGCAATTGAAACTTGCTCTGAAATGCTGCTGAGTATGAGCTGGAAGGGAAGGGGTGCAGGGCTGTGCAGAATGCATGCCAGATTTTGCTAAATGCCGAACAGCTGAACAAGTCCCCAGGGCTGAGGAAAGAGCGTTCTCTTTCCCTGCGAGCCACTTGCATGTTTGCTCAGTGTTTCTCATCAAAGGCCAGGGTTGGGGGCTGGAAGTCAGAGCGCTCAGCTGGGGTGCCCTGTCACTGTTTATGCCCAGGATGGCCCCCAAGGTGGGTAAGGGGGAGACAGCAGAACTCACCACCACTGGGCAGTTTTCACAGTGTTCATTAAGGGCATCATAAGACCTGCTTTTAAGAGTTTCTACTCCATTTTTCCTCCAAAAGTTTTAAAGGGAAAGCTAAACTCCTGGGGTCTGCTGAACTGCTGGGTTCTCCTTGCTCCCACTCTGTCAACCTGCAACTATTTAATGAGCCTCGGCCACATGCATGTGATAGTGTCAGAGCTAAGAGGGCTAAAGAGGTGAGAAGTCTCAAGTCCTGTAGGAAGGGAAGGTGATTTTAGATCTTTCAATTCAATATTCTGCTGCCATAGTGCCAGTAATCACCCGTTATTACCCATCATTCCAGAACACCTGCTCTGTGTGCCATGCTTCAGGGTCTCACTTGGTCTTCAAGCACATCATGAGGTGGGTATTAGACCACCCACTTGACAGATGGGGAAACTGAGAGACTCCAACAATCTGCTCAAAGGCATATAGCTGATGAGGCTCCTGAGTGTGAATGGAGTGCTGTTCTCTTTGAAACTTAATACAGACCCTGTAGATCAGTGGTCCTCACCTTGGTCCACACATTAGAATCCCTGGAGAACTTTCAGAAACCCCCAGGCCCAGGCTATACTCCAAACAAAAGTCTGAATTTCTGCAGCTGGGATAGAGGCATCAGTACTTTTTAAGCCCCAAGGTGATTACAACAAGTGGTCAAGGTTGAGAATCAGTACTTGTCCCACTGTAGTCATCTTTCTTTCCCTTTTTTCCTTCCTTCCTTCCAACAATATGCACCTATTAAATGCCAGGTTAGGGTTTCCTGTCCTCTAAAGCAGTGGTGTATGTGTGTCTGTGTCTGTGTATCCCCCAGACAGTCACTGACAGTGACAAAGGGAGGCCCTGACAGGACTTAGCCCACAAGAGTGGCCAGAGTAGAGGCAGAAATTGAGATGCAGTCTAGGAAGCTCAAAGGTCCCTGATCAGCAGTTTTTTAGTTCTGCTTAGAGAGTCCAGCAAAGGGCGGAATTTGGTGCTGACCACTCCAGACTCAGAAATTTTATTCTTAAAGTAGCTTCCATCTGTCCAAGAGGAGAAAGGTACACATCAATGAAGGCCTAAGCTCAGCACAAGGCCTACAGGGTCACCCATAACCAAGTGGGGAGCTCTTGGGTGACTCCTGCTGTACCCACCTAGCTGCTCTGGCAAGCCAAAGAGTCCCCTTCTCCACTGTCAGGAAAAGAGGGCAAGTGGGAATACCCTGCTTCCTACTGTATAACCCTCCCTCAAGAAGCCAGAGAACAGAGCTGTAAATCAATTTTTTCAAAAGAAAAGATGCTGATAGGCATGCTTCTTGCATTTTGCATTCAAAGGAATGCCAGGTTCCTATGTCAAGTGAGATATAGTGAACTTTCTTGGGCAGTGGCAGAATTTTTTTTTTATCTTTAAGACATAATGTGTAGGACAAACACTAATCCCTCACTTAACCAGCACCAGGGAAGAATGAGTTATTTTAAAGAAATGAATTTGCAGGATAGGAAAGCTCACCCCCTATAAACTCCAAAACTTCAAAACAAACGTGCACTTATTTTTAAATAAACCATGTCTAAACTGCATTACACATTTCCCTGTTTCCTCTGACAACATTGACACAGTTGAAGTGGTCTTGGTGGCCCACTCACCTGGAACATGGACAACTGTCATTTTGAAAAACAAGCAGCCTTCTGCGTCAATTTGCTCCTTCAATAGATGGCCCCACCCTGCTATCCTCCTTGAGCTCTTGTTTCTGGTTTGTTCTCCTCTCTTCTTGTGCTCAGATATAGACAACAACCCCTTCCTGCTGCTTTTGGTATCCCAGGGGGCCTCTCAGTCTCTGGCCACACTGGAACTCAAACTTTCCCTACAGCTTACTCCTTCTCCTCTGTGTTCCTGACTCCAGCTAATGTCACCTGTGTTCACCTAGTCATCAAAGTCAAAACAAAACAAAAATGAAAGCAGAAGTTGGAAGGTATTTCAAAATCAACTGGCTTGTTAGGACAGTTTGTGAGGTAAGAGTAAAGAGGCTCTGATGAAAAAGGATCTGAACACTTCTATGGTGAATAGTTAAACAACTTTAGAGCAGGGAATTCCTAACATATTTTTGGCTCTGCTGGATTGTTCCAGATACTTGAGGTTGCTAAGTCACATAACTTCTGGATAAGCAAGGTGCCATAGTTCATAGTATCTTGTTTCCTTTCAGTTAAGGCATCAATTTGGTATTATTCTAGAAACAAGCTAGAGTTCAGGGGCTTGATAAGAGTATGTCTGTTGTCTTCTCAATTCTCCCATTACGCAATTTTCCAAATGGCAGTGGCTCCAAGTCAGAAAGGGGCAGCTGCTAGACCAGGTCCAATGTGAAATAAGGGTTCGACCTCCTCCTTTCCCCTTCTTCCTTTCTTTTTTTCCTCTATGAGAGTGTACCACCACCTCACCCTGCCCACAGTCCCCGCCTGCCTCATGCACCAGCCAAAAACCAAGGTAGGGGGAACACTGCCCTAGAATGAGAGAATGGCCTAGAAAATATGGCTTTCTGCAGTCACAGAGAGGAGTGAAGCTCTCAGACAGGAGCAGATCACCGCATTTGAGAGCTGAGTCAGAAACAAGATTTGGTCAGTGCACCTGAAGCAGACCAAGGCAGCCAGGCCTGACTCATAGTTGCCAAGCTCAAAAGACTGATGCATAAGTCGGATACCAACACAGCCTTTGGCCATTGGCATATTCCCTTCTCAGGGCAAGAAAACCTGTGCCCACCTCTAAACCATCCTCTTTGAGGCTCCTGGGAAACAGATTCAGAGAGCAGCAGGTGTGTCATGGAAAGGAGAATCAGAAGTCACAGTCAGTGTCTTCACCCAGGCAGCACTGGTTAGATCCAATAATGATCACTTTATACCTCTTGACTCCATGCTGACCTCTCCCTGCCTTTAACACAATCTACCAAACTAATTACAGTATGAGAGGTTAGAGCTTTCTTTGATGGTCCAAGATGGTAGCCCTACATCATGGGTGGGCCAGGCTGTCTCAGCTGTCCACAGGCCTTCCTCTAGATGAGGTGAAAGGGAAAGGATTGGGAAGAGTGAGGAGGGTAGACTGGCCTGTAGAAGGGTTCTCATTTTCCCATCCCTCTAAACCAACTCCAAGTGCCGCTTGTAAAATCAGTCCTTCCAGCCTTCCCCACTAGCTTCCAGGAGCCCAGTGGCTAAGCATCAAACTGATTTAAGATTCTGGATTCTCAGAAAAAGCCTGAAAGGAGATGGGAGCAGAGATGGCACAGTGTTCTCCACTGGACACCCACCCTGCTTCTCCTGAGCACTAGATCTGTACTCCTGCTCAGGCCTGTCCAGTTACCCCTTGCCCTGCCCTGTCACTCACCGTGGGAGCCACCGGGAGACCAGCCTGGCAGAACAGCTCTCCCACAGACTCCTCAACGACCTCCCGGGCAGCTTTTCCGAGCTGTCTCTTTGGCTAACACAGGAGCTTTGGAATGAGACAGGGAGAGAAAGACATGAGTGGTGGGGGTGGGGGACCTCTCTTTGAGCTTATTAAAAATCTTTTGTGTGCCATAGAATAAGTCCAGTCTTGTTCGTCTTCCTCCCCCAGCACTTAACTTTTTCAGGCCTGATGAGCATAAATGCTTCAGTTAGTCCATGAAACCAAAGACCCTTCTTGGCCTTCAACTGTGTCTGGCTTTCCTTTATGTGGCCATCATAATTAGGCAGTGGCCCGACCCCGTGGCTGAGGTGGCTGCTCTGGCTCTCCACAGCCCTGTCGCATCTCTGAGGATGCACACTCTTTGCTAGGCTGGCAGAACAGTCTGGAAGAAAAGCCCGTTGTCAAACAAATCATCGTTCTCGGAACACAAAGCCGCGGGGACTCTGGGGGTGCTGCTGACACTCGGGGCGGGGACCGGCAGCATCAGAGAGTCGTGTCTTCTGTGTGGCGCTGAAGCCCCAAGTTTGGAGACAGAAAGCTGGCTTGTGGCCAACAGCAGCGGCGGCAGCCACCTTATCTAAATAAAGGGAGAGGGCGCAGAGTGCAGTGTTATCACAGGCGCACAACAGGCTCCGCGAGGGGAAGGGGTGGGTGGATGCTGCGTGGGTGGTTTCATGTTGTGATGTTTTTTTTCTTTTGTGGCTGTTGTTTTCTTTTTTATCTATTCAGTTTTGTAGTAGTCAACAGCCCGGCACTTGGCAAAACCTGGCAGCAATACCCACCCAGCCCTTTCCAGTCCAAACAGCTCCTGTCAACTTTTACAACCCCGTGCTAAAACTCCAGGCACGTCTCTTATTGCCAGCACCACGTTATTTATTTGCCCTGCCTGTCTGGCCTCAGATTTTTCATGTGTATGTTACCCTGCAGTTGCTTCAACTTCCCTCCGGTCCTTAAAATACCAGGAAACGCCCAGTCCAATGGAGCGCTGGGAGGTGTTCTAGTATTTCATGTTTTTAGGGTTCTGTGTTGGTTCATGTCATTTCATCTCTGTTCAGCTTTTGACCTGAAGGAAGAGGAAGCCGTCTCCATTGTGAAAACTGCTCTCTTTCACTGGAAACTTGTTATTAATAATAACCTCACCAGGCGTACTATCAAAAGGTCTGCCATATGTTCCCTGCCCACCAGGGTCGGGTGTACACATGACTCAGAGGGGACATGGCTGGCTCAGGTCAGCTGGTGAGAGCCACAGCCTCAGCCACTCCTACAGCCCCATCTAGGTTCTGGATCTCTGGTCATGTTCCGGAACTGGGTCTTTCATTCTTTTTTAATCCTTTACACAAACAGTGTATGTCTGTGTGTGTCTGTGTGTCTGTGTGTCTGTGTGTGTGTGTGTGTGTGTGTGTGTGTGTGTGTGTGTGTGTGGCTTTAAAATCATCCAAAAAATATAATAAAATAAAAAGAATTTTCATGGTTGAGCCTGACCCAGTGCAATGCAGAATATATTATTTCTTTCAGAGCATGGATAGCAGATCTGCACGTGAAACACAGATCAAACACGGCCCACAAAAACAATGGTAGGAAGCATAACCAGAGTGAATTGATTCCTTGATCCTGCTGTACCAAAAAATTTAAGAGAAGCACTCCTGGGGTTTTTAACCCAGATACGACTTGAGCCACAGCCGTGTTTCCCATATTCCAGTATCTCTTGTTTTGGCTCCTTTTTTCTGTGTATGAAACATAGAATGAAGTAAGCAGTGCCAAGTCTTGCAGGTCCAACTGGCTTTTTTAAAAAATTACACAGCTCCATTCATTCATCCTCAATACATGTACAGGTTTGCACACACATCCATGCAAACACACACATGTGCACAAATATGTATTGGTTTGTTTTACCTTTTCCCCAGAAGTAAACAGTAAACAAGACAGGCTGTCATTTCCCTCATCAGGACAATGAGAAGAAGAGAGAAAAGACCCTGTTAGGCATCAGGAAAAATTCTGAGAGCAAAGAAAGTTCTAATCCCCAGCCTGAGGCCCATCCAGCATCTCCATGCCCAAGGGATGATATGGACCCTTAGTTTTCAAAAATCTGTTTAAATATGTAGGTGGTCTAGCTCTAGTCAGCTGGTTTTTATGTCAGCAATGACCCCAGGTTGACTCTAGCCCTGAAGATTCCTGATTGCTCTGCTGGCTGAGTGCTAGAGCGTAGAGCACGCATCCCACCCTCTGCCTTCTGATGGGCCACCAAAGTGACCCTATCAGACTGGTCAGCTGCAACCAGGGTCCTCTCTTGACCTCTGCTCTAACCCCAAGGACACCCTTTATTTAGACACCACAGTCCAGCCTGATGATCAAGCCCCAGATTTGCTTGCTGGAGACAAGCTAGGGATGGCCATAGGCTGACCCCAGAGGAGTGCCCAAAAGAGGCCTCAGGAGGGCAGGCCCAGCTCTCTGTCTGAAATGGAACAGAGATCACAGATTTGAGTCTTCAAGGCCTGTGTTCAAATTCCAGCTCTCTCACTGGCTGTGACCTTGGGCTACTGCGTTGCCTCCTTCATCGTGGTGTCTATATCAGTAAAATGGAAGAGGAGAAGCCATGTGAGAATGGAGCAGAGATATATTTGAAGACGCTGATCTTGAAGTTTGAAGTGATGTGGCCACAAGCCAAGGAAGGCCTGAAGCCACCAGAAGCTAGAGGAAAGGAACAGATTCTCCCCTGGCATTTCGAGGGGGTGAAGCCCTGTTGATATCTTGATTTTGACCCAGTGAAACCAGTTTCAGACTTTTGAACTCCAGAACTGTGAGAGAATAAACTTCTATTGTTCTAAGCCACCAAGTTTGTTATAACATCAATAGAAGACTTATACAGGTTTTACTGAGGGCCACTGAGAGGCATCCATGAGATGGTGCTACATACTTTGACCTGGTCATCTTGTCTGAATGGGCCCTCACAACAAGCTCATAAAATGATGGACAAGGTAGACATAATCCTTTTTACTAAATAGGAATTGAAGGCTCCCAGAAATTAAGCATCTGTTTAATCACATGCTGTTTGGTGGCAGAGCTGAAACTAGAAGAGAGGTCATCCAGAGTGTGGTGCCACTTCTTCTTCAGCACCCATCATGCCCTGTGCGTACCCTCTACCATCTTCACAATTCTAAAGAAGTGGAAAAGAGGACCTCGCCCCCAGTGGGAGCTGGGCAAGACCTCCAGGCGCCTGGAAGACAAGGGGACCACTCTCAACCCCCTTCCTACCCCTGGTGTTCTCATTTAGATAAATGCTGCTGTGGAGGCAAGTTAGGGGTGGACATCCCACCCTGAGTTGCATCTCTCCTCCCAGAGGAGAGGGAATCCAGAGATGTGATTTTTCCCTCAGTGACTCACTTTCCATCCCTGTCAGGCCTCCCAGATTCCTCTGCAGTGACATAGAAATACTAACAAGGCCATCCCTTCCTTGAGGAGCTATGGGATTAGTGAATGCACACCTATGCAGAAATGCCTGGTGAGTTGGTTATGACCTGCTCTCCCCCTCAGGACTCCTCAGGCAATGGAGGGCCTCAGGGAAGCTTGTCAGAGGCACCTCACAGAAAGCCCACCAGGAAGGCCCTACTCAACTCTTTACCCATGTGAGACCCAGCCATGACTGCTGATCCTGCCCAGAGAGCTTGGGACAGCCAGGGACCCTGCAGACCGGATCTTGAAGCTGAGGCTGTTTCTCTCTCTCTCTCTCTCTCTCTCTCTCTCTCTCCCGCCCCGCTCCACCACCATCCACCCTTTCACTTTCCCTTCCCACCCTACCCTTCTCACACTCCCATTCGTTCTTTTGCATTCTTGCACTCCTTCTTTTCTTTCTTGCTCTCTCTCACACTTTCTTACTCTCTCAAGCTCTCTGTTGCACCTGACTCCGCAGAGCTCCCCTTTGGGATCTGGCTGAGGACAGACTGCCTTGCTTAACTTCCTCCTCCACCTCTCCTGCTTCCCTCACTCCCTCACGGGTTTTGCCTGAGAGCATACTCTCCATAAATCTCCCATCTCAGTCTCTGTTTCTAGAGAATTCTTACCTAAGATACCCTCTAGGAAAGTAAAGACATGGCCCTGCCCTCCAGGAGCTCCTGTCCTGAAGGGAGAATCAGCACAGTAGAGAATCTAGGACAATTTCTACTACTCTATATGCTATGATGGAGGTCTACTCAGCCCACCACAGAGCATAGGGGAGCAGGTGACCTGTTGACTGTGTGGAGGGGTAATCAGCGAAAACTTCACAGAAGAGGAGTTCCATGTGTACGAAAAAGCAAGGAAGGGAAGAAAGATGAAAAGGGAGAAGGAGAAAAGAAAAAGATGAAAAGGGAGCAGAGGAAAGACAAGGCCACAGTCTAATCCACCAGGGTACTGCCAGCTGCTGCGTGTGGCTGGAACATGGGGTTACCAAGGTGGTGGCACAGGGTGGTAAGGCTGGAGAAGTTGCAGGATCTCATCACAGCAGACCTCTAGGGGTTCAGATTTTCCCTTGAGGGTAGTAGGGAGCCATTGAAGGCTTTAGAGAGATCCAGATATGTGTTTGAGAGCTTACCTTGGCTGCAGAGTGGAAAGATTTGAGTGAGGAAGCTGAAGATGGAGATTTGGACAAGATGACCTCTCAGGTTCTTTCAACCTGGAAGTTCTAGAAGTCTCCAGGGAAGACAAGGAAAGCTGTGGGATATGGGGAAGAAAGTAGGGCAAGAACTGGCCACTTGATTCCCCTTGACAGCAGCTATCAGGAGAGATAGCAGTAGCCGGAGCATCTCCCTGTGTGCTTGGCTTGGCTATATGCTGCCATTCCTGACCTAGAATCATTCTCACTGGGGCCCATCATGTGGCCAGGCCCAGAGGTGTCCAGGGCTAGCAGACAGAGCAGGAGGACAGACAGGAACAGCAGAGACAGCAGGGCAATGATGAACTGTGGAGAGGTCACATGAGGCCCTGGGATGGAGCCAGGTAGGTTCAAGATCCCTTTATTCTTCTGATAGGTGCATCTGCTTGGGTCCCTCTCCACCCCTGTCCACAGTACAGCCCTGCACTCCTCCCCTCTCCCTCGGTGGGGTCAACTGGGGAGAGAGGTGTTCTGGCCACCATCAGTGTCCTGAGAGGCACAGGCATGGCTCAGATTGCCCCTCAGAGGAAGGCTTGGCCTGCAGTCTCTCTGGAAGTCTGGTGATGAGCAGAGTTGGGACAGCAGACAACAAATGGCTTGGGTGCGAAAGGGGCATTGCCAGAGATGCTCCTCATTAGAATGGAGCACACTTCCACCAACTTCTAACCAGTGTCCTGGCCACTCTTGCCAAGAGCTATGTGCAGAGCTGCAGGAAACAGAGCAGGACAAGGTGCCCAGAACCAGGAGTCTTGGGAAGACAAGGAGATGCTTGTCAGGGTTCTGAAAACTAGTGGAGGCAGCAGGACCCAGGGCAGGCCCAGGCTGCCTGCAGAGGTGGGGCACTGGGCAGCACTTTGCCCCTTGGCACCCCACCCATTGTTCTTTCTGCCTGACTCCCTTTTTCCTGGCTTTCTAAGACCCCATGGCAGAAGGAGCCAGCTTTATCTCTTCTTATGTCGTTCTGCAAACACAATGAACACTTCCTAATGCGGTGGGGGGAGTGAGATAGTGTGGGTGGGGCAGGGCTGAGTGAGGCAGGTGGAGTGGGGGTCTCTACCATGCAGCTGTAGGTTATCTTCACCCCTGCCCTCTGGGAGTTCACAGTCTAATGGGGGAGACAGATACAGTCAAGAACACCTTCGGTGCAATCAGATATGGAGGATAAATGGCATCTATACTTCATAACTAGGAAGAAGTGATGTGGGGAAAATCATCACATAGCACTCACCAGCCCCCCGGCACTGCTCTAAGCAGTGGATGTGCATTAACTCATTTCCTTCTCACTGGCTCAGAGGCAGGTTCTAATGCTCACTCCCATTTTACAAATGAAGCAGCTGAGGCACAAAGATGTTGAGTAACTTGCCCAAAGTCACAAAGGTAGAGTGAAATTTGTCCCAAGGCCTTGCTCCCAGATTCTGTGTCCTCAACCATCAGGCCAAACAAAAAGAATAATGACATCTCTTCAGTCTTTGCAGCAGCATTGGTGCATGGTGGAGGGAACAGGACCTTGAGTCAAATAGACCTGTGTCACTCTAAGTGGCCTTGGGCAAGCCCTTTGACCTCTCTAAACCCCAGTTTCCTCACCAGGAAAATGCAACAGTTCAGCACCTTACTGAAGGCCTTGAGGAGTAAATGAGAGTAGGAGTGTGGGGCTCTTAGCACAAGGACCATCAGCAGACCAGCAGACAGCTTGATTTGTGTGGACTTTTAACATCCTCAAGTCCTTTTCACGTTGATTTGTTCAACTTGACCTTGACCAAGGAGGATCCAGGTGGGAGCTATAGGGGCCTGGCACCAAGGCCTTTGGAGGGATGAGGGCTTCAGGAATGACATGAAATAAGGCAGTTCTTGCCTCTTCCCAGTAGAATAGCCAGGTCCCCAGAGCGTTTCCCCAAAGCCACCACCCATGCTTTATCTCAACCCTTCCCCCAGACTCCTGAGCCATCACACAAAGGCATTGATCACTCCCTTCATCAGGGGTAGGCCAAGCCTCCAGCCCCAGGGTTCAAGACCAGAGGCCTCATGTCAGCTGCCATCCAGATGACAGACCAGAATCTGAGGTCAAATGTGAGGGTGGACAGGCTGCAGGATAAGGGAAGGGAGGGGAGACGTGGTGGCCCCCACTCCACCCCACTGAGGAGCTACAGAGCCAGCCTAGGATTATCTCCCCACAAGAAATCCACCCTAAGGCCCCACTACACATGGGGATTTGCAGATGGCTCCTTGATTCAGATCTAAGGCCCTCCCTAGTGGGCATTCACCCACCTCAGTTGCCATTAGGGGAAAATAATGTGTAAACAAGAGATGGAAACTTTCTGCTGTGGGTGGGCATAAGCAGCTTTCTAGTGGGCTTCAGCCTTGGGCTGCTACCCACCTCCAAGCTCTGTGACCTTGCACTAGCTCTTCCTTTGCTGAGCACCATCCCCAAACCATTTTGTCTGCCTGGCAATATCTGTTTCCAGCCCCATCTCCTTCATGGCACTTTGCTGAAATCATACACACACACACATGCATGCACGCACACGCATGCATGGGTTAAAGTTTATCTCCCTTTCCTTATGTCCAGGTTGTTGCATGTATACACCTTTGTTGAAGAGAGTACCACACAGTGTTACATTTCTTTCTTTGACCTGGCGATCTCCCAGTTCCAGCTATCTATTGCTTCATAACAAATTATCCATACCTTAATGGTTTAAAACAGCAACATTTATTTTGCTCACCAGTCTGCAAGTTCAACAGATGTAGTGGAGACAGTCCACCTCTGCTCTACTCAGTGTCGGCTGGGGCAGCTTAAAGGTAGTACAGCTCATCTGAAGGCCCTTCTCATGCCTGGGGGTTCACACTGTCTATTGGCTGGGATCTTAGCTGGGCCTAGCGCCAGAGACCCTACACATGACTTCTACACATGGCCATTGGGCTCCCTAGCAGTATAGCAGTAGGTTCTGAAGGGGAGCACCCCAAAACCAGGCAGAAGCTCTAGTCCCCTTTATGGCTTCACCTCAAATGCCACACAGCATCACTTCTGCTATAATCACAGACCCTTCAATTTCCAGGGAGAGAATACAGACCCCACATTTCATTAGAGGAGTGTCATCAGCCAATTGGAAGACAAGCATGTGGGATGGCATGTATTGGTGTAGCCATTGTTGTAAAGTACAATGCCACTTTCCCCTCTACTAGACTAAATGATTCATGAGGACAGGTGGCATTAGATGGTGCTAAAAAAGTGCTTGCAGAAGTAAAAGAAGGACTGAGGGAGCGTGGAAGAGAGAGAAAAGGAAGGGTTTTATAACAAAAGTGTTGGAAGTTACTAAGGGGATCACCTAGTCTAATTCTCCCACTTTAGAGATTAAATAACTGAGGTTCAAAGGTGCACACACCTTGTCTAAAGGCACAGACCCAGTTCAATAAGATCCAGTGTTTGAGTCCCCCCTTCTCCCCATGGTCAGGGAGAGAGAACCCCTTGAAATCTACCTGAAGTCTTGGGCCTGCCCAGTCCCCAGAGCTAGTGATATCTTGGCATTTGGGGAACATCAGCCCCATCTTTGGACTTTCTTAGTCCTGGTTTTCACCAGGCCCATGCCCTAGTTCCTACCTGCCTCCCATGCAAATCTGCATGTATAAGCCAGACTGGGGCCAGTGGCCAGGGCCCATCTTCCCCTGCCATGGGCCTGCCTGGGGCTGGAGGCTACTCTGCCCTTCGGTCTGCTGTCAGCCTTCCTGGTCCTCCATATGTCAGCCCATACAGGGCTGCTTGACCACCAGACCACCCTCTTTCCAACCCTGCCCCAGACAGCGTGGGGTCAGAGAGAAAGTCTCGCCTGTGGGGATAGGAGGGTGGTCAGATGGGTGTCAGTTCAAACATAAGCTCAGGTTGGTGTGACCCAAGACATCAGGCTTCCTGGCAGGCAAGCAAGGTGGGTGAAATGGGATATCATCCCTAAAGGACTCAGCAGTTCATTGAAGGTGCTCATAAGTAGCGGTTCCTCTTCTCCACCTTTCCCTGATCCTCTATGGCCTCAGGAATGGCAGCAATGCCTTGCTCAGGGCTTTCTTGGATTCTAGGGAATGAAGGGAAGGAGGATGCCTGCCCTCTGAGCCCTGGCTAGGGAAGACAGCAAAGACAGCCTGCTCAGCCACTGTCTTCTGGGGGAGAAAGTGGGAGTGACCCACCAGCCCTTCTCCCCCAGCCTAACCAGAACATTCCTCAACATCATCCAACTCCCACGACATTTCTATAATCACCAAACAGTCTTGTTATTTCCTACTACATAACAAATAACTCCAAAACTTAGTGGCTTAATACAACATTTTATTATCTCTCATGATGTCACAGTCAGGAATCCAGGCAAGGCTCAGCTGGGCAATTCTTCAACGGCACCTGACACCGACTGGGGTCTCTTAGTGGCATTCGTTTAGTGGCTATGCTGTCTGGAGGATCCAAGATGGCTTCACTCCCATGCCTAGAGCCTTGACAGAGGAACCCAGGAGGCTGACTCAGCTGGGCTTCCCTCCCTGGCCATGGAGCATGGTCCAACTTCTGACATGGTGGCTTGAAGCCCCAAGGGATCAAAGAAGTACCTGCCAGTCCTCATAAAGGCTAAGCCTGACTCCGGCACAGCATCACTCTGCCCTCCTGCACAGCAGCCAGGGCCCAGCTCAGACTCAGGGAAGGGGTGACAGACCCCCACCTCTCAATGAGAGAAGCCTCAAAGCATCCGTGGTTCTCTTTGATCTGCCAGAGCCAAGTGACTTTTAGACCTAGGGCCTGGGCTCCTGCGAAGGTCTGTCTGCCCAACAGGCAGCTCTGTACCCAGGGTCAGTCTCATGACTCACTCCAAACTGAGCTTGTTATGGGCTGAATTGTGCCTTCCCTGATCCAAATTCATATATTGAAGCTCTAAACCCCAGGACCTCAGAATGTGACTGTATTTGGAGACAGGGCCTGTAAAGAGGTGATTAAGTTAAAATGAAGCTGTTAGGATGGCTTGATCCAATCTGACTGGTACCCTTATAAGAAGAGAAAATATAGACACACAGAGAGACACACAGGTATGTGAGCACAGAGGAAAGGGCATGTTAGGGAGGACACAGTGAGAAGGTGGCCACCTACAAGCCAAGAAGTAAGGCCTAAGGAGAAACCAACCTTCTGACACCTTAATCTTGGACTTTCAGCCCTCAGAACTGTGAGAAAATTAATGTATGTTGTTTAAGCCACCTAGTCTATAGTACTTTGTTATGGCAGCCTAATACAAAGCTTTTCTAGGTAATCAATACATTGGCATTTTGGTATGTATCACTCTTTAGTGAATTTGGTGAAGAGTCTATTACTCAACTGCTTTGAGAGTTCAATTAACGTGACAGAAGTTCACAGTACGGGTAGTGGAACAAGGAATCCAGTCCAGATTCTGCAAAGGTGAGGCTTGAGCCAGGCCCCCTAGGGAGCCCAGTCAGATACAGTCAAGGTGTGTGGTAGCCTGGAATAGGCAACCAGTCAACACTCACCAGTCCTTATCTCGCCCACCATTCTGGAGTCTGAGGAGGAACAGTCGATTTCAGCTGGGCCCAAGACCCCATGATCTTGTTGGAAAGAGGCTGAAAGGACAGATAATAGACATGGGTCTGATGTTCAGCATTCAGTGTCTAGGCATTGGCAGGGATGACAGATGTTTGCCAAGTGTACCACAGCAAGCTCTTCTATGATTTCTGTCCTCTTAGCACCTTCCATTGCCTCTTGCACAGCTCTGTGCTGCAGGCAGTTTCTCCCCCTCCCACATAGGATGGTGCCGTTTGACTCCAAGGGAAAATGATAGCCTCCAAGATGGGATGTCCACAGAGGACTTGAGTTCTAGGAAACAGGAGATGATTTCCAGGACAGTGTGATTATTATTGCTGTCATTTCCAGCAGTGGCACCTCTCCAGAGTGAGGCAGCTATACTCACCTGAGGGAAAGTTCACCCGCCTCATCCCTGCCCAGAGGATTCACAAATGAGGACTCACGGCAGAGGCCCACACTTCCTGAAGTCTGGCACGGAGCTCAGCCCTGGCCAAGGGCTTTGCAGGCAGAAGCTGCTTTTCTCCTCACAGCAACTTCAATAGAGGGTGGTTTATTATTTTAGCTTCATTGTATAAGGGCAAACAAACTAAGGCTCAGAGAGGGGAGGTGATAGATTCAAGGTCACACAGCTGGTAAGAGGCAGAGCCCAGATTCAAAGCCGGGCCTGTCTGATGCAGTTTCTGTGTCCTTAAATTCTACTCTATGCTATGCCACCAAGGTAAGAAGGTGCAGTAGATGCATGTGTGTGTATGTGCATGTGCACACCCATGTGTGCATGTGTGAGTTTGGAGTAATAGAAATAGATTTTGGCACAATACAAGTAACAACTTAAATGACATCACTATTTAAAAAATTCATCAGCAGTTCCTGACATCAGGGAATTTCTCCTGGTCCCAATTCACAGCCATGTTCATGGGCTTCTCTCTTTTGATCCCTCTTCTCTCCCTGCCCTTTTTCTTCCCCATCTGCAGACCAGCCCATGGAATGATCTTCCTAATTTATTAGGCAGAGCAATTCAGTCCTCACTTAGCCTCGCCCACCCACACAGACTGGAGAAAGGCCCAATAAGGCTCATCAAAGTATAATATATAGATATTGAATTATAATGTATACCTGAAATTTATATAATGTTATTAACCAATGTTACCTCAATAAATTTAATTTTTTAAAAAAGCGTGGCAATAGTTTAATGCCAGCCAGAGGAAAACTCTCTCTTCTCTGCCCATCTGACCCTCTGCTACCTTTTTTACTCTCCACAATTTGAGACTCTTTCAGCTGGAAAAAACCCAGCATTGGCTAGAGCAACTGTCTTATTTTACAGATGAGGACACTGAGGCCAAGATGGGCAACACAGTTTGTCCAGTGCCACAGAGCACATTTTTGAAGATTTGGGGCTAGAACCAAGGGGCAGAAATGCCTAGATGTTACTTAGCCCAGTATTCCTTAATATTCTGTGGCTTGTATCTGCAGGATTGGCTTTGGCTGTTCCAGTGACAGGAAGCCTGTATTCATTATCTATTGCTTGGTAACAAATTGCTCCAAAACTTAGCAACTTAAAACAGCAAATGTTTATTATCTCACTCAGTTTCTGAGGCTCAGGAATCTGGGAGCCTGGCTGGACGGTTCTTGCTCAGGCTGCTGTCAAGCTGTTGTCTGGGGCTACAGTCTCTCAAGACTTCACCAGGGCAAGAGGATCCGCTTCCGAGCTCACTCACATGGCTGTTGGCAGTCCTCAATTCCTTGCTACATGGGCCTCTTCATAGGACTACTAATGGCATAGCTACCCCTAGAGCCAGTGATCCAAAGGAGAGAGAGAGAAAGAGAACCTGAGACAAAAACAGTAGTCTTTTCATAAACAAATCTCAGAAGTGACATGCCAACTCTCTGCCATATCTATTGGTCATACAAATCAAGCCTGGAACAATATGAGAGGAGACTGTACAAAAGTTTGAATTCCAGGAGGCAGGATCATTGAGGTCTTAGAGGGTGCCTACCAAGAGACTAAAACTCAAGAGACTAATGGCTTAAACAAGTAAAAAATGCATTTCCCTCTCTCACAGGTAAAGTCTATAGAAGCAATCCAAAGTTGGTATAATGTTCCACCTTCATGAGGGACCGAGACCTCTTCTTTCTTGTTTCTGTGTCACCCCACAGTCCAAAATGGTTGCTCAAGCTCTAACCATCACATCTGCACTCCAGCTAGCAGGAAGAAAAACGGTCCCCTTCCCTTTAGGACACTTCCTAGAACTTGCACTTTACATGTCTACTTATATCCTCTTGGCCAACAATTAATCATAAGTCACTTCCAGCCTACAAAAGAAGTTGGAAAATGTAGTTTTTATTTCACATGGTCTATGTGTCCAGAAAGAATTCAGGGGCTCTATTACTGGGGGGTCAACTAGCAACCTTAGTCTTTGATAACCCAATGAAGGAAGGTTATGAATGCTTTCACAGAAAAAAAGAAATCATATACATGCAAAATTATGCATACTACTTGAGAGAGATTGTGAATGCCTATGAAGGCAGTTCACAGACATCACGTGAAGAACATTTGCACCTCTGGCCAGAACCTCACCCCATTCTTGTGTGTGAACAGTGTTGACTCAGACCCTTTAGGCAGGGTCCTATGAGAAGGCAAGCAGTGCTCTGACACAGCCCCACCACATTCCCTCCACAGCTCATAGGCACCATCATCCTACCTGGTAGGATGGTCCACCCCAGGAGGCAGTAGCTGTGCCAGCACCTGGCAGAGTGTGTACCTCACTCTCCCTCAGTGACTTAATGCAAAACAAGGGCTAATAAGGAGGGAACAAAAACGGGTTGGTGTCATGGGTTACACTGAGGGATACCCCACTGGTATTTTCAAGAATCAGCAAATAGTGTTCATTGAAATTCCAAATCAGCTTTTCTCTATTGATATTCAAATGCCAGGTTACAAGCGCACAGGCATGGAGCCATTCTCAAGACTATTTGAATTAATCATGCTTTTCCTAAAACTAAAAATTGGTCCAAGATAGAAACCACAATGAAATACCACTTTACATCCACTAAGATGGTTAAAATAAAAATGACAGACAACACCAAGTGCTGGCAAGGATGAAACACAGCTGGAGCTGTCTGTCAGCCATTGTTAATGGGTACAGAAAATAGTACTCTGGAAAACAGTTTGGCAATTTCTTATAAAATTATACATGTATTTTGCCATAAGATCCAACTATTTCACTCCTGAGTATCTATGCGAGAAAGATAAAAGTATTTGTCTGCAAAAGATTTGAACATGAATGATCATAGCAGCATTAATCACAGCAGCCCCAAACTGGAAACAACCCAAATGTCCATCAGTGGGTTAATGAATATACAAACTGTGGTACATGCATACAGTGTAAAACTACTCAGCAATAAAAAGGAACAAACTATTGATAGATACAACAATTGGGTGATCTTAAGTGCATTGCACTATATGAAAAAAGCCAGCATGAAATAGGATACACAGTATACAGAGTATGATTCCACTTCTTTGAAATTCAAGAACAGGTGAAAATAAACTATGGCATTAGAAATCAGAAAAAGAAAGGAACATGAGAGAATGTTCTGGGGATGATATAAATGAGCTATATCTTGATAGGAGGATGAGTTACACAAGGGTAGACTTTTGTCAAAACTCGAACCTTACCACTTTAACATCAGTGCATTTCACTATATATAAGTTATACCTGAACTTTAAAAAAAGAAAAAAAATGATCCAGCAAAAATGAAGGAGCCAGCATCCCACAGACCAAACACCAACTAGCTGCCTGCACTCAATGCAAGGCAAAGCTCAGTGCTGAGTCAGCTATAGCAACACAAACTGAGAACTATTGAAGTCTGCCAGGGAAGGGGGTTATGTTATGGGCCTGTTCTAAGACAGCCCCAGCCAGTCGACATGAAAGTAGTAATAATAATAGCAGAACTGCCTGAGATCCTGCTGTCTGAGTTCTGCTGGATGTGGTCCCTCTGCCCTGATATGTCCTTTCCATCCCCTTCAGCCTTGAAAAGACCACCAATGTGACCAGGATGGAGTGAGTGTAGATGCCGCCAATGTCAGCTCCCAGAGGGCCTCTCAGTCAGCTTCCATCTTACAAAGGAGGAAACCAAGACCCAGAGGGCCCCAGACCTAGAAGCTATGTATCCTCTCTTGCTCAGTACATTCTTATAAAAATTTCCAAAGGTACTGAAATGAACAACAAAGTCTATTTTCCTTCATTTTCTCTTTAAAATGTATGCAAAAAATCATTTCATTGTGGAACATGTTTCCCTTCAGGTGGATTACAGTGCATTTGGACCAGATTTGGTCACAAACATAAAGACAACCAAAAGTTGTGGGGACTTTTCCTCAATCCATGAATTAACAGCAGCTAGTGCTTCCACACACCCTGACTAGCACATTAAGGTAGGTTTCAAACATGCCATATTATGGAGTGAGGCCTGTCAGGGGGCCTGCCTCCACTCCTTGCAGCTGTGTAATATTACCAAGCCAACATCCAGGGAACCTCAGGAACTCTCTTCCCTTCCCAAAGAACAGACACCTCTTGAAGCTCCTCAGCTCATACTAGAAGGGACCAAAATGTCAAATGAAAGGGGCCTTTTCCCAGACTTAAGTGACAAAATGACATCTGTATGTCCAGGTCTCTTGGGACTCTCCCCTCCTCTTCTCTCCCGCTTTATAGCTACACTTGTCTCCCTCCCACACACATGCAATCTAGAAGCCTCAACCTACTCCCTCTCCCTGTCCCTCTGACTCTTTAAACTCGATACTATTAATACCTGAGCAGCTGCAATTCATTGAGAACGTACTATATGCCAGGCTCTGTATCAGTTAGCTGTAGTTCCTGATTGCAAACAACAGAAACAGATTCTGACTAACTCAGTCAAAGGGGAATTCACTGGAAGATGACTTAAGATTGGCATAATAAGTTGGAAGTCTGGAGAAGAAAGCTTGGCATGGCAGGGGCCAAGGCTGACTCAGAGACAAACAATGTCTACCCTTCTGCTCAAGATTCAAATGCCAGACAAGAGTACAAAAAGGCAGGGCCACTTTGGATGATAGTCTGGCAGCTTCTCACAAGGTTATAAACATACAATTACTCTACAACCCAGCAACTTCACTTCCAGGTATTTATCCAAGAGAATGCACGTCCAGAAAAAATACTTGCACAGGAATGTTCGTAGAAGATTTATAATCACTCAAACTGGAGTCAACTCAAATATCCATCAACTGGTGAACAGATAAACAAATTATGGTATGACCTTATAATGAAATACTACTCAACAATATAAAGGAATGTGCTAGCAGTACTCGCAACAATGAGAAAGAGTCTCACAGATGTTATGTCGAGCAAAAGAAGCTGAGCACATACTGTAGCACTCATTTATATAAAATCCAAGAAGAGGCAAAACTAACCTACAGTGGCAGAAATCAGAATAGGGGCTGCCTCTGGTGACCAATAGGACTGACTGGGGAGGGGACAAGGGAACTTTGGGGGGCAACAGAAATGTTCCATGTCTTGACTGTGGTGGTAGTTCCACAGATGCATATATTTGCTGAAACTCATCAAACTGTACACCTTCTGTGCATTTCAATGTATGCAAATTAAGCTTTAATTAAAAAATTAAATTAAAAAGAATCACACGCAGGGTTCATGCTAGGAGCTGGAGATATGATAGTGAACAGGGCAGGCAAAGCACTGTCCAGAGGGAGCTTCCGTCTGGCCCCAGAGCTAATAAATGACAGAGCTGGGGGCGAACTGATACTCTCCTGCCTCCAAAGTCACTCCCAGGTTTCCTCTGTGTTGCCCTGACAGCACACCCCAGAGCCTGGTGCGAGCTCCAGGGAGGTGGCAGGCAGCTGCCTCAGAGGCCAGAGGCCCTTCCTCCAAAGGGCTGCAGGCTGCCAGCACAGGCCAGTCAGTCCCTCAGTGAGGAAACGTTGGCGGCTCAAAGCCTGCCATTCCTACCCTGCAAAGGCTGCCAGGCCTTTCTCTCCTCTCCCGAAGACTTCTGGCCCACAGACCTCACACAAAAAGGAAACTTTAATTCTGTAGTATTTCTGAGCAAAGGAAATATAAAATACTCAGGACCAAAAATGAGAATATTATTCTGAAAGTACCAAACTATCAAAGGATTTTCTTACCCATTTTGGCCATTTAAGAGGCAGGTGGAGAGAGGTCTAACTAAATAAAAGTTGGGAGCCACATGGAGACTGAGGAAATGGGAAAGACCAGGCATTGATTTTGACAGGGTGTGGATTGATGGTCACTATCTACTATTTCCTTGGAGTGAGGTCCTCAGAGCATCATCAGGCAGTGGTCAGCTACTTAATGACTCTTCAGGCTTGTCTCTCTGGCCCTTAAGCCCCTAGAGGCTAGAGTAGCCAGGATAGACCGCCACAGTGGAATGTGTCACCTACAAAAACCTCAGGTCCTCCAATCCTAGCTAGACAGCAGCATGGCAATGAATTTTCTCAAGACCACCAATGTAATTCATTCCATGTTATAGTGTTTTGCATCTGATGTCATTCAAGTAGCCCTACCTTTGTGAGGTCTGTATTACTGCCTATATATGACAGATGAGGAAACTGACTCTTTGAGAGACTTTTGTCTTTGCCCTGAGAGACACAGACAGGAAATAACAGAGACAAGCAAGAACCCAGATCTTCCAAGTCCTACATTTGCAGCTCTTTTCTCCACATTTGTTTGTGATGATGGAAAATTTCTCAGGCCCAGTGCCTTCTAGAATGATGAGGCCTGACTCTTGTGGCAGGCAGCCTCTAAGATGGCCCCCAGAGATCCACACCTCCTGGTATTCACACCTTCTAAGTGTGGAATGACTGAGAGACTACATTCTAACACATGGAATAGAGCAGAAATGATAGGATGTCGCTTCTGAGATTAGGTTACAAAAAGACTGTGATTTCTGCCTTTGGTTCTCTCTGACTCATTCTGTCTCCCTCAGGTCACCAGGTGACATGTCATGAGGACATTCCGACAGCCTATGGAAAGACTCACATGGTGAGGAACCAAGGGCCGACCGACAGCAACCACCCGAACGAGCTTATAAACAAATCTGAGGCCTCCTGCCAACAGCCACATGCCTGAGCCATTTTGGAAGAAGGTCATCTAGCCTCAGTCAAGCCTTGAGATGACTACAGCCCTGGATGACATCCTGATTATATTTTATGACAGATCTTAAGCCAGAATCACCCAGGTAAGCCACTCTGAACCCTAAGAAACTGTGCAAGATAATAAATGTTTGTTGTTTTAAGCTGCTAAGTTTTGGGGTAATTTGTTATACAGCAATGGATAAATAATACAGCTCATAACTAAATCCCTAATTCTACTGCACTGATAACTAATACTCCCTCACCCCCAAGTCTTCTCAGGCCAAAGCATGTGACCCTGACTTTGCTGGCCTTATACACACACAGGCATGCACACACTCATGCACATACACACACCTCCTCCTCTGATATCTTTGCATATTTGACTTGGTTCCTTTTCCAATTTTTCTTTCTTCCCCTTTCTCTAAAAAGCATGTCAATGTTGGTCCTCCTACACAGAGAACATTCAAAATTGCTGTTGCGTCATCCCAGGAGAAAGCAAGCCATGAGGTTCCATGTGCTGTACCAGTTACCTTGGCTGCCTAGAATATGTCCCCCATGCCTTCTGCGTGACTGCCTTTGTTTCGAGCACACCCTAAATTGCCACTGTGCCAAATGCTGAATGTGACCAGAAATGACACAGGATGAATAATGTGGCATATAATTATCACCACATTTCAGATGAGGGCAATATGCATTTTTCTCAGAGCCGAAGGGATGCAATTTTATTTTGTAACACAAAATGCTCCATTTGGGGGGTCAGGTTTCGAGCAGCCCTTCATTCTGAAGCAATTTCACGTGAATGAAAGCATTTGTATTCATGTGCTGTGTAATGCACATTATCTCAGCCCCAACTCCTGGTGTATACTTCTCTGCGTGAGTCCAGCTCTTTCCAGTGAACCAGCCCCAAATCCAAATATGAGAAGGTGACTATAAAGATGTTTTTCACTTATTCCAGGTCTCCAATCTTTGTCTCTGTCTCTGCCCAGTGGGGATGAGCTGGCTTCTCTAAAAACAGCTCTCAGATTCCACCGTGGTGGTACTGCCTAGAATAAGACCATACAGACCTTAATGTAGCATTAACCTGACGTCCCTGCATGATGATGTCCTAAAACTCTTTCTCACAAAAAAAGCAGACTCTGAGCCAAGGATTTGGGTGTGGGTAGTTAATTTGAGAGGTATATTTTTCTGTTCAGGCTGCTATAACAAAATATCACAGACTGGGCAGCTTACACAGCAGAGATTTACTTTTCACAGCCCTGGAAGCTGGAAGTCCAAGGTCAAGGTGCCAGCAGAGTTGCATTCCTCTGAGCCTTCTCTCCTTGGCTTGCAGATGGTCACTCTCTTGCTTCCTCTTTATATAGTCATTCCTCTGTGCGCCAACCCCTGGGGTCTCTCTTTGTGTTCAGATTTCTGCTGATAGGGACACCAGTTAGATTGGATGAGGGCCTACCACAACAGCCTCATTTTAACTTAATCATGTCATTAAAGAACCTATTTCCAAATGCAGTCACATTCTGAGGTCCTGGGGGGTTAGGGCTTCAAAATATGAATTTGTAGGGGAACACAATTCACCCCACAAAAGGAGGTGACCCCAGAAGCATGGTAAGACTGGGAAGGGATAATGGCAATAGAGGATGCATTATTGTGGGCAATTGGGGCACAGGCCCTTAGGAGACCCCTGGGAGAGTGCCTAGAACACAACACAGGATTCTCCCACCAAAGGGCAAGGAAGCTGAGGCACCAATACCAATGGATTCCACTTTGGTTAAGAATTCACTCCTGGAGACATTTTCTCCCTGGCATTCCCAGGCCATGTTCTTTCCTATAACTAGAGAATACCCATAGGCTGAGACTCAGAGGGTCCTGGGTATAAATAAGAATAGACTGAAAGGGAGATTCCCCAGAAATTCAAAATAATGGGCAACCACTTTGAAAAGAAAAGATAAAATCAACAGGATTATTTCCAAGTTTGAAATGATTCTTCTTGAAAAGTCACAAATATAAAATGATACCAGTTCAGAACAAGACCACCTACTTTAAGTTCTTTGCTGCATGGACAGGCAGCTGTGGCCTAGCAAGGTTACCTGACAGGCCCAAAGTTGACAAAGTAGAAGAGAGAAATGAGAAGGAGATCATGAGAAATTCATGGCTTCCTAATTCCTAATTGCCAGATTTCCAGGCCGGTACTCTCCCCACTCCAGCAGGCTGCTTCCTCATGTTACTTTCTTTCTCACTGAGCAAAAGCAAGCTTGGATTTAATAGTCCCTTTGCTGGCTAATAAACTCTCAGCTTGCCAGAAAATGCAAATGAACAACACAGAAAATCTAAGAAAGGTCAGCGGTCATTCCCTTCCCGACACACACCATTTCCGCCTCTGAAGCAGCCAGATGGAGATCCCAGGAGTCTAGTCGAGAAGGGAGGCCACCCTTCAGTCACAGAAGCCTGCATATCAAGCCACGCCTGATCCCCAAATGTATGCAGAAGAGGCATTTGCAAGCTGCAGGATCTTGCCAGAAAGGCACCAACTCTTTCTAGGGCCCCACAAAGGTCCTCCACCCTACAGAGTGGCAGGCTTTCTCTAGGGAGTCTGCTCCACCAGAAACAATAAAACCAGACACTTTTATAGATTTCCCAATTTATGTTGGTCATTTATTCCTGACACAATGACTGTGTGAGGTCAACACCACCTGCCCCATTTTATGGATGTGAAAACTGAGCACCCTAGCTCAGTAAATGCCATCTAGGACCATACCTTCAGGTAAATTAAGAACTTCATCTTGAAATTGGAATGCTCATTCAGTGAGGCATATTCCCTTTAAAGCAGCCTGCAGGAGCTGATGAGAAAGTGAGGCTCTCTTGTTTTCATCTCTAAGGGGCTCCAAGGACTGCTGGCACCAACAATGCAGTTAAAACTCATGCATCTCTCACTGGGGCCCATGAGATTTCTAGGACATTCCAAGAGCAACAGCCTAGCAGTTAGTCATGTAGAACCACTGCCAGTTATTAACTACAGCAGAGCAAAGAGAAGGCCACCAATGCTCACTTGCAGCCTGAGGAAAAGGACAAGGGCAGATGGTCACTCTACTGTCTACCTCAGGAGCATCTAGCTGAGAAGGAAGACATTGAATTCCAGGACTGGTGACTTCTGAGTTTTTGGAGTCTTTCACTCTCAGACTAGGCATGGTAAGCAAGGCTCCCCCCACCAAAGCCCAACTAACATCTTTGGTCTTCAGTTGTTGCCCGTAAGACAGAAGTCAGTAGAATATTTATCTAACTGCCACTTCATCCATCCACTCATTCATCTTTCATCCAACAAATATTAAATGCCTCTTTTGTGCCAGGCATTATTCTAAGCACTAAGGACACAGCAGTGAACCAAACAAATGAAATCTCTGCTCTAATGGGGGCTTACCTTCTGACAGGGGAGGAATAAGCAATAATTAAGATCAGTAAGAACGATGCATAATATAACCTCTAGGGTGGTAAGTGCTATGTAGGGAAATAAAACAAAGAAGAGGACAGGCGGAGCTGAGGAGAAAGTTCTCAATAGAGCAGTGGGAGAAGGTGTCACTGATAAAGAGATATGAAAGAAGAGAGAGAGGCAGCCTTACGAATGATTGGGGGAAGAATATTCTAGACAGCAGGAATAGCAAGTGCAAAGAGCCTGAGCTCTGATGTGTCCAGCGAGCAGAAGGGATGGTAAGGAGGCCAGAGTGAAGTGAGTGAGGGAGAATGACAAGAGATGAGGTCAGAGAGGTGACAGGGACTATTCTGTAGATAGTTGTAGGTAAAGAGGAAGGCTCAAGGCCACCTTGAGCACAATGCAAAGCCACCAGAGGGTTCTGAGCACAGAGTGACTTAAGTTTTAACAAGATTGTCTGGCTGTTATGTTCAGAGTAGAATGAAGAAGCACCGAAAGGCAAAGCAGAGAGACCAGCGCAGGGGCCACTGCAATAACCTAAGTGAGAGAATAGAGGCTGCACCAGGGTGGCAGCAGTAGGAACGGCGGGGGTGGTCGTGCTGCTGCTGCTGAGGTTCTAAGTTTATTCTGAAGGTGCCATCTATGAATTTGTTGATGGATTGGATGTGGGTGTGAGAGATACAACTCCAGGATGACACTAGGCTTTTGGACTGCACAGCGCAAAGACAGCTGGACCGGAACAGGTATGGAAGATTGCTAAGTTTCTGATGTCTACTAGACATCTACATAGAGAGGCTAAGGGGGCAGATGGATAAATGAATCAGGGGTTCATGGAAAAGCCCAAGCTAGCGTTATACTTTTGGGAGTCTTCAGCTTATGGGGGCATATAGAGACATGAGACATGAGATGGAATGAGAACACAGAATGAGAAAGAAGAGGGGTAGGGGGAGGAGGGAAGGAGAGGGAATGAGAGAGGATACAGGTGAGGGGGAAGGAGAGATCCAAGGGCCTGAGAAAGGCCTGCTGCTGTGAGCCACACTGTAGCAGGTGACCATAGTCTTCAAGAAAGTCCCAGTTTGAGACCTTACTCAAGAAACTATGAACCCCAAGAATGGATGGACTTCAAGGTCTAGGAGAGCAAGGCTAAAGGAAAAGACAGCAGGTCAAAGAGTGGCCTCTATTCACAGAGAAGTGCACTTTTTGGCACTTCTGGGAAACAAGTCGAAGCCTTCACTCTTAGCAGACAAGACACCTTATGCTGGTAGTGGAGGCAGGGAATCTGTTGGTGTGCATAGAACAGGGTGCTGAGGGATGGGCTGGGCCCCTGGCACAAAGGACCCCTTTCTGGTTTCAAAATTGGCTGGCTTAGGGCAAGGCACGAGCACTAAGATGGGCTATTCAAGGCTGATCCAAAGCAGTAATTGCTAGTTACATAGATCTCTGATTGACTAAAAAACAATAAAATGGATGAATCCACGGATTAACAATTCATAGACAGACTCAAGAGGTGACACCCAAGCTGCCTCATGACGGTAAAAAAAAAAAAAAAGATCCAGGAGGGGCTGGAGAAAATTATTCTAGGAAGAGGGAAAGCAAAATCCTAAGGATTGCAGTGCAATGCAGCTGGGCACACAGTAGCTTGGAGCTGTGGAGATGCAGAGGGCAAGGAGAATTGAAGCTGGAGCAGTGGATCCAAGAAGGGGTAATAAACCATCAAAAGAAACTTGGCCTTTATCTCTAGGCACTGGAAATCCTGCAAAGCATTTTCAGGAGGGAATAACAGAGTCCAATGTGCATTTTAAAGAGATCATTCAGGCAGTTCTACAGAAAGGGTATTTAAAGAGGATGGGGCAGGCGACAGAGAGGCCTGGTGTGGCAGTAGAGTGGGGATGACTTGACTTCAACTAAATCGGTGACTTCCCCCGCTCACCCACTCCCCGGTGGAATCCAGTGGGTCAGGAATCTCTGGCCTTCTCCACATAGCCACTGTCATCCTGGAGAGATGTCATAAAAGGGGCTCTGGGGGAGAAGGGGTGAGGACCAACTGTAGGGAAGCCTCATCCATCAGCCCTCCCAGCAGTTGCTGACAGTGGACTCTTTAGGAATGCTGGTGACAAAGGGTCCCAAGATGGAGCAGGAAACTGAAAGGTAAGGCAAGGAGGTGCCATGGTTCTCAATTCTGCCTCTAGCCAGCCCAAGAAACAATCACAGAAGTCATTGGAGAAGAGGGTTAGTTGGGGGCAGGAGTAGGTCACTGGGGAAGGAAAGGGTACCCTGATACCAGACAGAAACTTTGGTACCCAAAGAGAACAAGGACTGTCCAGAGCCCACTGGGTATGCCACCCTACCCCTACCCTACCTCCTGGTTCTATGTGCTGGGAAAATGGACAATATATTCCCAAATTAACACATGTGAACACTACTGAGTAAGAGCAGGCAAACCAGGATAAATGAGGCCTGGTCACCTCAGCTGAACTCAAAGCTGAGAATTTCCATCTAGACCCTGACCCAAAGTAGAACCACCTTCTCTCACCAAGCATACCCCCTCCTCAGGGCCTTACTCTTTTTTCACTATTATTCTTTGTTCTCCACTAGGAATCTTCTTTCTGGTCCTGCCAAAGCACCTATGCCAGTGTTAGCTATGACCTACACTACAGGCCTGGGAGATTAAAAACCTTTCCCCAAATCCCCCAGCAAATCAGAGCAGCCCTGGGGTAGCCACAATTCCCAAGCAGGGAGAAGACAGCAAATCCCATCTAGGCACCAGGGAGCCCTGTCTCTGGTCTCACAAGGCCTCTAAAACCACACTAGCCAGCCCGAGACTTCATTAAAACCATTCAGTGGCTTGTGTTTGCTGAAAACCCATTGAACAGTCGACATAATCCATTCATACATAAAAATAAGGAAAGGGGAAGGAGCTTGGTCCCACCGGATGTGTGTCTGGGAGAAACAGTTTCCATAAAAATCCAAACAGAAACGAAGTTCACAGGGAGGTTTTGGCGGCAGTCACTTTTTGGCTTCTGGAAATTCTAGCTAGGGAAAGATTCCCTTTGTGATCCGTTTGAAAGTGCTCTGACTTGGATTCACAGAAATGAGGGAGGGGAGAGGGGCTCCCCAATTTCTTTGTTGACAACCTTGCAGCTCAGGAATTGTTTTAGAAACCTGGGGTACTTGTTTAAGGCGGCCAGCTGGGGTTCTGGTGGCAGCTCAAAGGGCTGAACTAAGAAGAGAGAGCAAATGATAGGTTAACACAGGCCTACCTTAGCCACCCCAAAGCCTGGTCACTGGGCTGAGTGTCCACAACAGTTGTGGCCATGGAGACACTCCCAGAGCTTTGGAAAAGGGAGGATGACTCTAAGATTTAAATAACTCAGGCAGCAGGATCCCTGTTCCTTCCCATGGGAAATTGGTCCATGGAGCAAGAAACCCCACCAAAGGGTCCCCTCTCTACAGGCCTGGCTTGGGCCAGCAGGCCCACCATTGTGTGCACACATCCACAGACCCATGTTATCTTGCAGAAGGGAAGGTTAGCAGTTACTGCATTATTGTTTTAATAAGCTGGTAAACCAGTATTTTTATTCTCTGTCATCTTTAAAAGAAAAAAAAAAAAAAACAGAAGAATGCAGCTAGTTTCTTAAATTAGAGATCTGTTGTGTAATTAGTCCATTTTATCTTCTGGAGTTGTTGCTGTTTTCCCTCTGTGGTTTCCAGAAATGTCATTGGCTAGGCTTAAAAGTAGGAGCTTTTTTTCCTTCCAGAGAAAAATTCTATAAATATTTTCTTCCTTTTAGCATGTTTTAAATTTGAACGACATATTGTAAAGATAGCAAGAGTTATGAATGTCTCTCTTGGCCGCCAATGAAATGCAGTGGGAAAACTGATTAGAAACTGAACTTCTGTCCACAGAGAATGCCACTAGGTCACTCCCTTCAGGGGTTCAGGAGCCAAGGCACCCCAGCTGCCTCTCATTCTTGGCACTTGGGCTTCAGAGCTGGAAAGAGGAGAGGGCCACTCTCAAGATAAACAGGTAGACTCTACTCAGGGAAATGGTGTCCCTTGCTGATGGTCATAATTCTACCCTTAGTGATTCATTTCTTTGGATGAGATTTTAGGCATGAATTTTACATAGTTAGATATGCCTTAATGGTGTTTCATGTTAAAATGCATGTCCTTTTTTCCAGCAAAGGTATACAAATATACCACATGTAAAGGGATATTCATAGCTAGGTTATTTGTAGCTATAAAGGACCAGAAGCAACCTGAATAAATATCCATTGATAGGAGATTGGTTAAATAAAGTCTGGCACATCCTCATAATAGAATGTTATGCTGCCATTAAAAAGAATGCAATAGAGCTATAGGTACTGCAGAATGCTCTGTGAGATATGGTGTTAAGTAAAAAAAAAAAAACAGGATGTATAGAACTTTATCTCTGTTAATAGGATGCCATCATTTATCTTTTTAAAAAGGACATATATGTGCAACCTTATATTAGAAGCTGGCAGCAGGGGTGACCTTCAGGAAGGGAAATAGAGTCAGAAGGGTGACTTGCTTTTATATATAGATATAGGGATAGACTGTCATGCTGTTTGCTTATATTGTGCTATCGTTTGCAATTTTTGAAGAGATTTATATACAATCATATACTTATATCCTTCTCTATGCCTTGACTATCTCTGGAAGGATACATAAGAAGTTGGAGGCAACACAAAGGAGCATCACTTGATTCCAACGTAGTCCTTGAAAGTAATTTGACATTTTAAAGAGGGTGTTCTTTCTGGCTGGGGTGGGATGATCCTGGAAAGGTGGGCTGGGCCCTCAGAAGGTCGGATAATAAACTTTATGCTGTTCTGTGTGGCTTCAGATACACAGGAAAGTATTAACATGGGTTAGTGCAGCCAACCCTATGCTTCCAAATGTCCCCAGGTGTCCCTACCCTGTGCCCCACAAATACCTTGTGCCTTTAGTCATTACTACATGTTGGTGGTCTGACGTCTTTGCCTGTCTCCACCCTGGACAGGGCACTCCTTGCAGTTGAGGATGTGTTTTATTGCTCTTTACATCCCCAGGGTCTAGCACAGTGCATATACCTAAGACGTAGATGCTAGAGACAGTTAAGCCTGGACACAGCTGTAGGACCTTGGGCAAGTGACTTAACCCCTCAGAATCTACTTCCTCATCTTTAAAATAGAAATGATACTAATCTCTTCTTCATAATGCTGGTACAAAGATGGAGTTAGATAACAAGTGTGCCTGTTCAGTACAGTGTAGATTACCTAATATCTCAAATAAATGTTTATTGAATGAAAAAAATTATCCCATGAGGCTGAGATGAGTGAAAATGCAAATATTCCCAATACTAACAGTTTCAGGCCCTGTCGCCAGGTAGGAATAGGTTTATGAGATAACTTCTTGTCAGGGCCCCTTTGGCTGCCTGAGAACACCTAGTACCCGAAGAAAGAGGGTGGTTACAGAGGACAGGGAGACACGTACTGAAGAATCATGGCAGCTACATCGCTGAGCACCTGCTGTGTGGTAGGCATTACACCCAGCTCTTACAAATCTTATTTGATTGAATCCTCTCAATAACCCTGGAAGGAATCTATTATTGTCCCCTATTTACAGACCAGGAAACTAGGGCTCAGGGAAATAACCCACTTGCATTCCCACCATGGAGCCAGCATTTGAACCCACTTCTATTTGACTCCAAAACTCGTGCTGTCGACCAGCTTGCCAGCCTGCCTGCTGGGGAGCCTCCAGGTGGCTCTGTGTAGGCCCTGCCTCATGTATGCCAGCTGTCTCTGTCTGTCACACTCCAGAGCGCCGGTTCACCAAACACCAGGGAAATCTTCATGCCAAAGGGGCCTGAAAATCCCTCGGTCACAGATGAGAAACAAATCTCTGGGCCTGTGTGGTTGGTGGTGGCCAGGCCCTGGGGAGCTCTCCTCCTCTGAGCCATCACCTGGAGCCACTGACCATTTGGAAATCACTGAGCTCTAATAGGAAATCAATCTTGGTGCATGAGGAGTGTGGAGGGGGCGTGGGATGAAGAGAATCCAGGCTGTGTTTCCTTTCTCCCTCTAGCCTGGCTCAAGAACATTCCAAAAGTCCTGGAAGAATATTCATAGCTGCCAAAGGAGGAATGGACTAAACTGAAGGGTGTCTGGCAACTTGCCCTCCCAAGAAGGACCTGTAGCTTCCCCACTCCCCACTCCCCACTCCCCAGGCCATCTTGCCAAGGCTTTGCTCCATGTGAACCCAGGGTGCAGAGAGCAGTAGATGAATGGGGAAAAGGAGACGCCCAATCAGTAGCCACCGCCTGCAAACCCCCAACACACACACACACACACAGTGGACCTGGCTAGGCCCACAGGAGAGCGTGCTGATCCTCTGTTGAGGGGCCCACACAGCCAAAATAGCTTTCTCAGGCAGCCAGGAAGACTGACAGTGGTGCCAGGTCTCCAAGCTTTCCAGGAGTTGGTGGCCCAGCACTTGTAGGCGACTCTCATAGCCTGCCCCAGTGAGCCCACAGGAGAAGGCTCAAGCTGCTAAAACAGCAGTAGCAGAAGGAAAGTAAAGGGCATTGGAATTCTAAACAATATTTCGATTTTGGCTGGTTTTTGTTTGCCTCAAGCTAAAGTTGTGCAGTTTTCAGCACCTGAGCTCCTACAGGAAAGAGAACCTTCTCTGTTCAGTGCCTGCCTTCAGAGGGAAGGATAGGAGGCACAGGAGTCAACTGGGGGCAGAGTGGCCCAAGAGAACCATCTGTCTGTTGACTCTCAGCCCAACAAATGGCCAAAGATGAGCTTCTAAATGACCCCAACAGCTGAGAGTGGCCAAGGCCAAAGTCCCTGGTGGAAAGCCGGAATGTTGACACCCCCTAGCTTACAGGTCAATGTTGTACTCTCTCTCTCTCTCTCTCTCTCTCTCTCTCTCTCTCTCTCTCTCTTTCAGCAGTCAGCAATAGCACTAGATCCCTCCAAGCCAGATGGAATTAATCCAGAAATCAAACTTTCAGAAAGAAAAAATTCTCAGTCCTCAAGGACTGATTGCCTAACAACAAAAGATTAGAGGCCCTAGTGGACCCCAGATGTCACAGACTTTAGAAACAGTTTGCTGTTAGAAAGTGGTCTAGGTTCACTCTAGAGGGCTTCTGGGAGCCCCCATGTCTTCTTTGAGGTACCCCTGGGCTGGCTCCTCAACAAACTCAACCCTTAAGCATTGAAGTAGACTAGGGTTCCTTGGTTCTGAAGATAAGCTGGAATCACAGTTCTGCCTATTAGCTGTGGTCTTTAGGTAAGTTATATCAGCTCTCTGAGCTTCACTTTCCTTTTCTGCAAAATGAAGCTAATAATAATACTGATGTCAGGGTGGCATCATTAAGTTTAAAGAACATAAATGAAATGTTTGCAATTTAGACTAGTACCTGACACATAGTAGGCCCTCAAGAAATGTTAGTACCTCCTGCTCCCCAGAATCATGCCTTGGGACAGCCCAGGGCAGGCTAGCTAAAACTCAAAGCAGAGAGACAGCTGCCAAAGTGAATTCTACTCACTGGCTGATTTTCCAAAAAGCCCTCCAAGTCTAGGCATGCCAGGCTCTGTCCCAAAGAGAAACCCAGAACCCTGCTCATCAACGTGCCCGCCAATACCGTCATTACTGCAGCACATTCTAGGTCTTGTTGGCACACCTTCCCATTGCCCTTAAGATTGGGGAATGGAGGTGGGGCGCTGTCCCTGGGCCCCAGTGGGGAGGAGCACCCATCATCAGGGCATAGAAGAGCTGGGCTCCTAAGTCCAGACAGGACACGGCTGTAGCCAGAGCACACACAGGTGATGCTCTAAGGGGGCTGCACTCAGATACATCTTAAGGAGAAACTTCAATACTGAGCCGTTGTGCTTATTGACACCATAAATCACCAACTGTTCATGTCCTGTTACATCTCCCTGCCCCCACTCCCTTCTAGCCAAGCTGTCCCCAGCGCCCCCTTGCCATCCACCCTGCAAGACTTCCTTATACAGAGGCCAGAGCCAACTGCTCACTTACAAATAAGATGAGTTCGGCTGTTATTTTTCTCCTTTTTCACAAATTTGAACTGCCTTTGTTCCTGAACAATGAGAAGTGTGCAGCTGTGGAAGGTAGAAGGGGCTGAGGGCCAGGAATGAGGTGGGGTAGGGTGAGGACAAGGGCTTTGGTTGCTCTGTGAGCTTCAGACCAGTGCTCTGTTGAACACTGACTCCTGGCAAGCCCTCCTCAAAGCTGGCTTCTATATCTAGAACATTTTCTCTATTACACTGTCCACAGCCCTTTCTAAAAATCAGTTACAGGGTTCAACTCAGCCCAACCAGACACATGCCAGGTTCCTGTGGATATTTGGGAAGCCAAAGTAGAGTCTGTGGCCAGATCACTCACTGAGCTCCATGGCCTGACAACCCACTTGCTCCCCACATGCAGAGCAAGTGTCACCTCTGAGGGTCTTTTCTCTCCAAGGACACTGCCACCAGGTGGTCTTCCTGATTTCTTTTCCACTGCTTTGGCAGGAAATACTAAACACACAGAGGCCTTCTCTTTTACTCAAAGGCCTTTGGTTTCATGACCTGGGCAAAGGAAATTCTCCAGATATATCCTGGAAAGCCCCCTAAAAGTAGAGTAAAAGTCCTAAATCAGGGCCAAAGCAAGGAAGAGGGAAAAGGATGAAGGAGATTTTCAGGGCACAAGATACCATCAAATATATGGAATTTGAAGGCCCTCCCATACGCGTGTGCATGCGCGCGCGCACACACACACACATACACACACACACAACAAAGTTAGGAAATATCTAAGACCTTCATAGTGGTCATCTCTAGGTAAAATAGAGTTATGGGGTACTTTGATTTGCCTCTGTATCCCAGTTTGCTTGGACTAGCTGTGTGATTTAGGGGGAGTTATCTAGTCTCTCAATATTCCCTTTCCTCACCTATAAAATGGGGTCACAGTAGTGCATATCTCAGTGTGTTGTTGTGAAGAGTCAATGAGATTATCCATATCAAGATCTTAGAGCAAGATCAGTCATATATAGTCACAGAATCAATAAATATAACAATTATAATTATTTTCCCTATCTTGTTAGCCTTTTTCAAGGGAGACACATTGCTTTTTAAATTGTATATAAAAGTTTTGTTTAAATTCAAAAAGTAATTATCTGCTTATAAAAATTCAAACAATTTTTAGTAAATAAAGGTGCAACCCTCCTCTCACCCTCTTTCCTGATAGTCCTTTCCTACATAGAAGGACTCCTCACCCTCGGCCTGGCTATATAGCTCAAAACCCTCTCCAGTACCCTTCTTTTGCTGCTGCCAGCATGACAGGTGAAAACACGATCTCCTTCTTGCTCTGATTTGTGTTTCTTTTATTATAAGCGAGCATATAAGCATCTTCTGTTTTGTCATTGGCTATTTGTATTGGAGGGGCCTTCCTACCCTACCATTATTAAATAGTCCCCTATGAGATTTCACCTATGTTTCTATAGTTTTTTATAATGTTTAGATTTTTAGTCTACCTGGTGTTTATTTTGTGTAGGGTGTGAGACTGGGTCCTAATTTTATGTTAGTATTACTTACAAATAATTTTGAAAAAAAGAAGTTATTTTGAAAGAAAGGCCTTACACACACACACACACACACACACACACACACACACTCACACTCACACACATACCAGTTATGTATGTGAAGCAGACAACCAGTTTAGTCAATATCTGAAGAGCAAAGTGCAGGCCCCCCCACCCCAGGTGAGATGTCCAGACCAAGAAGCTCATAGGCACCAAGACAGAGCTGGGCTTACAAAGCTCCTGCAGGCTAGGGCAGCCTTAGCAAGCAGGTGTCAGCTGGAAAAGGGCTCCAGCCATGTTTTAGGCTCAGGCTTCCACCTCCTCCCCTGTAGGGCAGGATGTGTTTTCTGAACCACGAGATTCAGGAAATCACAGATGTAGTCTGGCTCCTCACTTTCCCCCAGCATGCTGCCAAGAGACCCCACAGCTAGGCCCAGGCTTGGTAGAAGGACCTGTCCACAGACCAGCATTCCAGGGCGCAGACTAAGAGGGAAGGTAAATCCAGACACCAGGAATGCAGTCTGCCCCTGCAAAATAACGCTGCTAGCTGCCCAGATCCCCATCATAAAAGCTTAATGTAATTAAATAGGAAGGAAAAACTTCCGGTGGGAGTCAGGCTGAAGAAAGCATTCTAACAAGGCCGGGCCCCCTGCCGAGGCAAGGCAACCCAACTGGAGGAACAGCTTGGCTTCCAGAACCCCACCCCACCCTTACTCAGCCACCCAGAGCCTGTAGGAGGCTCAGGGCCAAATTTCCAAAAGAAAAAGGTCCCATCCACCCCAGAGCAAGAGAGGCATGGCCAGCTTAGAGCTACCAGGTAATGTGGCCTGTCACCTGCCATTTATAGGACCCCAGGGGCCCAGGCTTTGTCTTCAACAAGTCCTCAGGCTGCTGGTGGGGGTGGGAGAGTGTTTGAAGGATCCTGTAATGAGAAATACAAAAACAGTGAGTTTAGGAGCCCGGAAGCTAGAATGAAACTGCCTGAGTTCAAATCTTGACTCAGTCACTTCCTAGATGTATGACCTTGCACAAGTTATTTAACCTCTCTGTGTCTTCATATCCCCATTTGTAAAATGAGACTTAAAATGGTACTTATTTGATAGGTTTACATAAAAATTAAATGTACTTGTAATAGTAGTTGGCATATGGTAAATGATGCATAAGTGTTTGCTGCTATTATCATTATTACTAACCCTAAAGAGGGGTGGCATGCCCTTCTCCCTCCTTTTCTTCCTTCTTACTGGCTGGAATGCAGTCATGATGGCTGGAGCTGGAGCAGGCATCTTGGTCCATGAATTGATCTTGGGAACTAAGGCTGTACACAGTGGGCTGGGCTACCAGGGACCTCCCTGAGGTGGTGAAATTAAAAGGAGTGTCCCCTAAGATCTATAGGCTAAGAGAAGCAGAGAGAGAACTTGGTCACACTAGCTGGCATAACCCCAGATCAGAGTACCAGCTGCTCAAAGAGGGAGGCAGCATCTGCCTGAGAGTAGTGGCAGAATAGGAAGAAGGAGTCAGCTGATTCATTCTGTGGAGCTTAATTAAATGTTAGAAGAGTGACAACTTGAGCAGGCAGTGGGGAGCCACTGTAGGTTTGTGAGCAGAGGAGTAACAGGATAAAAGCAAGCCTGGGAAGCTCAGCTGCCCCAAGTGAGCTGATGAGTTGGAGAAGGGGAGACTTTGCATGGGACAGTTGATCAGGGGCAACCACAGGAATCCAGAAAGAAGAGGAAAGGGCTGCCCTGTGCTGGAAATCACCAGACTTCAGTGATGTTTCTCTTCTGCCTAACACATGCTTACAAATCACAACTTATTATTTCCCAGCCACACCCCACATCAGGGGCTGCTCCAGTTTACTCCTGCATCCCAAAGTGTCAGTGAGGTTTCCAACCTGGCCCAGTAGCCTGTAATAAATAGCAAACTTGATGCCTGAGGCAGCATTGGCCCTTTGGCAGAATCAGCAGGGAGCTAAGTTGCCCACAGAGAATGCCACCTCCCAGACTACGTATGGGGGCAAAACTGGATCTACAAGCTGCTGACTTTATACCCCTGCAGAGTGAGGAATCGAATAAAACAAAACATCAACAAAAAAAGGGGGAAGGGGGACCATGGATATACACAGCGCAGCTCACATTCATAGACAGGATGCTGGGCGAAAGAAACCAGACATAAAAGGGTACGATGCTAGATGATTTCATTTTACAGTTAAAAAAGTGGGCAATCTCTAGTGATAAAGGTCAGGAGAATGGTTGCCTCTGTGGATTATGGGGTACTAACTGGGAGGGGCATTACAGAACCTTCTGGAGCGACTGGCAGGTTCTATATCTTCATCTGGATGGTGGTAGCATGGTATAGACATATGTAAAAATCCATCAAGCTTCATACTTAGTTCACTGGACACTTTATCTATTTTATACCTCAAGGGAAAAATAAAACTACAAAGAAGAGGGAGATCTGCTCTGAGTGGAAAAAGGTGTTGGTACCCAAAATGAACCTTTTCATTTCTCTTTTTATCAAAGTCCTATGCAGAAGCGGCAGCCCCTTTGCCAAGCTCTGCCAAACCTCTCTCCTGCAGTCCCTCTATTAGTGTGGCTCTCCTCCACTGAAATACAATTAGGGGAAAACAGTATCTATGGCCCAGATGCCACTTCGGAAGTGACCAGGAAGAACAGCAGGGAATCGGCAGGCCCACTGGGAAGGAAAAGAAAAAGCAGACACAGGCAAAGCTGCACCAGCCAATATTCCGACATTCACAGACACATCTTTTTCCTGGATCCCGGGGAAAACTGTCATGTTGCTGAGGAGCCAGAGGCCTCACAAGGAAAGACAAGGTGGAATCCAAGCCGTTGTAGACTCTCTAGCCACTCAGCTGAGGCTATGACACAGGACGTGTTTAAACATAAATAAACGGGAGCAGTGAAAGGAAAGAGAGAGAACAAAGGCAGAGCAGAAAGGCAAACAAGATCAATGGCTGGAAAGAGACCATCTCTCTCTGTGATCTGAAGCACTCCTGTCTTTCCAAAAACACTTCTGGACCCTGGGCTTCAGGAAGAATGCAGGGACCCCACAAAGTGCCAAATTGATGCCACCTCGAATTGCCTGAATGCTCCAACCCCATTTGTCCCATAAATTTCTATTTCAAAATGGCTGCTGCAATTTCATGGCATCTCAGACCTCTGTCATTCCTGTCCTGCTGTCTTAGTCCGACTTGCCCAGTCCTCATGTGGTCCTCACATGTCCAGTGTAGGAAATATTTAGTTCACAAAATTGCTAAGGCTGGGAACCTTGCAATTTCAGTCTTCCCTATTATGATGAGTATCTCTAGATCTGTCAACTCCAGAAAATCAAAATCCATATATTAATGTTCTAGTTTTATATTTTTTCCCCAAAGCAGACCCTGAAACAAGGATTTGAGTATGGGTAGTTTCTCTGGGAGGTGAGCCCAGGAATCACAAGTGAGTGAATGGGGAAAGAGACAGGGCAGGGAGGAAAGCCAACAAAGGCTGCTTCACTGAACAGGCTGGGGCTCAGTCCCACTGGGGACCTTCAGAGAGACTGTGTGAAAGATACCTCTAGATTGTCTTCTCCAGGGGCAAGAAAGCTGGAGTATGTCTCCATCCACTTCCACGCCTCTTTTGAAGAAGGTCACTGCTGAGCCATTAATTTTTTTGGCATTCTAGAATTGTTCCCACCTCCCCAACCATGCACGTGCACATGAGTACATATACATGCACAGATCAAGCATGGTCCTAAAGCCAGAGAACACCTCAGGCAGGAGATGCAGGAAGCCACTGGCCTGTAATGAAACAGTCTGCCATGACCTCCAGCATGAGCCAGCATGGCACCATCAGCACCTGCTACATTTAGTCACCATATAGAGGAGCTACGCTCTATTGCTCTGAGATGCTAGAAACAACTTCCAAGTTTGCACACTGCACTGCAAACAACACGAACCCAAGTTAAATTAACTGAGACCAAAAATGGGAATTTACCGACTCATGTAACTGGGGAGTCCAGGGAGAGGAATAGCTTCAGGCATAGCTGGATCCAGGAACTGAAGTGGATCCAGAGCTCTCCCTGGCTTCATGGCTTGCCTTGACCTGACTCTGCAGACAGGCTGGTCTGCCAATCCCAGCAGCACTAGATCCACAGCCTTCTGACTTAGCAACCCCAGCAGAAAGAGCCTCCTCCCCAGTGGCTCTAGCAGAGATGCCCTGAAGAAGATTTTGATTGTCCTGGCTAAAATCACATGCCCATCCCTTAACTAATCACTGTAGTCAGGGGAACAGAGCACTCTAATTGGCCAGGCCAGGGACACATGCTCCATTTCTGTTGCCACAGAAGAGTGGGCCACCATGATTGACAGCCCTTCCTGCTGCAAAGAATGGGACATGGGCCATTTCACAAGGAAAAAGGCCCCCACAGAGGAGTGACTTGCCAAAGATGATGCAAGAGTCAGAAGCAAGTCAAGGACCTTGATCTAACTGCTTTACTTCCAAGCGGAGGCAGCCTATTACTGATGAAGAAACACAGATTTGGTGCCCAACAACCAAACTTCTGGTGTAATCTTGAGCAAAGGTCTTAGCCTCTTTGAGCCTCAGTGTTCTCATCTATAAAATAGGACTAATAATACTTTCCCACAGGATGGTTGAGATGATTCAATGACATAACTAATGGAAAACACTCAGTATGTATGCCTACAGCATAATAGCCCTACTCCAACACCCACACATCTTCTTTTTCCAGCTTCCAACACCCTAATAAGCCAGGAAAAAAAGGTATCTATGAAGTCTTGGAACTTTTCAAATGACATTTTGAAGGACAAGTGGAAGTGTCAGTATAAAGTTATCTATTGCTACAAAACAAATTACTTCAAAATTCAGTGGTTTCAAACAACACAAGTTTATTATCTCAGAGTTTCTGTGGGTCAGAAATTTGTGAGCAGCTAGACTCAGTGGTTCTGACCCAGGATCTCTCATGAGGTTGCAGTCGAGGTGCTGACTGGGACTGTAGACATCCAAAGGCTCAACCCAGGCTGGAGGATCTGCTTGTAAGGTGCACATTCACATTGCTGTTGGTGGGAAACCTCAGTCCTCACCACATGGGGCTCTCCATAAGTCAGCTGAGTGTCCTCACCACATGGCAGTTGGCTTCCCTATGAGAGGAAGAGCGTCAAAGAAAGTGTAGACATATCTTTAAAGCACCAGTGTCCAATGCAGGGTGGAGCTAATTCCAGTTATTTCCTTCCCCCCACCCTGATTCACAACTATCCAAATGAGCTCCTGATCCCTTTCTCACTGGGTTACATGATTCATGAAAGCAAATTTCAGAAGCAGACATGATTTGTCTTAGGAGTGGCCATATAGGTCACACAGAAGAACTGGGAAGTACAGAGTGCTGCAGGCTGTGGGCAGTGGCATGGGGTTGCCTGAGGCATTGGTACTACTGTGCCTCAGATGTCTAATAACCCAGAGCACATTGTGACTACACTTTTGCACTGCACATCTGCACAGCCATCATGCTTTCAGCACCATGGTTGTGCTTTCACAGGGCAAAGGCTGTTAAACTGCCCAATGACTTTAGTGGGCCTTGCCAGGGGTTGGACTGAGACTAAATGGTTTCTGTGGCAGGGGCAGCCCCCACAGGGATATGAGCTTGGAGTTGGGGCACACAAGTCCCAGTGGTTCCCAAGAGTAGGCAGGCTGGGTCCTATAAGGAAGGGGCTGGCTGGTATCAGTCTCATTTTACAGAGGAAAAAACTGAGGCTCAGAGAGGTTGAGCAACTTGCCCCAAACCACACAGTTAGTAAGTAGCAGAGCCAGGCCTTGAACCAACCATGTTCTTTGCATTAAACCATTTCTACATTGCATTTAGCATGTTATTTAGGGCAGGGCTTCTTAAACTTTGTCACCAAAGGCCCTAATAGTTTCCTGAGGGTCTCAAGTTAAAGCCCAAAGTGGTACCTCAGAAAGCTAGGCATTTCTCTGGTGTTCCATGTTCAGCTTTGATATTGATACTCATCTGGATTAGATTCCATCAGACAGCCCTGTGTTTATTTTAATATAAAAACAACATTGACAGTCACTCAAAATCAAATACAATTGATCCTCTAAGAAGCACTGCCACCTTGACCCTGTGGTTTCAAGTGCCCCGGCACCCCTGCAGGGACCACAACCTAAAATCACACATGAAAGCTCCCAAAGGGTGGCTACTCCTCTTGCTTCCGAGGCCTGAATCCTGCCCAATGTCATCACAGCTTCCTCCTTTTTTATCACCCCTATCCCCGGGGGATTCCCAGCAACTCTAAACTGAAAAAGAAACGGGGAGGTAAGGATCAGGGTGGGGGCTTCTCTCACCTTGCTGCTTCACTCACACCCCCTCCTCCTCCTCTCTCCTCCAGCCCCACATCAGCACAGAACAGAACTTTGCACGTTCTGGAACTGAGCTGTTACAGCTGCCACAGATGCCTGAAAGGAAGGGGTTAAAAACATCTTTCATCTCTCAACAGCGCCTTTATATAGTCTACGTGTGACTCTGAATGGTTATGGCTTTATATAGAGCGTGCTCTGTGTGGAGGGAGAAAACACCGTAGTTAAGGGAACAAAGGCGGTTCTAGTCTAACGACCTGCTTTTATTTGTAGGGACCTTGTCTCCAAAGGGTGGCCTTCAGGTAACATCTGCCATGTTGAGTGTGCGCTTGAAGAATTACACCGATAAACACTGGAGATGCAAATACAAGAGGGGTAAGAATGACCACAAATAAACTAAAGCTACTCCTGTTTGTTGTTTCTGGAAAAAAGGAGAAATCACACGTTTCTCTTTGGATGTTTTCACACATAGCCCAACCTTCAAATGTCAACTTCTACAGGGTGTTTGACCTAAAAATAGTATAATTTCTGTGTCTCTTGAAAAGCTGTTTAAAAGGACAGACTTAAGCCTGATTTTTCAAACATACATCTAGCATGAGAAACCGAAGTTGCATTATTTGGAGCACAGTCTCTGAAAGAAGCAACTAGGCCTACATTTTACTAAAATGGGCCTATTACTGTGGTTTCTCATAGGTAAAATCTGCTTGTTTGGGGGTTTTGGGTTTCTTTGGAGGGAGTTGTTTTTTGTTTTTGCCACCAGGTCTCTTCTTTTTCCCTTGGTGATAAAGAGAAACTGGGAAGAAAGAAAGGAACAGCTTGGGGGAGGTGAAGGTAGCTGGGGCCCCACACAGCTTTGCATCTTAGATAACAGCCATCCGCTTCTCACTCTGGGGAACCGAAGGGCGCAGACCTGCATTCACACTGGAAGCTCTCGAAATGAGCAAAGGAGTTCCAACCCAGTCCACCTCACCAGAGGGTGTAATACACACCCTGGCAGACAGGCTGCCAGAAGTTCAGGGTTTGTTTAGACAGTGCAGGTCATTCCCGTCCACACCCCACGGTGACGCGGCTTTATAAACATGGAGTCTGTGAAGTAACCGGGTCAGAGATCCATGCTGCAGACAGGGTGGGGTGCTGGGGCAGGTTCAAGTGTGAGGGATCTGACCAGTTTTGCTCAGAGGAAGACATTTCTCCACCCTTTAGAAGGACCCCCAACTTGATGTAAAGTGTGCCAGGCAAAGCTGTCCCTCCCAGCGCCACAGTCAGCCAGGAGAGGTAGGCACCATCCTTGAGAACTACTTCACAAGCAACACTTAGTCCTGATGTCCATGGGACTGGAACATCTCTGAAGGCAGGGGCAGGCTGGGCACATCTCAGCAGCCCCCACACGCCCTGGGAGCAGACCGGGAAGCAGGGAGCCGAAGTCTAAATCTTACGCTGCTGGTAACTGGCTATTTAACTTTGAGCAAGTCACTTAACTTTTCTGAACCTTCATTTTCCAAGCACAGGGCTTGAACTAGCTCCAAAATCTGATCATTCTGGTAGAGCCTCGAATCACATTTATTAAATGTATGAATAAACAAATGAATTAATGAATAAACAGCTTACAATAAGAGCTCCAAGACCAAGTCACCTCTGCCCTGTGCCCAGCTTCACGTCCACAACACTTCTCTCTGTCTGCAACTCCCTGAGGGTCTCTCATCCTGGAAAAGTAAGCCCTTGAAAAATTCTCCCTACAAACAGGAATTCACAGACATGTTCAATGTTCCAGTGCCCAAGCCTCCCCCTACCTCACCTGGATTTACTCAAGGTGGCTCCCTCTTGGGCAGTTGCCCTTGGCTTTCTGCATTGCAGCCCCAGGGAACCCTAGAGAGCCCTATCCCAAAAGCTGCAGCACCAAACCTGGTGAAAAAATAAATCTGCCGCCCTCCTGCTCCTTGCACTTCACCAATGGGTTCGTTTCAAAGCCTGTGGGTGTATTTCAATAAGAACAACATGAAAACATGGGCGGATACTTTTCTCTCTAAAAGAAAAAAACCTAGAACAATAGCTGCAGTAGTAACAAGGCAAAATGTGGACATCTGCTCCCCGCCCTGAAAAACTCCCCAGCTCTCTTCTCCCCTACCTTGTCACATCCCCTCCCCCAAGGCATGGATTTTCAAAAAGTTCAAATTAATTCACCTGCATTGACTAGGCATTGCTACCTGCTGATGTGTTGCTTGTTACTTTTTGTTCATTCATTAAACTAAAATGCTGTGTGCCCTTCCTAGTTGCAGGGCACTGTGTGTTGGGAGCTGTGGAGGCTTCATTTTGAAAAAGCCTGTAAGGAAGCCTGCAGTCTAATGGGGAGCTGAGACAAGCCCATTAATAACTATGATACAGGGAGAAACGAGGCGAGGCATAAACGCAGAAAGTGCTAAGGAAGAAAAAAAAGACATTTATTTGTGTGTGTTTGGGACTGGAAGTGATGGGCAGGAAGGCTTCGTGTAGGAGGTGGCATTTCATCTGGGCATTAAAGTCTGGGTGAGGTTGCACAAGCATTGCTGGAAGGGAAAGCCTTCTGGGCAGAGGACACTGAGTGAGGAAAAGTACAGAGGTGGCAGATGGTAGCAGCAGGGGTCCCAACATCATCCACATTCAGGGTGAGTATGCAGGGACAATGGCAGATAAGGCCAGCAAAGGGGACAGAAGAGAACTCAAAGCATGTAGAAAGACTGAGGAGTTTGAAGTTTATTCTGTGAGGTGAGGGTAACCACAGAAAGCTTCTTTGCCAAGGACTGTGTACAGTCATTTGCCTGTCTCCTCTCAGATCCATTCCTTGCCCTTCTCTTGCTCTGCTAGGTATAGCAGAGAACTACATTTCCCAGGCTTTTTTGCAACTGGCCTCTATCTAGGTTCAGTCAATGGAGAATATTGGTGGGAGATTGAAGGGCTAGGAAGAGGGAGAAACCAGGGTATTTCTGCCCATCTTCTGCCTTGGGCAGCATCTCCAGCATTAGTTGCTTCTCCTGCATCTATCTTCTCTGTGATTCTAGCTCCTGTTGGCTGACTCTGGCTCCCGGGTTCCTATAACACTCACTCTCCTTTTGTTCCTCCAGCCCTAGGGACACTAGCAGCTTCCTGCTGTTACTAATATCTGAGTCACTAACCTCTGCATTATCTCACTATGCCCTGTTTGACTTTTTGGCTCCTCCAGCCTCTGTGAAGCCAGTTTCCTAGATTAAATTCCCTATGTTTAAATACCTAGAGTGGTTTCTGTTTTCTTGGCTAGACCTTCACTAATACAGGGTAATTAGATCCAATTTGACTTCCAAAAGCTCATATTGGCTGCAGAGGACCCTGTGTAACAGTTAACAATCTCCTAGGGAAGGGTGAGGAAGGATGAGGAAGGCCTGAAGCAAAGCAGTGGCATAAGAATTGACAAGGAAAGACATTCAAAGAGCCCCAGAAGAGGTGACGCAGCAGGACCTCGCAGAGACATGGGATATGGGCACCAAAAATGAAGCTGATCTTCAGCTGGAACACTGAGAGAAATGGCTAAGCCACCAACAGAGATAGGAAGATGGGAGAGAAGCTGATATGGAAAGGAGATGATAAGGTAGACTATTCTTTTTCTCCTTTTTTATTGCTTTTTTCCTGTAATCCATGTACTTGGCTATTGGACTTGTCCTCATTGATTTTGGAATGAGAGTGATGGAGGGGACCTCTAAAAGGAAAGAGCACCCGGAGACAAGAGTAGGAGAGAGAGGACATTTTCGAGCCAGTAAGAGGGCTGAGCCATAGGAAAAGGGCACAAAGGGAAGCGAGGAGGGGATACTCAAGAACATGGAGAAGAGCCACATGGAGTGGAGGACCTGAGCACTGGGCAGTAACCAAGGGGACAAGGTGAGAAGAGCAGCAGGACTGGGCACATGGGCTGTCGGGGCCTGCAGAAAGCAGTATCAATAGTGCAATGGAGGTCACGACATGGGATCAGGGAGCACATAGGGGTCCATGACAAGCAGTCTAGCGAGAGAGACAGGAGAAGGAAGGCAGAGGAAGGCTTGCTCAGGGACCAGGTAGATTTGAACCTGTGAGAAGGGACCTAATGAAGAGCAAGAGCCCAAATGTGCCAGAGTGAGTATGTTCATTCATTCATTCATTCATTCATTTACACAACAAGTATTTTCCAAGTGCCTCTATGTGCCAAGCACCATTTTGAGGTCTAAGGATGGAGTAGTGACTGAAAGAGGTGAAAATTCCCTACCTACTTAAAGCTTCTAGTTGAATGAGGGAAGATAGACAATAAACAAAAACACATCAACTGTGTTGCACTGCAGATGATGGTAATGGCTTCGGAGAGGGAAATGTGGGAAACAGGAGGAGGAGGGGGTGTTGCAATTTCAGTAGGGTGGTTGGGGAAGGCTTTGCTGGCAAAGAAACATAAGAAGGTGAGGAAGCAAGCCCTGAGGATATCTGGAAGAAGAGTCTGCCAGAGGAAATAGTTGGTGCAAAGGCCCTGAGGTAAGAGTGTACCTGGGATGTTCCAGGATGACACTCAAGCCAGTGTAGCTGGAGTGAGGTGGGGGGAGGGGGTATGGGTAGCAGAACATGAGATCAGGGAGGCAGAAAGGGCCTTGTCACTCAGAGTAAGGACTTGAACTTTTATTTGAGGGAAATGGGAAGCCACAGGAGGGCTTTGAGCTATAGGTGATATGATCTGACTCAGGGTAGTAACTGATAAAGGGAGGTAAGTAATATGAAGATTGAGAAGCTGTAGTAGTGAACTGCCTTCCTGTGGGAACCACTGCTACTGAGGCCCAACTGGGACATATGTATTGGGAGGGGGATGGCTTCCCTGAGAGCAGGTGGGGCAGGGACAGGGCCAAGGAATATCTTGGGTCTTTGCCATGATAGCAGCCAGGGTATGTAAATGCATTGGAATTTGCCAGCACACAGTAGGAGCCTCCCACCCTCTGAACAGCCCTTGAGTCCCACACTCACAGTTCCAAGGTACAAAGTATTTATGAGCTTCCTAAAGACCTCTCCCTTCCCCAGAAGCCTTGAGCAGGGGTCTTTACTGTTCGTCCTCAGTGTTCACTTCAGGAAGTGGAAACCATGAGCCTCCAGCCCTCTGGATTCCTATGCTCCCAGAACACCCTGCACTGAGGCCTGACCTCACCGCCCCCCCCCCAGAGTCTCCAGGATCTCCGCTGGCCTGTCAGAGGCAGCCTGCAGACTAGGTCAACCTCAATGCACAGCTCGACCCTGACCCCAGAGCCATTCTCTTCCCCTCTACACTCACCCATCAGTCTTTGTGGGCCTCAATGGAAAGACCCATCACCCCTCATTCCTAAGATAGCTTGCCTCTGAGAAGGCCCAGGCAGTGGATTCTACAAACCACCAGCTGGCAATGGAACCAACAGAGCTAAGGCAGTCAATCTTGTGGCTTATGCTGGCTGCATTTCATTCTAGAGCTTCAACCTAACCTCTTCCCCAAAGGCTTTGCACATCCACAAGTGTGACCATGAACACATGCCTACTGGACCACTCCTTTAGAAGAGTGGTTCCTCACAGCCTGAGACAGCAATTTCTCCTCAGAACTCTGAGTATAACAGCAGTCCCTGGTGAGTACTCAACAGCACTAATCAGTGGCCATGTTGAAACTTGTGGCCCTGTTGGAAAGGGTACATCCAAAAACAGGCATTGATATCTCATCACTGTGGACCTGAAGCTCTTTGCAGAAATGCTGCTGCACTCTCTTACCTCACAACTCTAAACTCTTGATCTCAGAGAGCCCAGGTGTATTCAGCTGAGTATGAAAGGTGCTGCCTTCAACTTGAGAGTCTGTTCCTAAATACTCCAAAACAATAAAGTTTAGTCTCCCTGCTTGCCTTGTGAAAGTCAACACTTTTGTACTCTACATAAAGTTGAGCATTAAAAATAATAGCTTTTGTGTTGGGGTATACAGTTTCAATATTTATTGTTCACACTTCAGGATAAAATATTTGACCATTAAGTCACTACAATAAGTTGAAAAACAAGATTACTGCTTTCACATCCTGTGTGATTTGCTAATAATCTTGCTGTTATCCTGACATTACGGTCAAAAGATATTGCTTTTAAAGTTATTTATATGAAATGTGCCCAACATGATAGTTTTCTGAAAGGGAAGACAGAAGAGATGAGATTATAATTTTATTGGGGTGGGTGTGATGTCTTTTTAAACTTTTTATTATGGAGAATGTCAAACATTTGCAAAAGTCTTGAGAATAATATTAGGAACTGCTGGGGCCCATCACCAGCTTCAACAACCTGCAACCCAGGGCCAGTCCAGCCCCACTCTCACCCTAAACCCAGGATACTTTGAAGCAAGTCCCAGACACCATAGATTTCACTGCACAATACTGAGTTTAGTTAATAATGTAGAGGATTATTGTCAAGGGGTAAGACCTCTGTCCATAGCCTTCTTGCTCTAGTTTGATGAAACCAAGAGATGAACTTCAGCCCAGCCAATCCCCAGGAGCCCTGAGACGTGGGTTTCCAGATCTGGGCTGCCTGGACCTTTGCTGCAGGAACAGAAGGTGTGTCTGCAACTTAATGAGGGCCCGAGAGGGGAGCAGGGATGGAGGACTGCATGTAAGGCCTTGTTCTAAGTGCCCCCCTGGATCCCTGCCGCCAGTGGGAAAAACACTCCATCTGTAAGAAATGACCTTTCGAAAAAAGCTCATCTGATCTTGTCATTTAATATCAGCTTAAAATTATTCCTGGGGCTTTCCGCAGCCCTCAAGAGCAAGCCCAGACTTGTTCATGTGCTCCGGCTCTGATGGTCTGCCCCCCACACCACCCTTTCACCTTCATCTCTCCCCAGTTCCTATACACACACACACACACACACACACACACACACACACACACACACACACGTCACTCTAGGCACCAAAAGGGAGCACCCTAGCTGGGTCCCATGTGCCAGGTCCAGTCACCTTCACACCCATTAACCTCTCTGTCTGGAATACACAAATCCTGTCCCACCAGCTATATATTGGTCCTTCAAAGCTCAGCTTTTGTCACCTACCAGGAAGCCTTTACTAGACTCCCCAAAAAGAGCCATCCTCTGTACTCACTGAGCACCCCATGTTACTAGTCACTGAGTTATTTTTTCCAACAAATATTTACTAAGCTCCTGCTATCTTTCAGGTACTATTATAGCCACTAGTGATATAAAAGTGTAAAGAAAAAACATAAATAAGTACGTGCCCTCCTGGAACTTCTGTTCCAGTGGGGAAAAACAGAAAATAAGCTTGTAATAGATTAAATAAGATAACTTCAGGTTTTGATAAGTGTTACACAGAAGATAAAATGGAGTAACATGGTAAAGATGGAACAGGGGCTACTGATTTAGTTAGTGTGGATGGGGACGGACATTTAACTTGTACTGTGTTTTTTTTTTAATGGCCACAAAATACTTTAACATTCTTCCCTTGAATTGAGAACTGAGGTCTATGTCACCTCCCCTTGAATGTAGCATGCTTGTGACTACTTGGCAGAAGTGATACCAAGAGAATTCCAAAGCTAGGTGACAAGGCCATGAAGCTTCTTTTTGGTTCCTAAAAACACTCTCACTGGAGCCCTGAGCTGCCACGTGAGAAGTGTGACAAGCCTGAGGCTTCCATGCTGTGAAGAAGCCCAAGCAACAAGAGAGGCCACATGTAGGTGTTCTGGTCAGCTGTTCCAGATGAACTGAGGGTTTGGGTCTTCCCAACACAGGTGCCAGGAGCCTCCAGATAAGTCCAGTGCCCAGCTGCAAGTCACCCCCAACCTGTATGTCTCCTCAGCTGAAACTCCAGTCATAGTGGAACAGAAGCAAGCTATCTGTTTTACCCTGTCTGAACTCTTGACTCCCAGACCCATGAGCATAATAAATTTCTTGTTTTGTGCCCCTAAGTTTTAGAGTCACTTGTTATGCAACAACGGTAACCAAAACACATTTAGCCTTGAATGATAAGAAAAGTCAGGCACACATAAAGCTGGGCATGAAGAATACAATGAGTACAAATGTCCTGAGGTAGAACCAAGCTTGGCCTCTTGAGAAACAGGTAGGGCCTTATAGGACATGTAAAGAGTTAGGTATTTTATTCTAAGTGTTACAAGCATTGGCAGGAAAGGGAGGAAGTGGAACTTCCATCCACTGCTGATGAGTGTGTGAATTCTCTATGAAAGAAATACCATTCTGGGTCAGGTAAATAATCTGGTGTCATCTCTCTCACAAGGTCCCCAGAAGACACTAGTCATGAGGGGCAGGCCACCATCCATGGCTTCTCCCTCAGCTCCTTCTTAGTGCTCATGGGGCCTCTCCCACTACCCTCAGAACCCCTGAATACCCCCACCAACCCATCAGTGGGGCCAGGCAGTATTCCTTTTCCTGACCTTCCCATCTCCCTCAATCATTTTCCCCTTCTTCTTTTCTCACCTGTAGCCCAGATGAGTAGCTTCTACCTTCACCTTACTACTTTGTTGCTCACCTGGACAATGGCATCAGCCTCTTCACAAGCCTTCCTGTCTCTACCCTTACCCCACACCCATTCTCCATACATCAGCCTGGAGGATTTCTGTAAATAAACTTGCACTTGAAGTAAAATATATAAGAACAGTGCACATATCATAAGTGTACAGTTTGGTGATATTTCACAAAACAGACTTACGCCCATGTCATCAGCAACCAGATCAAGAAGCAAGGTCCCCTGAGGCCCCTTCTCATGACTACCCTGAGTCCTTAAGGCTAACCATCGTCCTGGCTTCCAACAGCATAAATTAGTTCTGCCTAGCTTTGAATTTTGTATCAATGAAATCTACAGTGTATGTTCTTTTGTCTCTGGCTTCTTTTTGCTCAGCACTGTTTCTGGAAGTTTCCCGTGTTGTTGTGAGGCAGAGTTTGCCCATTTTCATTGTTGGCTACTATTCTGTTATGTGAATTGCCACAATTTATTGATCCATTCTACTGCTGATAGCCACTGGTACAGTTTTCAAGTTATTTTGTTTGTTTGTCTCTTTGTTTTATAAGTAGTGCTGTAATCATATATTGATCCTGAGGGAAGCTTTCTTAAGCAGCAAGTTAATATACACAGCAGAAATGAACCAAGAGATTGGCAGATAAATGGAGTTGGAGCCCTGATCACACCACACCTGAAGCTCTTCCAATGGCTGGATTTTTCAATTACTTAACCCATTACATCTCTTTATTGTTTAAGTCAAGTTGAGCTGGACTTTCTGTCACATGCAGTCGAAATCATTCTAATTGGTACAGAAGGCTGGGAAGGAAAGGGCATTGAGGAGGTAGGAGGAATGCCACAAAAGCATATATAAGATGGGAAGAAGTGAGAAGGCTTAGGTTAAGTCAAATAGGAAAGAGAATATGTGAGTTCATTCCAAGGCAGGATAATTTGAGCTACAGTTTAATAAATGTTCACCCCTTCCCCCTTCCTCTATGGGTCAGAGTATACTGCTGCCCTCCCACACACACACACACACAGTGCTGATGTGGTGGTGGACCATATGACCTAGTTTGGCCTACAAGATGTTAACAGACTGTAATGCAAGCAAAATCTTAAAATGTGCTGGTGTGGCTGAGCTAGGCCTTTTGTGCTTCTGCCATCACCATGAAAAGAAAGTGCCCCCGGTGGCCCAATGATCCAATGAGGATGAAAGACAAATGGAGCAGATCTGAATCCAACCCACAGCCTAGAGCCAAACCCAGCTGACCAGCAGATACATAAATACGAATAAGTGCTTATGGTTATATGCCACGGATTCTGGTGATGGCTTGTTACACAGCACAATTACAACAATAGCTGACTGATACACAAGGCAAGAGGGAGGATTAATAAGAATAGGAGAAATTCACCTAGGAGGGCAGATTAGTTTTCTTGGGCTACCATAACCAGGTACCACAGACTAGGTGGCTTAAATAACAGAAATTTATTGTCTCACAGTCTGGAGCCTGGAAGGAAGTCCAAGATCAATGTGTCATCGGGGTTGGTTCTTTCTGAGGTTGTGAGGAAAGATCTGTCCAGGCCTCTCTCCTTGACTTGTAGATGGGTTTCTTCTCCCTGTGTTTCTTCACATCGTCTGTGTCTTGTGAGTATCTGTGTCCAAATTTCCCCTTCTTATAAGGATATGTCATACTGGATTAGGGCCCACCCTAATGACCTCACATTAATTTCATTATCTCTGTAAAGACTGTCTCTTCAAATAAGGTCACATCCTAATGTCCTGGGGACTAGGACTTCAACATGTGAATATGCAGGAGACTCAATTCAACCCATAATAGAGAGCATAGCATGTTTGCAAGTATGGCAAGAACACCAATCACAATAATAGGGAAAATTCTCACTGCTATTCATGAGCCTCATATGAAACATCTGTGTCTAACTCCATACTTTAAGTGGGTTTCCACCACTGGGCTCCATTCTGTACTGCATGGAAGGAGGCAGCATAGAAAAAGTATAGAAAGGTTTTGAGGTCAGACAGTCCTGCATTCAGACCTTAACTCGGCAACTAACTAGCTGTCTGACCTTGATTATTTGAACCCTCTGAGCCTATTTCCTCATCTGTAAAATAGAGGTCAATTCTATCCATTGAGTTGTTCTGAGGATAAAATATGTGTGTCATTTAGATTAGCGTTTGTAAGTTACAGAAAACCCAACAAGCCATGGCTTAAATAAGTAAGGGATTTGTTTGCTTCATACAAAAAGGAATAAAGAGAATGGCTATCTACAACTAGCGTGGCAGCCCAACCATATCTCTAAAGACCAGGTTTCTTCTGTCTTCTTCTCTAGCATCCTAAGCATGTAACTTTTATCCCCATGATCATGATATAGCTGCTGTACCTCCAGGCATAGACAGAAAGACGGAGGTGGGGTACAACAAAGGACTAAAGGGGCATGCCAGCTGACCCTTTATCAAAAGCTTCCTTTTATAGCCAGTTGGCCAGATCTGGATCACATGGTCACCACCTGGGAGACCACATGTCTGTACTTTCCAGCCTCTGTAATAGAGGAAAGCAAGGGAGAAGGCAGCATGTATAAACAGTCCAGAGGGTCTGCCATATCACACAGACCAAACCCTCAAGCACAGTACCAGTACCAACAAGTATTTGATGTTTGCTCAAGCTCAAGTTTTGTGGAAGAAAACATTTCAGACAAAGCATGGGATCCCATTTGAGCCGCTGTGATTGCTCTAAGCCCTACATCAGAATTTCCCCACCACCAGTTAGATTAGAGAGTGGGAAAGACAAAGGTGAACATCCTTGAATCTTATTCCATCCCCTCCTCTCTTTTAAGCCTGGGGTCACCAGAAGATATTCTGCATCCTACAGGGACATTGTGAAACCCGTCCCAGTGCCCTGGGATAGCATTCAAAATCTGCAAATGCCGGCCAAGAGCTGAGGACATTCGAAGGTGTTAGGCTGTGGCAGATGTGGCCCTGGCTAAAGAGAACCAGCTGGCATCTCTGAACATCCTCCCAGACCATAGCTGTTGGCACAACCTGACAGGCAGACCCACAGAAATATCACAGTCCCTAACCCAAAGGGGTCAGCTCTCAGAACACTGCTTCCCAACCTGCTCATACACGTGGCCCACTTCTTATAAGGTCCAAAAACTTCTCCTCCTTGCTGCACTTTTAGTAGATGTTAAAAACAACACATAATGACATATATCAACTAGGAATTATGTAAGGCTTGATAATACCATATTTTACTCCTCACAGCGGCACTGTAGATATTTGGAAAATGGTGAGATTACTACGTGCAAGACAGAATATTTATTCAGCCTACATACGTGCAGACCGCCTGGCCCAGGTATGGATCAGAGGACTCCTTGCTCTAACCAGACAGCCTAGACATTGAGGAACAGAAGTGAGATGTCACAGAATCCCGGGAGTTGAGAGAGGGAGACGGCTCAGAGGGCAATAGCTGGGAACGATAGACTTGCTCTCAAAGAGAAGTCAACATTGTATCAGTGGGAGGCTACAGTGAGGGGTCTTGTCAGAGAAAATGTCCTCCAAGAGCCCTCTCAGGAGATGTGTGAGACCACTTAATATGTCAAAAAAAAAAAGGTCAGAAATCAAATAATGAGGCTGTGGCATGCTGTATTTTGTAGCCACTTGATTAATGAACATCACCTTACTAAAAATGTTCTGTCCCTCCCTCACCACCTTTCCCCATGACTTTAACTTTTCTGGATCAGCAGGGTAGCTAGGGCAAGTCAACTCTTCCAAACTGTGCAGTTTAAAGTGACAACTCTGGGAAAGATAGCCACCTCATCTCTTTGTGCTTTACTAGCTGGGCCTTCTTGGCTTCCGTCCTCTAGATTTGGTCATTCTCAGGGCCTATAGCTCAGACAAGCTTCCTTGCTGCAGGGGGCTTCTTCCCCTTCTGCTCAGATCAACTGAGGCCAGGTTGTTACTGGCCATTGAGTCAGCAAAAGACAGCCAGGTAACCACACAGGCTGCAAGAAACTCCAGGCATATCCCCACCAGCCACCCAGAAGCCCCTTTGCAGTTTGAAATGAAGCTGGGTCTCTAGACTCCAGTATTTCCCTCTGCCTCCCCTCTCCACCTTGGTCCTGGCCTCATGGGCCTCCTATCAGGTCCATCTGCTTTCTGTCTTCCTTTTCTCAACTGTTCTTCTGCAGTTACTTTAAAATATACAATTTATCACCTCACCCCCTTGCTTAAAAACTTTTTGGTGGCACCTGCCTAATAAAGCCCTCAACTAAGAAGAGACCTAAAACCCCCTCAGAATAAGCTGTACCTCTTCCTGTGTCTTTCTTCAGGCCTCTCCATCCTGCCTCAGGGCCTTTGCACCACCCCTCCAGCCTAGAAAGCCCTTCATACAGTGCTTATTTAGTTAACCCCAACTTACTTTTCTGATTTCAACTCAAATGTAATTTCTGCTAGCCAAACTTCTTGGAGGCCTCAGACCAAGTCAGGACCCTTGTACCCTCTCCAATGTCCCCATGCCATGGCCACATGACAGAGGACAAATTCATACACGCTCATAGGTCTGCCTTAAGCTGTCAGTTCCAAGAGCCCAAGCACAGGGGCTATTTGCTTTATCTGGGACAGGATTCCATAGTGTAGTGGTTAGCACGTCTGCTTTACATGTAGAAGGTCTTGGGTTCACGCCCCAGTGGAACCATGGTCCATGGTCTATGGCCATGCCACCCTGAACAAGCCCAATGTCTGATCTCAGAAGCTAGGCAGGGTTGGGCCTGATTAGTACTTGGATGGGAGACCACCTAGGAAGGCCAAGTGCTATAGGCATAAATAATAATAATAAAATTTTTAAAATACTTGCTTTATCTGTGTGGCCCCAGTGCCAATCATTGTGTCCTACCTGATAGGGACCCAATACATATTTACTAAGGGATTAAAGGTAGAAATAAAAATACATCCATTTTCAATTACTTTTTCCTGATTTAAAAAATAATATGTTTCTTTAGAAAATATAAAAAATAATAAAAAATTAAATCAGCCATATTTCTAGAGATAAGTACTGATAGCAATTTTATGTCTTTCCTTTCCATCTTTTATACTTTTTGTTTTACTAAACTGAGTCTATTGAATATACAGTACAAAGCATTACAGAACAATTATCTCTCAAAAAACACAAATGTACCCTTCCCTCTATTCTTTTCTCTGTCACTTTTTTTCTGATTAAACAATACCATGTAGCCACTGTAGAAAATTTGGAAATTACCAAAAAAGGATAAAAAAAGAAATGTAAATTATCTATAATTGCAAGCTAAGGATTTTCCCCTGGTAACATCGCCCTGTGTTTCCTTTCAATATTTTTTATGCATAAATTTTGCTGCATGTATTTCTGATAAAATCACAACAATATGTTTCCAGGTGCTCTCCACCCAGAGAGGGAAAAGGGGTGTTTCAGGTGGGATTTTTTCTGGGCCTCTGCCCTTCCAAGCTGCTTAAAGTAAAGGGTGTCCTGGGGTGGGCAGGTCCCATTAGGGTCTCACTGGAGGTATCTTGCTCTGCCTCAGCCCTACCCCCATCCCCACCTGCCCCAGGCCCCTGGGTCTTTTGTGTGCCACAGGCCAAGTGTGCTTTTGTAACCTGATCACCTTCATTCCCCCACCATCCCTGCAGATTTCTTTAACAAGACCCAATTTATGTGCCCTAAAGAGAGCCCAAGGTGCCAGCCTCCCCTGCCTGGAGCCCACCCACAACCACCCCCAAAGCCACAGGGTATTTACAAGGGAGTCGGGTGGGCTTTGATGAAACTGAAGTAGTCCCTCTTGCCAGGTCAGAAACTCCGCCTCTCTGAGTTATGGGGACACAAGACAGGGAGTCATAAACAGGAAGCATTTCCACCGTGTCTAGTGGAAGGCAGGCGGGGCTGCTGAATGGATTATAGTCTGAAAAATAAAGAGGCACTGAGTGAGTGCTTAAGGGCCACCTCAGTCATGGTGCTCTCACCCTGCAGGAGTTCTAGTTGTTATTGCTGCAAGTCCTTGGCAGTCAGGTGAAGTCAGGACAATTAAGGTCCTCAGCTAAGCTGGGGGCCCAAGAGGGGGCAGGCAGACAGCCCCGCAACCCGGGAGACAGGTTGGCAGCATAAGCATCCACATATGTTGGGATCGAGAGTAACCTCAACCTCCAAAGCCCTGTCTTCAATGGCAGGAACCTGACCTGCAGCCTAGAGCCCAAGAAAAGGCCAAAGGCACCATGGCCATGCCAAGAAAGGCTGTCCCACACTCCAGCCTCCGGAAAATGCCTTCCTGGAGTAACAGAACACAGGAAAAATGAATTTCCGGGCCCAGCCATACAGTTCCTAGAACTATGCCTCTCCAGGAAGTGATGCTTCTGGGAGTGTTCTACCCACCCCCAACAATAGTTGAACAAAAGACTGGTTGTGAAAGGAGGTGTGGATGAAGAAGAGGGGCATCATGGGAACAGCCGGTAGGGAACCCTTATCAAGGGGACTTCCCCAATGGAGTATGGTATGCAACTACCTGCCTCCAGTAGTACCTCTGCAGGCTCTGGCCAAATCCCATCTCATCTGCTTGATCCAGTTTTGCTATCAGCTCCTTCCTAAAGCCACCCAGGATGCAGAATCAGAGTACCAGAACTTCAAAAGACTTAAAGCATTGCTAGTCTAGTGTTTCCAAACTGTATGTTGTGAGGGCCAGTCAGATGTGCAAAGGAGTTCCTTAGTCAGATGACTTTGGGAAACACTGTGTGGTAGAGTGCCTTGATGACCCCAATTCTTGGTGACCCTCCAGGAATCCATGCCCTTTGCAATGGAGCTTTGCAGTGCCCTCTCATAGCAGGCAGGGTGACCTGTCCGACCTTTGGTCACTTGGCCAATATGATGCCAGCAGACCTGAGAGAAGCAGAGGCTTGCAGTGGTTGGAACTTTGGGGCTTACTCTCGTGAGCCTCTGTCATCACCATGAAAACATGCCCAGGTACCTGCTGGAGGATGAGACACACATGGGACAGAGCAGACCTGCTGTAGTCATCCAAACTAGGACCAGCTTAGATGGACCTCCAGTCAGCTACCACCAGATATGTAATCAAGAACATGCCCAACCAACCTCCATGTGATTCTAGACATGGGAGCAATAAATCTGTAATGTTGTAGGCCCTTGAAGTTTTGCAGCATTGTTGAAGCAAAAGACAATTGATACAATACTGCATACTAGAACTCTCAAGAGGAGAGTCACAATGCACATTAGCATATTAAAGGCCCTGGGAAGTTCTGTTTAACTTTGCTAAACCCAATATTTCCCAAACTCATTTGCTCATGAAACCCTGGTCTCTCAAGTAACACCTTAAGGAAGTAATGCTCAGGGGAATGCACAGATGGAAACAGTCATGAAGTCCCACTCCTCATTTTATCATGGAAAATCAGACCCAGAAAGGGGGCTCTCCTGGCTTCTGGGTCAAATTTTTTCTCCTTCGTGATGTTGCTATTTGCTCTAGCCAATGGTGGTATCTCCACTTACTAAATTCAGTTCTGAACCACACTATTTCTCATTTGACCATATGTTGTTTTCTAATCCAACAAATAAGAAAGCTATATTAAGTATCTATTATGTACAAGGAATTGTGCTAGGCACCAAGAAAAGATAAAGTCCTTGGTTTCAAGCAACTCACAGTCTAGTGGAAGAGGAAGGCAAAGAAAAAGATGGTGACCAATGTGAGACCCATACAATGTAAGAAGTGCTGTAAAGGGAAGCAATGGGTGCTATGGGGTGCAAAGAATGGGGAAGTGACATACATATCAGGGAAATCTTCATGAAGGAGGTGACATCTGAACTGAGTCTTAAAGAATGAGTAGGAGTTATCTATATGAGAAGGATGAGATCAGATGGGATGTGATGGGGTGTGAATGAGGGAGGAACTGGAGGCAGTGGGAGTGGAAGCATGAGTGAGCAAAGCTGTATTGGTCAGGGGTCAGTTACAGAGAATAGAATTCACTCCAGCTAGTTTAAACAAAAAAGGATTCCTGGAGGGTATTGAAAGGGTAATAGGATTATTTGGAGGGCTGAAGAGACCCACTCAATGCTGAGCTTCAAGGTAAGTCCCTGAAGTCCACACCACAGAACTGAGCTGTCATGATCAGGGAGCCATTACATAATCAGAAGCCACCACTACCAGCTTGAGAACCATGCAGCCTCCGCCATGATCCACATCAGCAAAATGCATGCCTCTCTCCCTCTTTAACTGAGATCCAAAGTCAAGTTTCACACAAGAACATCTGATCAGCGAAACTGAACATCTGAATCTCATCATGCCTGGAACCCTAGCTGCAAGAGAGTCTGAGAAATGTATTATTTAGCTATCTAACAGAGGTTAGAATGGATGCCGAATGTCAATCAACCATATCTTACTAAAAAATTCACTTAAGGAAAGTAAGTTTAGCATGTATTTAGGGCTTATCTTCTCAGGAATACTCTCAGCTCTTACAGCTTCTTTTTTATGTCTCCCTCAGGGCACTTCCCCCCACTTATGGACATAGCATAGGTGCTCATTAAAGACCTCCAAAAAGCCTGAGATTATTAACCAGCCTCTTCACTGCTTGATATCTGGGGTGGGCAGGCATCAAGATGAATAAAGGCAACATTTTTTTCCTCTTTGGTATTGGAATAAATTGCTACTTTCTTGAACACACAGAAGGCTGTATTATTATGAAGGTGTTCTGTATTATTACTGAGAACAATTATTCAGAAGCCAGAAGCCTAGAGCTGATGAGGCTATATTCTCTGAGGAAAAATTCCAGAAACCATTACTCATTACCTTTTTTGCTTGTGAAAATAACCTATTCCTTCTGCCTGTCTTTCCACTCAAGGAAGGACTCAACCCTCCATGTTTGTACTGCATTGGTGAGCTGATGTCTGCGAAGGCAATAGTCTCCATTCTGATGCCAAAGCCAGTGGGTGGTCACTAGATAGGGCCTAGTTGTAGCACTTCACAGAAGAGAACTCTGGGAATAAAGCTTCAGCTTGGGAATACTGAACAAGTGTGTTTCCATAGAAATCCTACAATCTTCCCTAATGAGTGTATCCCTCCCCACCCAGTCTTCCCTGGCAATGACAGTTCAGGTGGGATGGTGCTTTCCTCACTGTCCAACCAAATCCCTCATGCTCTGCTCTGAGATAAGGAAGACAGGGCCTCTGGAATCAGACATCTGTCCAAACCCCACAGGAGGTGAGGGAAGCCTAATTAATTAGTGTCTGTGAAGCACCTGTATAGCCTCAAATGAGAGGTGTGAGGTGACCACAAGCCAAATTAATTACCACCATTGATGGTGCCTTCTGGGCTCTCCTCTTTCTTTTCAGCTGCTTTGGCCTATCTCAGGGCAAAGTCAGGTAAGTGCTGACAGAGCTACTGAGAGGAAAGAAGAAGCAGCAAGCGAAAGATCCTGGCCAGAGTCTCAATTCCCCACAGTTGAGGGCCTTGAGCTCTCAGAGTCACTGAAGGTTTCCTGGATATGACCTTTTTCTTCAGAAAAAAATGGCTGTATTCCCCAGAGTGTATATGATTATATGCCTTTTCCCTCAGAGCGAGGTGACAGTGCCAAGTGGAAACACTTACCTAATTCTGGCCTCTGCTTTAAAGTAGACTGGATCCCCCGAGAATGTTTACAAAGCCCGACCACCCCAAGGGCCATATTTAAACTCACCACAATTAAATGCAGATTCTGACATCTATCTAGCTCTCCGCTCCTATCTTCTATTTTTCTCCTCCACTCTCCACCATCACCCCTTGGGGAGAGGGTGGGAGGAAAAAGAGAAAATGTACATACAGGAGGATGTTTTATCAAAGCACAATCACCCCTAAATGGAGTGTGGAAAATGAGGGGCTATTTCACATTGGAGTCCTTGTACACTTTATTGCATAAGAGATCACTGGGTGTTTAATTTTCCAGCTCCAAGAACAGGCTTCAGCCAGCCTAGCTGCCTGAATGTAAGTTCAAGGCTGCCTTGGCATTCCTTTGTCCACAGGTCCCCAGAGCTAAGCAGGCCTGGCAGCTAGCATGGTGAGACACTAGAGCATGCAAGGAAGCTGGGGGTGGCCATGCAAGGTGAGGGTCAGTGAAGTCAGGGCCTGTGTGGCCAAGTTTTACATGGCCTAGGTCTGCATGGTCAGGGCCTGTGTACCCTGGGTCTGTGTAGCAACTGTCACACCTTTAACCAGTCCGAGGCCTCCTGACCCAGAAGTGGGAGATGCCGCTCAGCTTAAAACAAAGCTATAAGGCAGCAGGAGTGGAGACCACACTTGAAAAGTGTTGAGTTGTATCTGAGAACTCTCAGAGGTACACGTCCACCCAGGAGTACTCCCAGCCCCTCTTTTCTTTAGGCCAGAAGCCTCCCCTACCCATTTTGACACTTCTGACAGGAGGTAGTTTCTCTTTCCCAGACCCTATGGTCCTTTCCTCCATTCCACCTCCCATATCCATTTCTTACTTTCCCTTTTGCCACCACCAGCACTTTCCTGTCTCTAGGGAGGACAATGAGCCTGGAGCTGTGCACAGTGGCCCAGGCAGCCAATCCTGCCTTTGGGTAAGAACAGGGGGTTGCTTTTCTTACGTCCCCTGACCTCAGAGAGCAGGGGGCTCCAGCCACATTGCTCAGGCAAGGGAAGGGCCCAGGCCTGCTAGCCTTACAGGTTGGGAAGAGACATGCTCAGAAACACAGTGAAAGGAACTGTCAGCCTTCATTATTAATACCCACTGTTAATATTTAATGCCAGAAAACTGCAGCTCCCTTTTCTACACTGTCACCAAACCTGCACGGGTCATGTCAACCAGAACCCTTCCATCTTAGCACTCCGTAGTCCAGTGCCAAGACCAGCAGAGCAGTTTAGGTTCACCAAAAATACCAGGCGCAAAATGAATTTGAAAAAAGTTTTCAAATTAAATAAGACTAAAACTGGTTGCTTTTGAAATCTACCCTGATCTTTAAACATCTCTAATACTCTATGTTCAAATGCCAGAAAGTTTAGAAATGAGGCAAGGCATAAGCATAACCTTTAAAATAGGGAAGACTTTTGCTCTGCAGAGCTTTTTGTGTGTTGTTGATGTTCCAGATGTATTTCTTAACCAGCACCAGCAGTGTGGTATGTATGAGACCAACAAAATCTGAAGGATCTGATGAACACCCCAAGATGAATTCAAGATATTAAAAGAACAGGAATACCTACCACTTAAGCAATCAATTAATTCTTACCTATCAAAACCAACTTGTTTCTCAGCCTAGGGCACACTGGTAGCATTTAGGGAGGGACAGCCCTTCAATGCACAGGGCTATCACACACACCGTCCCTGCCCACTCACTCCAAATGGTCCCCTGATATCATGGCTATCAACAACATGCTAACCCATTTACAAACACCTCAGGTGGGGAAGCCCTGATCCAGGTGCACTGGGCCACAAGCATGGGTTTTTGGCAGATGTGGAAGTATAAAGGTCAACTCAGAAATGACCAAGGCTCCAGGCTAGGCCACCAGAGTGGGACCATCCTCATGCTGAGGTCTTTGGAAAGGCAACAGGGTCTAGGACTTGCCTCTGCAAGACAAGATGAGGGGGAATCCTGTCCCCAGACTCACCCCACCCATACTCCACCTCCACCCCAGGGCAGCACCTCCACCCTCCTCACTGAAAGTGGGTTGCCATCTCCACCTGTGGGTGGGTAGTGGCCACAGCTTGCAAGCTTTCATCTCTACAACTTCAAAGAACAGCCTGGTAAAAAAGCCCAGGGCATAATTTTTCAGGATCCAGGAACCTAGATGACTCACCTGTGTTGGCATCAGCCTGGGGTCCCTCAACTTGAAGAGCACCTCCCAAGCCTGAACTTCATCTGCCACCAGCAACTCACAGGCATTCTTAAAGGGCCCGTTACCAGAGCTGAGTCCCTGACTTGGTTGGGAAAGCCATTAGGAGGGATATAAATAGTAGATGATTTAATTTCAAGGGACTCTTCTCCCTATAAAGTTTTTTATAGTATTTTATTGAGAAATAATTTACATCCAGTAAATACAAAAATCTTAAGTGTACAACTTGATGAATAAAAAAAAGACGTTTTTAATTAAAATACATGCATATTCTAGCTGGAATACCTAAAATGCAAAAGAATGATAATACCCAATGTTAGCCAGGTGGTAGAGCAACAGGAACTCGCATACATCTCTCAAAGGAGTAGAAGATGGTACCACCACTTTGGAAAATGGTTTGGCAGTTTCTTATAAAGTTAAACAGATATCTATCGTACGACCAAGCCATTCCACTCCTGGGTATTTACTCAAGATAAACAAAAATGTATGTACGTGAACATTCATAGCTTTATTTATAAGAGCCCAAAACTGGAAACAACACAAACATCTACCACCAGATGAATAGATAAACAAATTGTGGTATATTGTACAGTGGGCTACTAAGCAATAAAGGGAACAAGCCCTTTGATACACGCACATGGATGAATCTTGAAATTATCATGCCGAGTGAAAGAAGCCAGGGAGTACATACTGTATGATTCCATTTATATGAAACTCTACAAAACATACACTATTCTACAGTGACAGAAAGCAGATCAGTGGTTGTCTGGGGATGGGGAAAAGAGAGAGGCAGGCAAGAGGGATTATAAGGGCCCACGAGGAAAGCTTGGGGGGGCAACAGATATATTCATGATCTTGATAAAAGTGATGGTTTCACGGGTGGATGCATGTGTCAAAATGGATCAAACTGTATGATTTAAATATGTGCAGTTTATTGTATGTCAATTATAACTCAATAAAACTGTTTTTTTAAAAAGATGATGTTTCATTGTATAAAAATTATACTGCAATTTTTTTAAGTGCTAGAATTCTCCACCACTCTCCCCTCCAAACAAACAAACAAGCACAACAAATCAGGGATCTGGAATTCCACATATCCTCCCCACCTGGGGATCAGGCAAGAGAAATCCTACTTTAAGCCCAAGACAATGAGACATGAGGGTGGCCACTACACTGCAGCAGTGACAGGAAGACAAGTCAACATGACCGAGCCCAGACCTCCCTTCTCACAACGTGGCACCTCCTCTTGCTACAGGGCAAACCCAGGCCATTAGTCCCAGGGTAAACCACATATACTGCACACATTTCCACCTTTTCCTCTCTTCATTTCTTCCTGTCCCTCTTCCTTCTTGGGTGACTATTCATGACTGGAGCATGACAGAAACTCCACACCAGCCACCAAAATGCTGCACTATGACAACTTCATCTCTTAATTACAGTAAACATTTACATAATGCTTGGGCATAGCCAGTGCAGAAAAATTCGTTAATGCAGAAACATGCCCTTTAACCATCCCGTTTTATTACACAAACCCTCCAGGGACTTAAGCAGCCTAAGATTTGCAAAAGATGATGGAGAAATTGGCCGAGATATTAAGCCCCTTTCCAGGTACAATTAAAAGGGGGATGGAGAACCTCCTACTGTCACAGATATGTATATTTTTTTTTCATTCTGAATTCACACTATAAGGATTCCAGGTACCTAGCTGCCATCAGAATTCTAACATTTGCTGGAAATGGAGTTTTGTTTTTACTCTCATCTTTTCCTCTCTGCTTCTGAATTGACAAGCCTGCAGGTTTCGCTGGGAGGCCCAATATTTCCACAGCCACCCAAGCACAAGGCCAGTTGGAAATAAACCTAGCAGCAAAGACCCCCTGAACACTATGAACATTCTTGCTTCAAGCCTTCGACTCTTTAAAACAGACTCTCTCTGGAAAGACCAACTTTAATCACATTTCCTCGAGCAAAACCCAGATGGCCTGGGGAGGGACAGCCCAGGTCAGGTTTATGGCAGGTGAGGAGGTACAGAAGTGCCACAGCAGAAACCCTATTTTCCAGAGGATTCAAACCAGTGGACAAGGAAGGTCACTGTCCACTGAGGGGAGGGGGAGAAAAGACAGTGGGCTTTTGGGAAAAGTCAAATCTGAGGATCCTCCCAGCTTTTTCTACCTCCAGTCTCTTCCTGGCTATGTGATCTTGGAAAAGTGACTCTGTGCCTCAGTTCTGTCATCTTTAAAGCAGTCATAATGGTCCTACTTTGCAAGGATGTTCTGCAGTTTCAGTGTACAGAGTATCCAGCCAGGGCTAGGATGTCAGTGCTACACATGCTGTGCTTGATGGCTACTTACAGATACCATTATCACTTTCTTACTATCGCTAGTATCACCATCATATTTCTCAATCCTTAAGGAGCCAGGAGGATCCTTCATGTGACCTTCCTAGCAATGAAATGGGACTCAAGTGTTCTTGCAGCCCCTTTTCTCCCCTTGTGACTCAAAACATGAGGCCTACACCAAATGAGCTTGTGCAAGTCACCTCCAGGGTTCCCGCCCAGATTGGCAAGAAAGGCACCTGGTCTGAGGCTAGGGGTGGAAGGGGCAGCTCTGAGTAGTGAAGCCAGGGGGTGGGCATGGCTACCCCATAGGAGAGTAGCCAGATGGGAGGGGGTGACTAGGCAGGCTGGGGACCTAGAGAGAACTTCGAGATCCAGGAACAGTGACACCCAAGGCCAACTCTGGGGAGAAGCAGGAGCCCAGGTGTGGGCTCTCCCTCATGTTCAGAAACATGCAATAGCAAATGCCCTAGCCAACAACTTTCAATTATGTCATTTATTTCACAGACATTTATAAAGCACTCTGGCTGTGCTAGACACTGTTCTAGCACTTTAAAAAAACATTACTTCATTTAATCCTCATAACTACCCTATGAGACAGATAGTGTTATGATACCCATTTTACAGGTGAGGCAACTGAGGTCAGAGAGGTTCATTAGCTTGTCCAAGGTCACACAGCTAATAGATGGCAGAATCAGAATTCGAATCCAGGGAGTGGGGCTACACAGCCTGCACTCTTATCCACTGAAGATAATACATGCTGCAGGGTTCATAGAAGGTAGAGATCCAGTTGGGGTTGAAGTGGGACTTGACAGATCAATTAGGACAGGTGGGGAGAAAAGAGAAAGGCAAAGGGCTTTGTAGGTGGGGGCAAGGATGTGAAAGAAGACTTAAGGCAGAAATGAGAACCACGTGACTGGTTGGGAAGAACAGGAAAAAAGTTTGTGTCATCAAGTGGGAGATGGAAAGAGAGGGGACCATGGATACTTTTGACTACAAGTTGCAGAAAACATCAACTCAAACTGGCTTCAACCAGCAGCTTTAGAACTCTTTGACCATGATCCACAGTAAGAGATGTTCTATCTACTTTGAGTCTATACATGCACATCCACGTCACCAGATCAACGTTTCACAAAGCACCACTGCGTGCAATGCACCCTGATATTTTTGATTCTGTTCTGTTGGAACTCATTTTTTTCATTGTTGGTTATGACCCACTCAATTGATTTCGAGGCCCATTAATCAGTTCTGATCCACAGTTGGAAAAATACTGGCTTAAACACTAAGGGAATTGATGATGTCAATAACAAGAAGTACAGAGGTGGGACTAGCTCCAGACAAGGAACACTCAGCAACTCTGTGATCTCCATAGGACCTGGGTGCCCCCATCTGCCCACTCAGCTGGGTTCACATCAACCTAATGCTAATACTGGATTCTCTGGAGATTATGATGTGCTCAGCCATCCCAGATGACACATTTAAGCAGACCTAAGTCCAGAGGAAGAAAAGACTAGACTCTGAGCACCTTTTTAAAGAGCAGGTCAGTATTCCCCAGAAGCCCCTAGTAGACCTCCCCTCACACCTTGTTTGTCAGGACTGAGCCACAAATCCACTCCTGACCAGATCTCTAGCCAGAGAAATAGATCAATCACCCAGTGGGATGAGAGATATCAGAGAGTATGCCACCATACCCTCTGCAAGCCTATAAGGGCAGGCCCTCATTATGGATTCTAGCCAAGAAATGCAAAATTAATCCCATGGGGTTTTCAGCAGAAGTGACAGGGTTAAATGCAACAAAGGACAGGGATCCAGAATGGCCAGCCAGTGAGAATGCTGAGCTGTGGGGGTGAGGCATGCTGGGAAGGGCTATAAACCAGGAGGGGGCAGAAACCAGCTTCCCCCAGGGGCACCTCGATCAGTCCATGGAGGCTGGCTCTCCAAGGCAGCCTAGAGGACTAAGAATGGTGTACATATCAGGGGAGGGAGGCAGGAACATCATCGGGTCCCAGTCCTACCTCTGGGAAAAACCTGCAGGGACACCCGGTTGAGGCAATGGAGCCAGGTGTCAGTATGTGGGCAGATGAGGGCAAGAGTGCTGTCCAGAGGAGCCAGGCCTGGAAAAGCAGGTGACAAGAATCAAACTAAGTTTGAAGTAGGGTTCAGTCTGCAAGAAGAAACACAGAAGATGGTTTGAGTGTTTCCCACAGAGACAGACTTTAAGATAAAGACTCCAGGGCCGGTAGTTCATGTGTGTTTCAGCTATCCATTGCCAGACAATGAACCCTCCCATACTTGGCAGCTTAAAATAAATAACAATCATTGATCTGCTCACGATTTTACAATTTGAGCATCAGCTGGGGGCAGCTCAACTGATGCTGGAAGACCCATTTCCTAAAGAGTCAGCAAGTTGATGCAGGTTGTTTTCTGCCAGCTCGAAAATTCATTCTTCCACAGGTCTGGAGGCCAGAAGGCCAAAATCAACGCGTTGGCAAGTTTAGTTCCTTTTGAGGGTTCAAAGGGAGAATCTGTTCCAAGCTTTTCTCCTAGTTTCTTTGGGTTGCTGGCAATCTTTGGCATTCACTGACTTCTGCCGCATCATCCCTATCTCTGCATCTGCTGTGACATGGCATATTACTGTCTGTCTGTCTTCATCTGTTTTTCTTAAAAGGACTCCTGCCATCGGATTTAGGGCCCACCTAATCCAGTATGACCTCATCTTAACTTGATTACATCTGCAACCACCCTATTTCTAAACAAGGTCACATTCATAGATACTGGGGGTTAGGACTTCAACATATCTTTGGAAAGGGAGGACACAATTCAATCCATAACAACATCCTACGTCTAGATGGGGGAAATGACAAAGAATTTGCAGCCATCTTTAATCCACCACAATCTCAGTGATGATAACAGGAAGGGAAATGAGGAAGTGAGCAGGGAAGGAAAAACAGTCATAAAGTTTTTGTTATTAAAGTAGTTGTTACTGTGGGCAACTGGGTAGGACTCAGTCCCACTGGGGACCTCTGGGGAACAGTATAGAACATACCTCAGTTTCCCCAACTGAGAGATGACATGCTGGAGTATTTATCTGCTGATCCCCCCTGTTAGTGCAGCACTTCCAGCCAGCCCTGTGTCCTGCCACAGGAAGAGTGTGCTGCCAGAAAAACTTCCTTGGCAGAGAGTCATAAGTGTCTGCAGTAAAGAGCATAGAGGCAAGAATTACAGGCGGGCGGGTGGGGCACCCTAAGTGTCTGCTACAAAAGGCAGCTCAAGACAAGCCAGCAAGAGGAGCAGAGCTGCCCCCTGGCAAAATTTCAATCCCATTCTAAAAGTTTAGCCACTAATAAAGAGCTGAGAGGTACATGGCACTATATAGATGAACCCCAAGTGTCACCCCTAACCATTTGCATCAGACCCAGGGAGCCAGTAAGGGCATAGCCTCCTCACAGTGGGCCTGGGCCACTGGCAGCCAGGTTGGGGACAGATCTAATTCTGCCACTAGGCAGAGGAGGGGCCCAGGTCTGTGGCCTTCCAGAAGCTGGGGCAGGCACGAGGCTCCAGGCTGAGCCTTGGGGGAGCAGTTTCCAGGCTTGAGAAGCAGGGAGGGCAGTGGGGAGAGGGCCTGCCACAACCATACTGGCTGCTGAGCTGCCTGAAGTGCAGCACACTTCAGATCTAAGCATGGCTAGGCCTCAGCAGTCACCCAAGCAGCTTTCTCTGCCCAGAACAGCAGCTCTTTGACCCAGGCCTCAGGAAAAACTGGGAGGAGGGAGACGATGAGAACGTGGGCAGAATGTATTTCCCTCTCTGCTTTTTACCTCCCCTACCAGGTGCTCATGGCCTGCAAAGCAGCCTGCAGAAAACACAGCCATGAGTTTCTCACGAATGATTTTAAATGATTCTCATTCTGTCCATGGGGGGAAATCATGTATTGAAAATCCAGCAAAAGCATAGCCAACTGAGGGCTGCTCTGGATGGCTGCTGAAAAGCAGACAGCATGGCCACTAGTGTTCAAACCGCAAGGGGTCCTAGGAGAGAAACAGGCTTCCCAGGCCAAGGCAGGCATGAGCCTGAGGTGATACCCTCTGAAAATCAAGCCACTCTGAGGCCTCATATGCATGGTCCCATTTAATCCTTCCATCCATCATTCACTCACTCATTCATTCGTTGTGCAAGGAATAATCACTACGTACTTGCTATGTGTCACTCACTGTTCTAGGCCCTGGGAAACTGTTGTGAACAAAACATATTTTTTTAAATCCTTGTAGTCATGGAGCTTACATTCTTGTGGGAGAAAAAGGTAGAAAACAAATAAGCAAAACATGCAGTGTGTTTTATGGTGGGAAGACGGAAGGAGAAAAATAGGGCAGGGAAAGGAACAGGGAACATAGGGGCCAGGGGTAGGAGGAAGGTTGTGGCTTTCAAAAAAGTGATCAGGGATGTATTTTCTGAGAAGTTGACACTTCAACAAAGATCCCGAGGAGGCAAGAGAGGGAGCCCTGTGGATGATGGAGAAAGAACAGGCCAAGGAACCGCCAGTGTGAAGCCTTGAGATGGGAATGGCCAGTGTATTCCAGGAACCGCAAAGAGGCCAAGGTGGCTGAAGTGGAGGAGGAGGAGGAGGTAACAGGCCATGAGCTCAGAGAAGAGAGGGAGGCGGGCACAAGATCAGTCAGGGCCTTCCTGACATCCTTAGCTTTCACTCAGACAACAGAGGAAGGTTTTGGAATATTCTGTGCCAAAATGGACAGGATCTGATTCAGGTTTTAGGGGCCCCCACTGGCTGTTGTTTTCAGAGCATTCTGTAGAGGGGTAAAAGCAGAAGGGGTGACACCAGTGAAGAGACTACACTTGCAGTGATTCTCCATTTTCAGATACTGAGAACCACAAAAGTAGTAAATAACATTTTAATAGGAATTGTTTTTAATTTCGTCACCAGCATTCCACAAAACCCACCTTTTTCATTATTCCCACTTCAAAGATGAACAAAACAGAGAAGTAACTTACTCAAGTTATTCAGTTGGTAAGCACTTTGACCAAGAAAAATCTGGTCTAGATTTCCCATAAGGCTTAGCCATATTAAAACTCAAATTTACCTAACTTCCTCCTTCTACTGTTTCCTCCTTCCTTTGAGTAAAGCAAAAGTAAACAAAAAGCCCTGTTTTGTCCAGTGGTCTTTGGGTTGATGTCTGATTCCTTCTGGGACTTTTCATGCTTCTGGTCTTTTCTTTGGGAAGCAAAGCAGCATGAGCCAGGGCTGCGGAATGGAATAGGATGGGATGGGCTGAGCTCAGGCTCTGACACCCACCGTTGGACAGGGCAGTTTCCAGAAGTACAAACCTAGGCTTTACCTCCCCCTGCCATAGGTTCCTTTCCCCTCCATGACCCAGACAGTAGCCAGTCCTTGGAGTCTCCAGCCTTTGGGCTTTTGTGCACAGGGCCATGGCTGAAGTTGCCAGGCACCCAGGAGCCAACCCCTTCCCAGGCTTTTGTTTTCAACTGAAGGCAAAGCAGCAAAAGAATTATATGGGATCAGCCATTCCTAGAGCCTATTTTGTATATGGCTGGAGGTACACACACCCATATTTTTTAATAATTGTGGTTATGTATTTTGATGTGCTAAGAAAAAGAGAAATGACACAGCCAACCCATGACTTCGTGAACATTATTGCTCAGGAGGAGGCTAAAGTATTTAGGGTTCTTTTTTTTTAAGAAAAAAGATGATTTAAATAAAAAGTATTATGTTAATAATAACATAGGAGGTACAAAATACAATGAATATCATGGAGGAATTATAGAATAATGCTATGGTTGGTTGCCACAGGTGTGGAGAAAATGAAGGGGAGGGCTTCCCCCTAGAATCTGAAAAGTTTTTAAAAATATCCTTTCAATATAATGGAATAACAAGCATACTATAGAACACTAGAAAAACAGACCACCAAAAATGTTAAAATAAAAATTTCACACTCTCACCTCCCAGATATGACCACCATTAACACCTAAGTGCACATCTGTCTTGGTTTTCTATGGCTATATAGCAAATAACCACAAATTTAGCAGCTTAAAACACCATCCACTTATCTCATGCCACTTTTGTAGGTCAGAGGTCCAGGTGGACTTGGTTCTCTGCTCTGGGCCCTACAATGCCAAAGTCCTGGTTTCAGCCAGACTGGGCTTTTATCTGGAGGGTCAGAGGGAGCATCCACTTCCAAGCTTGTTCAGATCATTGCCAGAATTCAAGTCCTCGTGGCTGTAGGACTGAGGTACCCATTTTCTAGTTCCCCATTCTCTGGGTCGTGCACATCTTCAAGCCAGGTACAGCACACCTAACCTTCTAATGCTTCAAATCTCTCTGACTTCTCCTTCTGCCTTCCTCTTTTGCTACCAGCCAGAGCAAACACTCTGCTTTTAAAGGACTTGAGTGATTAGGTTGGGCCCACCTGAATAATCCCTACTTTAAGGTCTATGATGCCATATCACATGACACAATCACAGGTGTAAAATATCACATTCTCAAGTTCCAAGATGAGAGTATGGCATCTTGAGAGGCCATGTGTTTAGAAATCTGCCTACCACAATATCTTTCTGGATATTTCTCTGTACACATATATTTATAAATACATATTTGTATTGTAGATCTAATAAGCAACCTGCTTTTTCCAATCAAGAATCTCTACATTTCCATTTCAGTAAATATTCATCTCATCAAATACCCAGAACATATTCAGATTTCCTCAGTAGACCCAGAAATGTCTTTACAAACCAATTCAGGCCTGACATTGCATCTGGTTATACCACTGAAGTCTTTTTCTGGCAAGCCAAGCCCTTTTTTTAATGATTGTGATGTAATGAAGTGAGCAGGATAGTTGTTTTGCAAAAATGTACCATCTTCTAGATTTTTCAGGTGGCTTCCTTGTGATGTCCTTTAGCTTGTTTTCTAGCCCCTGTATTTCCTCTAAATTGGAAGTTATACGCTGGTGTGGTAGCACATATTTAACACCTGGCTCTCTAGGGGGGAAAGCCCTGATCTGGGGTGTTGGCCAATTTCTGTGGTGTAAATACTTCCTCCCTGGCCAATTTCAAGCTACCAGTGTGATACCCTGAATTCAGAGTTGGAAAGAGATGCACATTATCTGCCAACTCAAACCAGTTCCAGCACACACTGCATGATGGACGGGATAAGGCTTTTGGAGGGGAGGAGGTGGAGGAGGCTATAAGGAGAAAGACTTGAAGAGCCTTCCCACTCTCACCCCCAAAAGACTGTGCAGGAGACAGAATGATATGTGCTCCAGGAGTGGAAGCGACTGGCACCCTCTAGCCTCCAAGAATGCCCAGGTTGAGGTGAGCCATGCAAACTGTGGTGCAAGAGCCATGGCAAAGATCCCCATCATGAAGCCTGGCCAGGAAGCAAGCAAGCATAGCAGCTAAATCCCCCAGCACCCTGGCTCCTTGGGCAGGTCACCTCTACTGACTCTCAGATGTCCCCAGCAGGACACAGTCTCAGCTGCCCACAGTAATAACTTGTTTGATAACCATCCCTCTAGTGGTTTCCTTCCCTTCCCTTCCCATCTTTGCCCTCCTCTACTGGGGCTCCCTGGGGCCACCTCCCAAATAAAGGACTGGCCCTCAGATCCTTATGTCAGGCCTGCTTCTGGGACCCAAACTGAGACAGAAGGCTGCAGGGAATTAGAATCAGCATGAGTTTGTTTCGAGGTTTTACATTTTTTTACAAAGGGATGTATTCATTTATTATTAATATAATTAAATAGCAATTTTAAATAATAAATTTTAAGAGGAAAAACTATGGCTAGGAGACCCAGAAGACTCACTGAGAGACCACAGCCTACCTCCCTATCTCCTTTCCCTGAGAACTCACTGTCCCCCCTGCCCCCCACACCTCTCTCCACATACCCCAAGACACAACAACAGCAGGTGATAATTTTAAGAGGAGCTGACATTTTTTGAGCAGATACTGTGCAGAATGCTTTGTGTAGATTATCTGTTTTACATACTCAGAGCACACGTACTTATCTCCCCTTCCTCCCAAGCTCCCTTTAATATGATCGTGAAGGAACAAAAAAGGTATAAACCCACAATAAGGAAGGGGGGCGGGTGTCAGTAGATGAGGGATTTCAACACATTTCTGGAAGACAGAGAGCAGAAGGAAGAGTGGTGACAGGTGACGCAGAGCAGAGTGAGCCACAGCTGGAATCTTCCCTGTAAAGGAGGCATGAGGAAGAGGCTCCAGACTGAGGCTGGGAGTGGAAGGGGTGGGGGTGGGGTCCCTAAGGGCAGGAGTGGGAAATGAGGCTGGAAACAGGATTGACTGAGAGTCTGCAGCCGGAACTGCTGGCCTCCACTCCACCATCCCTACTGCTGGAGGTAGGAGGGCCGGCAGCAAACTTCTTGGTTTCTTAGCATTGACACTGGAATTCCTGCCTGCACTTCCCAACAACCACAACAACAAAAGTGGGGAAGACCCTTTTCTGAAGAAATGAAACACATTTTCTGAGGAGAACTGGAACAGCTTATATGTATATTAGTGCCTTGGAAGAAAGCCCCCACAATCCATCATTTAGAGACCCCAGCTCCCCACTTGCTTCCCTAAAATGGAGCTCATCTATCACCAATCCCCACCCTGCACACATTTATGGTCCAGGTTCCCTGGTTATGCAAGAAGAGACACCCTCCATGGTTGTTCATCTAAAGGAATCGTGAAACATCCAAGAGAAAGAAAAAAAAAAACAATAAAATTGATTATGGAGGAAACAGAGATAATTTAGTAAACAGAAGAGAATTTTAAAAAGGAGGAAGAGGAGGAAGCTTTTATATGGTACCCTCAGAGAGACGTGAGAAGCTATTGCATCCATAAAGCAAGAAGGTGGCACTAACAATTAGAGAAAGTAAGAGCATTTGGAAATTAAAAAGGTGGGGACAGAGTGAAAGAAATCAACTGAAGGCCTGAAAGAAAAAATTCAACAGATTCTTCCAGAACATAGAGCATAATGAAAGAGACAGAAAACATAAGAAAAAAGATAAGAAACATGGAGGATTGGTCCAGGAGGTCCAAAAGGTGAAAAATAACAGGATTCTCAAAAAGAAGATCAGAGAGGGCAGAGGGAAAGAGCCTGCAAACGTCCCAACCCCTGTGGCTTAGGACCATGCTGGAAGAGGCAGGCTCAGTAAGGCTGCATGTGACCTCACACTCTGTAAGCCAGGCTGCTTTATGTTTTGTGTATTGTGTGTCCTCCCTTATCTTTAGAGGTCTCAGGCAGAGCCAAGAGGAGCCAAATGGGAGAAGAGTGTGTCTGTCCAGGGGACCCAAGGATAAAATGGAGAGGATACAACATTGGAAATTAGCATGGTGATATCAGTGGACCTCAAATATCTGGGAGCACAAGATCAGAGCTATTCACTTCTCATCCCACTAAGAGATTGTCTCTCCAGAGCTAGACCCTAAAGGCCTGAGATTTTGTTTGAAAGAGGCATGAAGTGTTCTCTTAGTTTATCTTGAGGATGGGAAAGTCAACTTGTCAGAGATGTCTTCTATCCAGAGGGCAGCACTAAGGTCAGTAGATGGGCCTGATGGGAGCTGAGTGGGGCAGAAATTATAAAAGACTTCTCTTTTTGGATGCTTGACAAAGGAGTGAGCCTTCTGTCATTAGAGGCATTTGAGCAGAATCCAGATCAACGTATGTCAGGAAAACTGTAAAAGGAATGAGAACGTTAGAACAGGCCAATTCATAGAAAGTAGAATAAAGGTCACCAGGGGCTAGGTTGAGAGGGAATGAGGAGTTAGTGTTTAATGGGTAGAGTTTCTCTTTGAGAAACTCTATGTCTGGAAATAGTGCTGATGTTATGCAACATTGTCAATGTCCTTAGTGCCACTGAACTCTATGCTTTAAAATGGTTAAAATGGTAAACTTTATGCTGTATATATTTCACCACAATTTATAAAATCAAAATAGCAAAAAGGGAATTAGAACCCATATACACTGCTAGTGGGACATAAAGTGGTGCAACCACTGTGGAAAACAGTCTAGCAGTTTCTCAATAAAGTTAAACACAGAGTTATCATACAACCCAGCAATTCCACTCCTAGGTATATACGCAAGAGAAATAAAAACATATGTCCACAAATGTTCATAGCAGCATAATTCACAGTAGCCAAAAGACTGAAACAACTCAAGTGTCCACCAAAAGATGAAAGGATAAACAAAATGTGGTGCATTCATACAGTGGAGTATTACTCAGCAATAAAAAGAAATGAAGTACTGATATACTCTACAACATGGATGAACTTTGGAAGCATTATGCTGAATCAAGGAAGCCAGACACAAAAGACCACATATTGCATGATTCCATTTATATGAAGTATCCACAATAGGCAAATCTATGGAAACAGAAAGTATATTAGTGGTTGAGGGTGGTTGGAGGGAAACTGGGAGTAACTGCAAATGGGTATGGGGTTTCTTTTGAAGATGATGTAAGTGGTAATGGTTACATTTCTCTCTGAATATACTAAAAACTATTGAATTGTATAGTATGTAAATTATATCTCAATAAAGCTGTTTATGTATTTTTTAAAAAAGGAATAGAGGTTTCCAACTAAGATAGGAGCTGGAACCAGATGCACGGCACACAAAACTATCTCTTTCCATTCCGAGGCTTGGAGACCTTCTAACACCTCCCTCCTCAAGGTTTGGCCCTAGAGGGCTTTCTCAGCAGCCCCTAGACATGCTCCCCCATCATGGTGCCTTCTCGTGGCTAAGTCAGAAGCTTCGGGGAGCACCAAGAAGGCACCCCTTGCATCTCACTGTCAGCCTGGCCCCCTGGGTTGGTTTGTTTTTCCAGGGCATAAACGTATTTTATGGAGAAATAAAATGCACAATAATAAAAAGGGGGAGGGGAGTGTTTCCACAGGCTCACATTTTATCCAAAGGGGCGGTGATTTGGCATCCCTGGCTTGAATATGAAATTATTACACAAGAATTGACTCTCGGTGTCGCCGATGCTCCCTGGGATGATTGCTTCTATAACTTATGGAGACAGCTGAGCGTTTGTATTCAAGTGATCACATAAATTAATATCCATATGTGGAAATGGTGTGCTGGGAGCAGGCCCAGTTTAAGAATGCATTCCTTGTAATGATCCTTGCACCTAAAGAAAAATGCCCATCGCAGGCTCTGAGTGCAGGTCTGGAATACTCTAGTCATGGTTCATAAGGGTTTGAAGTAAAATACAGCATGCAGAATGTTCCCCATTTAAAGTAGCTAAGAACTGCGTGCTGTGTTCAGCTGTGATGTTATAAGAGGGAATGAAGGGAACTGCTTTTTTGAAAAAAAATTGTAATAAATAAATCAAAAAGCATATGTCTTAAAATGTAATGTTTTGCTCCTCAGGGATGGGTTTAGCCCAAAATTCTAGTTATACGTGTGGCAGTAAAGGCCTCCCAGGCTTCCTGCTTGCCAAAAGCTTTTATTTTGCTACGTGACAGGAGACAAAATTATTTCTTTCTCCTTAAGAGATTGCGAACACCATGCCAAAGACTCGACAGGGGTGGTGGCAGCATCAGCAGGAATTAATTATTGGCTTTGTGTGGGCAGGGGATAGGGAGGCAGACAACCCAGACCCTGCTCTTAGGTCACAGAGAGCATGGAACTGAGGCCACAAGCCACAACCAGGCAAGACTGCCCCCGCTGAGGCCGCAGGAATCACGGGGGCTCGGTGCCCCGCACAAGTTGGGTGCTCAAAAAACATTTGCTGAATGAAAATACAGAGGGAAAGGAGCCATGGCATGCAAAACTGCTTCCACCTTCACTGACTTACTCATTCACTCACTCATTCAGTAAATGTTTCTTGAGCTCTCATTGTGTGTTGGCAAAGCCCTAAACATCTGAGGCGAGATGTAAAAGAGTCAGCCAGCAGAGCTCTCTCACGTGGCACACATTTAATTCCATTCCATTCATTCTGGGGCTTTTCAACACTGGGTAGATTTATAACCTTTTCAGGTGATGGATGACAAACGTGTGCTCAATAGAAAAGGATAGATATGGGCGGTCCCTGCAGATTCGGTCACTTCCTCCCATCCTTCCCATCACAGGCTTTCTTCTATCTGAGTGGCAGCCAATCAGCCTTACACAGGACTTGCTGAATTTAAAAAGAAAATGTTCGAAGGCTTCTTTTCTGTATTAAGAGCTGAACAAACATGGGATAGTACAACTTCTTCATTCCTACACACACATACTCACATGCACACTAGCACCTCTTGATTCTCCTATACCCACCCCACACCCCCATCTCACACCCCCATCTCTCAAACTCTCATTATGCCTTTTAGAAGAGGACAGTAGACTTCTGAGAAACCTAGAGAAAGGCTCCTAAGGTTTCAATGGTACAGTGATGTGCTGGTAACTGTTCAACAACTGACTCTCGGGGGAGGGGGGATGCCTGTTTGCAGCATTTGCTGATTTCTGTGGTGTAAATCCTCCCACCATGGCCAATTTCAAGCTACCAACTTGACATTACCACCTGCGGAGGTGGGAAAAGATATGTCATCAGTTCTCATCGGCTGGTGAGCACTGGCTCCTGTGGCCACCTTCAGAAGCGAATCTAAAATGAAGGCATGGGGAAAAGCAAAGGGGATGTGGGCATATCTTCATCAGCTGCCAGAGAGTCCAGTTTCTTTCCCTTGCACCATACTGACTTTGAGATATGGGAATGCAGTTGCTACCCCCTAGAAACTGTTCCTGTGAAAAGCAGTGAGAACCTGGAAATATTCCAGCAAAACTTCAGCTATTTCCCTTTAACCTGGAGAAGCTTCCTAGCTTCTCTCTCTTCTGGCTTGCCAAGGACTCAAACCGTAGACACCTGAGAGAAAAGATTCCACACTGCAGAGCTTAATTGTGATTTCTTTTAAAAGGTTATGCCTTCCCACAGTCCAATATTTCATAATAAGAAAATAGGAATCAAAATTCTTCCCCACTAAGGATGAACAGTGGAATGAGAGATGAAGAAATCACTGAAGGGGAAAAATTGATTTGCAATATCCGCAGCAGAGTCAGTGTCCTTCCCTGCACCTGGATGAGTCCTCCAGTTCTGCCAGAGATTGAATTTTTTCAAAGCAGTGTACAGTTTTACTATGCAAGCCATGAAGACACATGGCAGGCTGTGATACCAATTTCCAGCCCCTCCTCACTGAGGACCCAATAATAACCCCTACCTAGTCCTGCTTCCATCTAGATCTTCTTAGGTGGTCCCAAGCAGGTCAGTTGCATCCCTCTAGCTTCAGGCCTTCATAGCTGGGCCCTCAGTCTTTGCTTATTCACTGTATGCACTGCAGTAGACTGTATCATTCCTCAACAAATATTCGCTCCCCTCTCCTCAGTCCAGCCCCTCCAGGTAGCCCCTCTATGGAGGAGTACACTGATGTTGGCTTTGGCCATGTGACTCACTTTGCTCAATGGAATATAAGTAAATGTGATACAGAGGTTTTAAATATGCTTACATGGTTTGGCCTGGCCTCCTGCACTCCTGCCACCGTCCTGAGAATATGCCTCCAGGCAGCTGCTGCTGCTTCAACTTGGGACCCTGGAATGAGAGATGCATGGAGCTGACCTAAATCCAACCCCTAGCCTGGAGTGGAGAAGCCACAACTAGCTGTGAGTGAGAAATAAGTGTTTGTGGTAAGCCACTGGGATTTGGGGTCGTTTGTTATGCAGCTGAGTTATAGCAATAGTCATTACATCCACTCTAGGTTATGTTTCAATATAGAGCCTTTATCAACTTGTTTCTACAGAAGACTTGGCTTCCCACCAATGACGTGTCAAAGACCTTCTTGCAAATCAACTTTCAAGTACTTCAATACCAGAAGGATGCATGGATACTTTTGGCCACCCGTGATTCCACACGTATGACTTCCTGAACTAGAAATAGAGTTTGCTTTATTCTTTTTCTCCCACAATGAATCATTTGCGAAGTACCCACCATATACCAGACACTGTGTCAGGTACATGGAACCCATAATCAATAAGGCTACTTAGGAAAGCAGGTATATAAAAAGTTAACATTTTAAAGCCTAAGCGAATGATACAGATAAAGAGTTCTGGGAATTCAAGAAGAAAAGAACAATCACTTTGAAGTTTGGAGTGAGGAGCAGTGGGAATCAAGAAAGGTTTCATAGAAAAGGAAGAAACCAGGATCAATCTTAAAGGAAGAGTTGGTCTTAGAGGCAGGTTGGGGCCCAACCTTCCAGGCAGGCAACAATGAGTCCAAGTGTGCTCAAATAAGGTGTGAGAGACAATGCCCAGAACAGATCGGTTAGAGGGAACATCAAACTGAGTCAGTTCACATCGGCTTTCAAGGTCAAAAGACAGGATTGTCACTCTACCTGATGTGAAGGCTTACTGTATAGTGACAGTAATCAAGACAGTGTGGTACTACTGATGGAAGAACAGATGCATACATCAATGGGAAAAAATACAGAATCCAAAAATAGATCCACACTTCTTTATGCAAGAGTTGTCTTTATTCTTGTTGGAATACTGTATTTTGTCCTTGTCATTTTCTGTTAAGACTACCTTACCTTCTTGTAGATGTTATAAATATGCTTCTATTTTCTTCCAGTTTTTTTGTTGTTGTTTATATTTTTGCTTTGTTTCTATGTATAATTATAACCCATACAGATTTGGGAGGGCGGGGACAGGGTCTTGTGTGAGATACAAATCCAAGTTAGTTCTCTATATCAATAAATTGTATTAATGGCATTTATTAAATTATTATTCCTTCAGCTGTTATTTGGTTATTTTGATTTGTCATGGATTAAGTTCTCATAGTGTTTTAATTCTCTTTCTAGAATCTTTTCTAGTCATTTGATCAGTTCTTTGTCTTATAAACAATTACAAAGGATCTTGGTTATCACAGAAGTATATTCAACTCTTGACATTTGTAGAGAATAAAAAAAGACTCAGAATTCTGTTTTGTAGGTAAGAAGAACCATTAGAATTTCCAAACATAACAAAGCAGTCTTCCTATATTTTGGGTTATTCGTGGAGCAGACCTGAGGTCAGAAGAACAGGTGGCAGTCTGAAATGATAAGGCCTAAACACAGGTAGAAACAACAGAAAAAGACACAAAGCTACATTTATAAAATCAGAATGTTAGTTATAAAAATCTTCTAAAGCATATATTCATGAATATTCATTCTAAAAATGAAGCAGCAGAGTCCAGGGAGGTGAAGTCACCTTCCTGGGACCACATAGTGAGTTAAAGCAAAGCTAGAAACAGAGCCCAGCTGTATTAATTAAGACAGCTACAAGTAACAGAAATCCTGACAAACACTAGCTTGAGTAAGGGATTTATTTTTCTCTTATAAGAAGTCCAGATGAACATACAGAAACCAGGGCTTGTGCATCTGCTCCAGTTACCAAAGACCCAGTTTCTTTCTCTCTGCTCTGCTGTCCACTGCATATGGCTTTCACCCTCATGATCCCAAGATGGCTGCTGCACTTCCAGGCACAGCATCTGTGCTCCAGGCAGGGAGAAAGCAGAGGATTAAAAGTGTTCTCTGTTCAAGGTTGACTCCTATTTGGGAGTCACATGGCCAGTACTAGCTCTAAAGAAGCCTGGCAATTTGAGCATTTCACTATCTAGCCTCTATGATAGAAAATGAGAAAGTAAAAGGGAATTAGAATGGGTGTGAGACTAACTGGAGTATTTGCCTGACACCAGGTCTCTTATCTCCTGGTCCAGGGCTCTTGGTATTTAATACTGTGACAGGGCTGGCTGTGCTGGCTAGGGAGGAGAGGGAGCTACAAATGTTTATCTAGGCCAGAGCCAAAGAAGAGGACCACCTCTTTCTCAGATATTGATAAGGCTCCTGAAAGAGTCGGGGCTAAGAACTACTCAAAAGAAGGGAGACAAAGTATCAACATCTGATAGACAAGGGGAAGGAAGTGATGTACTTCATGCCACAACAACAATTATCAGGAACTTATTACTGCCTGCTATGCACTGTTTCCAGACCCAGGCCTGGGAAGTGTCTTTAAATTAGAATATAGAAAATCAGATTAAGGGAATGGATGGGAGTCAAGAAAATGTCCTTGGAATGAGGGCAAGAAAACAAAACAGAAAACCAAAAGAAAGGAAGTTAATCTTGGGAGGACAGCTTAGGAAAGGGTTTGAAAGCAAAGCGTGAAATCCTGGACAGGCTCCACCAGAAATGAAAGCAAACATTCTTCCCTGGCACCAACCAGGATGAAGATGTCCCAGCACACTAGGTTCACTTCTGGGTGGGTCTTTTGGAAAGATGTAAAGAAGCCAGAAAAAGAAAACTAAATAATGACAAAGCTCCTTGGGCCGAACACCATGGTAGAGGGATAGATGAGTTCCCATCCTGCTTTTATACCTGCTGGATTTAACTTCTCTCAACCTCTTTGGAAGTAGTGACTTCTATGTTGGTAAATCAAGACTCTTTCAACTTCAAGTGACAGAAAACCTAGGTCAAAGAAATTTAAGCAAAGAAAGGGAATTTATTGGCACACATAACGAATATCCTGGGGCAGGGCTGGCATCGGGTTCAACGGGATCCAGGAGCTCAAACAATGGAGACTGTCACCCAGCTCTGCTCTGTCTTCGTTGGCTCCATTCTCAGGCTGCCTGCTAGCTCAGGTTTATAGCCTATCTTTTTGGTGACTCCAGTAGAAAGTGTGATTCTCTTTTCCACTAGAAATAGCAAGTTCTGAAATTGTCTCTCTGGGACCTAATCTGGGACCAATCACCGTGGCTAAAGTGGGCTCCATTCATTCCACTTCTGCAGCCAGGAGGTAAAGTCAGTTCCCTTCCACAAAGCAATCGGACTGAGCTTCAGAGAGGAGTGGTTTCCCCTAAGTGTGGATTATGAATCTAGAAGGGAGACCAAATGTTGGATAGGAAAAGCTAAAATTGTCTACCACAGTGTTCTGAGGAGTTCAAAAAAAAGCCATAAACACCAAAACCTCCCCATCAATCAAAAACTGCCTTTTCCCTATATCCACTCTTGAGAGTTAGAACGCTAGCTTCTTCCAGTCCTATCAAAGAAATTGCCAGAATCTGAGCTGAAAAGTCTCTTTGAAATCATCTCCCCCACACCAGGGTGCAGAGAGGGGAAGAGGCCTGCCTAAGCATGTAGGGCTAGATCAGCTGCAGAAAGGAACTAGAAAAGACCTACAAAAATTCAGTCCAGCATTCTTTTACTTCCTCCTGCAGCATCTCTATGACTGGTATATGAAGGACTAAATGAACCCTGGAGAATGTCATTAGAAATGGGAACAGGTCTGGCCAGCCTACTGTGATAGCTCAATGAAAATTTTCTTTTGGGGGGAAAAATCCTCTTTGACTAAAAGAGGCCAAGGTGCATAAAGAGCTAGAATATCTGTGGCCCTCAGGCCTGGATCAGGGCCAGTGTGCCTAGGGACGAAGGTGGGAGCAAGGCACTTTTCCATGATAAGCTGATTTGGGCAGCAGAGGGCAGGTCCAGGGCAAAAGGATCCCTTAGGGACATCACACAGCAGACACCAAAAAAAAAAAAGTTGCCTGAAAGAGTTCCAAGAAACCATACACCTTTCTGATTCTAATAGCCAGGTGTCTTATCAGCAGAACCTCAAAGCCTACCACTCTGACCTGCTCCCCACAGTAAGATACACTTCCCCTGGCTCCCTAAGGAGGGCAGGTGTCCCCTTCATGTTTCCACCAAAAGGGAAAACATGGCCCCCTAACCTCGTTTCCCTTTGATCTTTCCCTTCCCTGTCAACATCCAGGTCTGGCGGTACCATTTCTCAGAAACTTGGGGACATACTTAGTAGGTTTATCTGGGCAATATAGCCAGGTCAGGGAGGAAAGTTTTCAGAGAAATATGTTGCAATGCTCTTTATGATAGGCTGCCTTTTTCTCTCCTTATCTTTTTTTACAGGACTCAAGTGGGAACACCAAATGACCTAAGGAATTTGAAAGGATTATCATGATTACTTACACAAGGGTTTTCTGAAGCTCACAGCCAAGCAGAAGAAAGAAACCTCTAAAGTTATACCCTTTCAGGGACTAGTTAGATAAGTGTGGGGCCTAAGCAAACAGACAAACCAGAAACAACATTTCTCCCATTAACTCTTTCAAGTCCTAGAAAACACACTGGAGGCTTTCCAATGTCCCACAAGGCCCTGATACTCTATAATTTACCGAGACATGCCCTCATTCCTTAAATGAAAGTTCATGAACCAATCCTTTCTTCAACTGCTTTTACTCCTCCCAGGTCCCCCAAAGTACTACAGCTCCAGCTGTGCCAGGTCATCCCCCAGGTGAAAAGTAGTCTCTTATGAAGGGAAGCCCCCATTTCCTGAAGGGGCCAGCAGGGAGCTCTGTATCATCCTTCACAGCCTCCCAAGATGGTATCACACGCCCCACCTGGGTCAGAGGAGCACCTGAGAAGGAGCCTCAAGCCAGATATAATGTCAGGGCTTTTGATAGAAAAAGAAAACTGCAGGAGACAAATCTCCCTAGCTCTGTAGACATCAGCAGGGATCAGCAGTACTGAGGTGGCTGCTGGCCCGTGCCCAGGCATGCTGACACTGTGCAGGGAACCCCAATGTCAGAGCATAAAAGCAGGGAGTCCCTGCTTTCAATTTCCCCTAAAATTTTCAAAAAGGAAAAGAAAAAAAAATCCCATAAAGAGTGAACTGAATCTGTGTAAACCTGAGGGTTCAGGATGCAGAGTCCAGGCCTGTCCAGGTCTGGGGGACCCTGGCTGCTTCACAGGATGGGTCTTATGTCAATGAGGGTAAAGCCAATACTTGTAGCTTAAACAAAGAAGGGAAATGGATTTAAAATATCACTTAAAAAAAGAAGGTGCCATTGAATTCTGGAAACAACCCCTACAATGCAGGAATGCACAAGGACAGGAGGCAGCAGTTAGTTTCCCAGAAATTGGCAAGACCCTTGCCAATCCTGGACCTCGGAAAGAGCTCCTCTGTAGGCTTCCTGTGAATGGGCCCACCCGGAGTAGGCCTTCAGCCGCCACAGAAGGCCCCGGGCCTCAAGTCCCACACCCCAGAGTCCCCGGGACTCTCTCCAGTCTCCCACGCCTTTTCCAGTCCTCCGGGTGAGGGGGGTCAATGTCGTTCAAGTAATTTCTCTGCGAACACAAGATGGCAGCCTTAAATAAATGCAACCCTGCGCAGCTTTTAATCTTACACATCATTAAATTTCTAATTTACACATTATGTTTTCGTGGGCCAACCCATAACTCATTAGTGTTGAACTCACGAGGTATAAAGACCAATGCACCACGGGCGCCGAGACACCCGTCACCAGCCTGGGTTAACAGTTCCTGCTGTGGGGGCAGGGAGAAAGACGAGAGAGGGGCGCAGGGGCGCCCGTGGGGCGGAGGCTAGGGCGTGGGCAAGCTTGGGAGCCAGGCCCCGCGCCCGAAGCTGCGCTTGCAGCACCACGGCCGAGAAAGTGCCTGGCCGGTTCCATCCTTCCACGCGCACACACCCCCGCACACTCACATACCCAGATGGCCGCACGAGGCTCGCTCAGGCCTCCTTGGCAGACATCTTCCTTGGGAGGATGTCAAGTGAGCCGTGAAAGCCAGGAACTACACGGGTTACAAACTCTGGAATCCCTGGCGAGTCCAGGCCCCCTTCCCCACCTCTAATCCGGTCCCCTTGGTTTGGCGCGGGGCAAGGAACCTACGAAAGGACAAAGAACATCCATCGATGGCACAAAAGAGGGGGGTGGCGCAGGGACCGTCCTAAGTCCTGTCTCCCTTCTGACCCGGGGACCCTTGCCAAACTTGGGTGGCCCAGAATGACCCAAAGCGCGCGGGATTCAGGACCCGCCCGTGCCGAGTAAACAGTCTCATAGGCCACCCACCAACTGAGGCTGGCCGTTCTCCAGGGAAGGACATCACGCAAGGGCAGCTGACAGCCCCAAACACTGGCTAGGGTGCACCCTAAGAGAGAGGCAGGTGTCTGGAAAGGCCTGGGAGGCCAAAGGAAGTGGTCTGCGCTCCGGGTAAGGCCCCAGGAGGCGAGGTCCAGGACTGGCCTCGCCCAGCGCTCAGCCCGCCAGGCCCTCGAGGTGCTCCGCGCTTTTCCAGCCAAAACCAGCTCTGCGCCGGCAGCAGAATAGGAGGGAAGAGGCCGGGCGCGCGCCCCGCCCTCGCCGCCCGCGGTCACAGGGGCAATTACACTCCTCGCTGCAGACGGTTACCAGCTCGCCCGCGCATCCCTCTCTCCGCTCCCCTCTTCTCCCCTCCCCTCCTCAACTGAACTGCTGGCTCCATCTTAGTGAGCACGCCAGGGAATCGCCGCAGAAGCCAACTGCCTCTGGGGACCTCCTGAGCCTTCTCGCACGCTGCGCCTCCCCCACCACCACCAGGTTGCGGAGGCGAGCGCTCCACAACTCGCAACGCGTCCCACGCGCGCCACAGCCCTGGAAGCGGCTGTTGTGGCCCCGAAGGGGTGACAGGACCCTTCTCCAAGTGCTACAAGACCCCTGCAGCTGCGCTTTGCATCGCAACCCTGCCCCCAGCCAATGCAGCCACCCTAGCCCCTCATTTCAAGGCTCGCCTCGGTTTCCCAGGTCTCTTCCCACGTCCCACTGGTGTGTTTTCCAATTCCGTTACTCGACGCCTAGACCACCTGCCTGAAACCTCTGAGGCCTTTGCGCTGCCAGGTGTCCTCTGCTGCACACAAACCGTCCCCTTCCTGGCCCCTGCGGTTTATGCTATCCCAGAAGGTATCTTTGAAGCTGTGGATGAAAACTCTGGTTTAGGATTAAGAGCTTTATTTCCAACTAACTGCGTGATTTGAGCCAAGTTTCTTAACCTGTTTCCTTACCTGCAAAATGGGAGACATGAGGCCCATATAAATGCGTTGCTGCGAGGTTTAAAGAAGACACATGTATATGTAAACTGCTTGGCACCAAGTCCTGCGAGTTAGCATCACTTATTATCACATGGCCAGAACTGTGGCGGTATTGAAAGTGAGGTGGACTTTTTTCCGAGCAGCGCCCGCGGAGTCCAAGGCCACATTTCACAAATCGAGGTGGGCCCAAGCCACTGGCTAGGCCTGATGGGAGAAAATAGGAGTCGAGGGCCAGCCAAGAGAGCGAATCACTCAGCCTTCCGCCTTTGCAAATGAAAAGGTCTCTTTATCCGGCTTCTGCCATTCCTGCGCCAGGTCTGCAATGCCTAGGGCTGAAACCTGGCGCGGCAGTAAATTTAGCCTGAAGGCAGCGCCTCCTAAGGGGCGGGGACGTCTCCTTAAAGGAAGGAAAGGGAACTCAGAAAATGGAGTTGCCTCTAGGAAGAAGAATCTGGGAGAGGAAACATTTAGGGCCGCTGGCGGACCACAGACAAAAAGAAATCGGACGCAAAAGAAAAAAAAAGGGGGGTTCCCCAGAATTTGGGCCACCGTGGGAGCCGCGAGACGGACTTCTCATCTGGGAAGAGCTGCCTATGGGTAATTGGGTTTGCTCGAGTTGCCTCTATAATTAATAAGTGATTTGACTTGGAGATTGGAAATAGTCGTTGAAAGGAAGCCGTGGGTGTAAGGGTGCGAGGGCCGCGAGCCTCCCTCAGAAATCCAGTGACCGCGGAAGAGGACGGTTTAAGGAACACGAGGAATGTGATAATATTGGCATCTAACCTTATAGTGTTTGAGTAATTCGTTGCTTAGCTACTTTGGATAGGCCATTATTTTGTAAACTGGAAACATTTGCAAGTGGTGATATTTTGCTCCTGCCTGACGCAGGGGCTGCAAACCTACCCCTGCTCTGCTGAACTCTTCGAAATATATATGCATAAATTGTTCCTAATGAGACCATCTGTTTTTTATGGCCCCTCTGGAAGCAGGAGGGACCCGAAGATTGCTCTGTCTTGCAGAAATCTGTGGCCAGACAGGCCAGGGAAATAAATAGGGAAGATTAGAAGGGTGTGCGTGATTTAACAGTATGCAGACAGGAGGTTCGGTGGTCGAAATGTGGGCATGGGTTCCCAGGGGTGCGGGTTATTAAGGGTGCCTCTGGGCTGTTTGAGGAATGAGAGTTCCAGCCAGTGGGCCTCCTAGGAGGCCCAGGGACTATGCAGGGTTTCACAGCACACATGAACTTCGCTTTTCCATGCCTGGAACATAACCAGAGCCACCTCACGAAACCACATGCCTGCCCCTGCTCGCGTACCGGCGGTGGGTGACCCCCAGCGTCGCCCACTAACCAGGGTCTCCCCCTGCTGTGAAGGTGAAGGGAGCCGGGCCTGGGGCACATAGCTTGAGAACGCAATTCACCTGACCCCCGGCGGGAGTGCTGCGCTCACCTGGGGCCTATCCCAGAAGCTGAGCTTTCTGCCTGATGCTCGTCTGGCAGGCCCAGCGTCGCGTCCTGAGCCCGCACTGAGGGTGGCAGGGCAAACACTTTTCACATTACCCGGCGGCTGTTAATTGGGGCAGTGCAAAAGGCGCCGAGCCTACTCCTTTGTGGCGGGGGGCGGGGGTGAGGAGTGGGCAGTGGGGGCCGCTTAATAATAGAGGGGCTGCCCTGGGGAGCCTCAGATATCGGTAACCCCCATGATTAATTCATAACTCTCCACTGCGCCTGGCACCGTCTCGAGTCTTTAATCGGTTCTGAATGTCAGCGAGGCTTCCCCGACAGGCTGAACGCAGCCTTTTGAATGTGTTGAAAGTCGCTGCGCGCACACCAGGAGACAAAGTTGCCATCTGCTCCGGGGACCACGGCAACTGGGCGCTGGGAGGGGCTCTCCTCCCGCGGCCTCCACTTCCCGGCCGGCCCCAGTCTTGCCCCAAAGCCAACACTGTACCCCACGATCTCCCCGCCCCCAGCCCAGGGCGCACGCCTGCTGGAACCTCCCTCTCTCTGAGAAGCCGAGCGCGGCGCCGGGGCGCACGGGTAGCCTGGCGGTCACCCAGATCCAGGCCTATGCTAATGAGATTATGAACCCGATTTGTTTGTGTGCGCGAACGTGGAAGGGGGCCAGATAAAGTGTGGAGCAGGGGATGACTTGGGGGGGAGGGGGAAGCCCTGGGAGAACAAAGCCCCAGGCCCTCTGCCTCCAGAATCGCAGAAGTGACCGCCACCGGCTCGTGCACAGGCAGAAGCGGGGGGAGGGAGAGAGGCCGGGCCAAAAGCGCCCTCACGGGTTTAGAGAACGCAGAGAGAACACAGGATGGGGAAAGGCTGAACCCGAATCTCTATGTCTGGTTCTTAGGCTATTTTTTAAAGAAATGGCTCTCAGGGAAGTGGGGAGGGGCATCGTGCTCCGGAGAGGTAGGCGGAAGAAACCCTGTCCCCCTTTCCCCAACCAGCAGAGGGTGTGCTGTGACCAATCTCCCCATTGCGAACCGGTAGGGGGGCAGAGCCGCTGGGGTCGGACTGCTGGCCCGAGCCGGCCCTGTGTCTGGCGGCTGCGAGCCTGTGCTTCCTCGCTCCCTGGCTCTGCGCTTCGCCTCTCGCTGCAGCGCCTCGCCTCCCAACTGTAATTCCACCCTCCCGCTGGCGCTGGGGCTGCGGAACTGTTTGAGGGAGTTGGAACGGCATCAGATGAGCACACCGGGAGGTGAGATCGGGTAGGAAATAGCCGAAACTTTTGAGTGGTGTGCCGCTGCCCCCCACACACGTATAATTTCCCCTCCTTCCCAGCCGCCACCTCCCCCATACTTTCAATTCTTCCAGGTTTGCAGCCCAGTCCTGTCATATGGTTTTGTTTCTATGCTGCTGCTTTTTTTCAGACACGAAAATTGAACACGTGGAGAATTAGCCCGGCTGGAGAAGCGCGCTTGGTGCAGACTCAAACAATGGTTTCCAGCAGCGAAGCTCAGGCAACACCTCCCGTACCTCACCCCCAAATGGCAGCAGCACACTCCATCACAGCCTACCCCTCCCTCAGAGCCTGGGAAGAGACCAGCGTGGGCTGCACTTTCGACAGTCTTTTCCCGAGTCACACATCCCTACGTGGGCCCGGGACTGCTGGCTCTGAGATCATTGTGCCTGAGGTCTTTAGGGACTTACAGCAATGGGCCTGCTATTTTTCCCTGGAAAGGTGCTGTCTCAAAGAGCCACCTCAAGTATTAATGTTTAAAACGCGGCCCAGGCTCCAGGTCTCCATCCTCTGGCAATTCTGCCCTTATTCCCTTCCTAGGCTGTACTTTCCTAAGCAGCTTGGAGCACTCCCCACCCCCATCTGATGAGCCAGTCTCCAGGTGGCTGGGCCTCTTTAAGAACAGCATCCTTTAGGATTGTCTTCTCCAGAGGCCCCATCCTCCACAGCAATCCCAAACTGACCGCAGGGCCCCCAGCCTGTGAGGCCCCCCGGACTTCACTACACTGGCAAGAGCCACAGCCCCCACAGGCAGTTTCTCTCATGCAGAGCTGCTTGTGCATCTCAACCGGGCACGCACACGCAGCACAGAAGCTCCCAGCCTCCCGGAGCTGGTTTCCTCTTACAGGCTCCCGTCAGAGCTGCTGAGACTATGGCAACGCCTGCGGCTCCCTGTGCAGGCCTGGGTCTCCCCGCAGCGCTGTGAGCTGTGAATTGGCCTTCTCTTCCTTTCCTGCAAAGGTCAAGCCAGCTCCCTCTCTCACAGGGCCACAGTTCGTTCCTGCCTGCTGAGCTCATACACTGCAGCTTGGATATGGAGATGGGGTGGGCATCCGTGCAGGGAGTGGTCACCCCCAGGCCAGGGGGCAGGGACGAAGGGTGTGGGATTCAGGAAGGGAAACACTGCAGACAAACCCCAGAAAGCAGTTCAGAATTTGCAGCCAGCAACTCAAGGGAGGGGAAGAAAAACAGGCAAAGGCTATTAGGCCTTGATTCTTGAAAAGGAAGCCTTTCTCCCCCAGGGGCTGCCCTAGGGAAAGGCCTGGAGAAGGGGCCCTGAAGCCTGCACTGTGTCTCGTGCAGTTCCTAGGGCATGAGCACCTCTGAAGCTGCAATTCACTCCAAACAACAGTCAGAAACAAGCAAATGGGCTAAGACTTAGAATTTAGTGGCCATCAGAGATCAAGTCAGCTGCCGTCCTCAAACAAGGGACCCCCGAGAGGCCTTTCTGCCCCCTACCCCCACCCCAGAGGGGCTACTGAGCTCTGTAAGCAGCAGTGAGAATGACCGCAACTTCTTGGGGTGGAGAAAAATGAGAGGAAACACCATTAAACTTGCTTCCTCTAAAGAGTGAGCGCTACCTTGAGTTTTCTCTGAACTGTACCTAAAAAGTCAGGAGAGAGAACTCATTAATTTTCGTCTGGTTTAACATTGCCAGCTTCAAATCAACCTTAGGCCCCCCCGAAGGTTTTGTAAAATATTTAATCTAGCTCAGACAATTTCCTGCAGTCCCTAACTGGACCACCCCACTTACTGAGCCGCTGCCAAAAAGCAAGTTTGACTGCAGGCTGGCCACCAGAGGCCTTCCAGCTGCCTGGCTGGCCTGTACCCTCCAGTCAGGAGCCAGGACAAGCCCCTTTGCAGAATCCAGAAAGACCAGGGCCTGGGTCACTCCGAAGTCTCCAAACTGGTTCAGAAGTCCCGGAAATGTAGTTTAAGATGTTTTTCTCATTAAGCTGATGTGATCTTGGGACCCTCACCCTCCCTGAATCTCACCTTTCTCTGGGTACCATGTACTTTGACAAGCGTACACTGTAGGAGGGAATGACCCCTGTGTGCCCCTCCAAGTGCCCTCCACGTCCACCCATTCAGTTTTTTCCCACATCATCTCACTAGGGAACATAGCAAGCAGTAGTGGGATCCTTCGACTGCACTGAGCTTTAGCCCCTTCCAAACGTGAGGCTCACAGGGAGAACTCTTGCTCTGCCCGGTTTCCATACCCGCCTCCAGAATAACGAGCCGAAAACATGTGTACTGTAAATAAAGCCTGTCTAAATAAAGCACTCGGGTAAATGCTGCCGAGAAAACACTCGGCAGCGCTCTGCGCTCAGAGCGTGAGTCAGCTTCCCAGCTCCCGGGAAACAATGGAGACCTTGCCAAGGGTCCCCTTCTGTCAACACCTGATGGCCCCCAGGTCCATTTAGGTAGTGGAGGCTCTTGCCCATAGAGACCTTCGGCCTCTAGGTTCGAAGGGGGAGGGGCGCTCTCGGTGGCCGGAGATTGGGGTCCAGCCTCAGGATTAGCTCGAACAGGAATCCCTCTACCCGCGGCCTCGGCGGAGGGGTTGAGGATTAATCAAACATGGGGCAAGGGAGTGAGCCTAGGGAGCAGCGGGGCGGAGGCAGGAGGGAAGGGGACGCTGGGGACGCTCGCTACGGAGCCTTCCGGAGGGAAGACGCCTCCTCCCGTTTCCCAAGCCAGACTCTCGCCCACACGGCTGGCCGACTCTCCGCGGCCTCCCGAGTCTCAGCGGAAATGAACGTAGCTGCTGCCAGTCACCCCACTCCTTTTACAGTCCCCATGGGTTCCTCCACGTCCACTAGCTTCGCCCCTCCCCCCACGCCGAGTGACACGGCGCGCCCCATTGATGGAGAACAGTCCTGGGACTTGTGGTGGCCTCCAAGTTACGTCTTCTATCGCGTCCTCCGAGCTTCCTTGCGGAGCTGCGCACCCCCCAGTAGGGTTTTGACTGGACCGGTGGCCTCTGCTCTGGCGTGGGCCAGTGGTTTCCCCGCGCCCGGTGACCTTGAAGGTCAGTGATCCACCCGGCAGGCCCGCGGTTTCCGGAGTCGTGCGGCAAGCCCTTCCTCCCCGCCTCTACGGCCAAGGCCGCCCCCGACCGCCTCCTCTTGTCACGCTCCGGGCGGGGGCGCCAAGGTGCAAGCAACCGAGGGTTTCACCCACGCCCTGCGGACACGTGCCCCGCCGGGGCCGGTGTCGGCGCCCCAGCAGCCTGAAATTGCCAAATCTTCACTGAGCAGGATTGGGGGTGAGGCCTTAAGAACTGGGTTTGAGCTGGAGAAGGCGAGGAAAACAAGTGAAACGGGAGGGGTGGGGTGGGGTGACGGCTCATAAATCAGCCAGCCCCACCCTCGGGCCTCACTGCGGAGGCGCCCCAACTCCGCAGGGGATAGAGGGTCACTCGGCCACTCCTGGCCGACCTCTGAGCTCTCTCGGAGCCAGCGCCCCACCCTGGGCTCAGGCCGCGCTAGGACCAGCTCCCCGCCCGGATCGTAAACCACCCGCCGGATTCGGCGGGAAGCCGCCCTTGGACGCCGCGCGCATCCGCCCAAGGGGAAGTTTATTTATAGCTTGTAAACGTAAAGGAAACCAGACCGCGCTGGCTCGCCGCACTCAAGCTCCTACGCTCCCCACCTGCCCACTAGGGAGGGCGCGGCGGGAGGCGAGGTTCTCTCCCCCCTACACCCCCCCACCCCCCGCTGCTCCACTCCCGGGGAAAACAGGGTAAGGTCCTAAGAGGCTGGCAAGCCTTAAATTCCTATCCAGTGTTGTGAAAGCCAGAGAGAGAGAGAGAGAGAGAGAGAGAGAGAGAAGGACAGGGCTCCGGCACTGGCGTGGTGAGGGTGGGGCGGCCGAGCTGTCCCACTTGGCATGCACCCGTGGGCAGTGCCGCGCAAGATTTCGCATATCACGCTCTGGGCCTAAGGAAGTCCTGGAGAGCACGGGATGGGGGAGCTCAGGGAGCCTCTCCTTGGAAGGCAGGATGCTTCCCCGTCCCTCCCGAGCACGTGTCCTCAGCAGTGCAGGCAAGCGCTGCGCGCCTCAGGCTTCGATCAGCGGGTAACAGCGGCTGGGAGCGCTCCCGCCCCACCCCCACCGTCACCGCCTCTTCCGAGGAGCTCCAGGCTCTGGGGTGCACTTGGGGCAGGCCTGGGGAGCCGGAGAAAAGGGAAAGAGCCAGGGAAGAGATTAGGGACAGAAGACATGAAAAAGCCCAGCCTTGAATAGACAAGCAGCGGAGCTGAAAAAGAAGCCGAAAAGCCTTCCTCACCACCACCACAGCCACCCGCCCCAGCGACCTCTCCCATTCTCGGCGGAGCGCACCCGCTCCCGGCCTCGGCCAGAGCGAATTCGAGCGAATTCCTGTGTGTGTGTGTGTGTGTGTGTGTGTGTGTGTGCGCGCGCGCGCGCGCGCGCACCGGGCGGGCAGTTGCGAAACGGGCTCTTGGCTGCAGCGCGGCATAATGGAGGTGGCTGGAACAATGCGCGCTTTGTGCGCGCGGGGAGTTGTTTTCCACCCGACTCGCCCCCCCTCACTCGAGCCGTATGGCACTTTAATCCCCGCCACGGCTCGACACAAATGCACTTGTGTCCTACGGGTCACTGGGGGCCCGGCGACTGGAGCCGACCCCCTGCAAGCCGCAGTCCCCACCACCAGCCGCCCAATCTTCCTTCCTCCGCACCCCTCACCATCACCACCACCTCTATTCCTGGCCTATGCCAGTAAGCCGGTTGGAAGATTCCGGGCCCGCGGGCCACTTTTATTTTTCGTAGAGACGACTCACCCCGCCCCCCCCCCCTTCACGAGCTCACACACACATTCGGGCCGACCGCAGGCCCCACACTCGCCCCCCTCCCTCTCCTCGCCCAGTCCCGCCTGCCCGCCCCCGCCCCGTGCTCTAGGCTCCTGCGAACAATAGTAAATGTCAACAGATTCCGCGCGGCGAGTGTCTGACTCAGCCGAGATAAGGGTTCGCGGTTGGCCCCGCGCTCCGCGCCGCCACTGGGGGAGCCCACCCTGACCCCAGCAGGACAGAACCGGCTATGAGGAAAGATGTGCCAGAGAGGGGTAAATAGGCAGGGAGGCCACCAGTCCCAGCCCGGTGGGGAACCCTTGCCCAAAGACCAGGCCATGCCCCACCCCACCCCCGCTTAACCCGGTGCTGATTGAGGGCGGCTGGGCACGGTGAAAGCTGTCCGGTCGACGTGGCGCTGGGGCCTGCTTTCAGCTCACGACTCCAGTGCCCTGCGGACACCAGAAAAAATGTTGATGAGGGGCAGGACGCAGGCAGTTTTCGACCTACTAGGAGTCGGCCCCCGAAAGACACGCAGGCTTCGAGGACTTGTCTCTGGAAACTCATTAAAATATTTTTAAGCGCGCACATACTCTCCAAGGTCCTCCTCCTCCGTGGTCCGCAACCCACCACCCAACCGAGTTAAAATTCGCAAATTAATTCTCACGCGTTGGTATTAATGGGTTGTTCCTCTTAAATTGTTGCCAACTTTGCTAATGGATTATTATTTAAATGATTTCTTTTTTATAAAGTACGTGTTGTTTTATAGATGCGTATTTACTTAAAGAAATCAACTGCATCTATTAACATATTAAAGAGAGAATAGAGCATCAGGGCTGGTGTAATGTACTGTTCAGCCTTACTTTGGGTGCTTGCGAAGATAGGAAAATCTTATTTGTTTAATAATAAGTCACTCATGAATATGCAAATAGACTTGGTGCAGTACCTCACTTCTGTCACTATTAATGAGTTGCAAATTAATGTGACAACAAAAGGAAAATCTATTTAGTGGAGGAACTCGGGTTCCTACCTGGGGAGAGCCCAAGCCGGCCTGGAACCTGGGTCTTCAGAAGGAGAGCAGTGGGAATGGACACTTTCTCACCCAGTCTTTTCCCTGAACCTGCACTATTGTTTGGTCTCAGAGACCTGCTTTGTCAGGAGCCCCTTAAAATTCCTGCTCCAGGCCTAGGAGAGAGGCTGCTCCAGGGTAATTAGGGCCAAGTGTGATAAATGGAAATCAGCCCATAGTTTGAAGTAAAGCAGTTGGTGGAGCATATTCTTGGGGCGGGTTGGAGGATCTTCTCCACCCAGCCTAAAGATTCTCCAAAGCCCTTTTGGCCTTAGTTGCTTTGGACGATTAGGACTGTAAGTACCAAATCAGGCTTCAGAGGCCTGACCACATGTATTAAGATGGCACCCTATGCGCTTGCATTTTATGAGGTGACTCTGCTGATGGGAGGTTTAAGAGCAGATCAGCTCATTTTCCTGCTGACCTGCTTCCCAGAGGTTATAGACTGAAATCTGGTTGTCTCCCATTTGAGACTTTACTTATTTCTGTCCTACACATCACTGCCTGTTTTTCTTTCATCAATGGATGCTGGAGAATGTTTCTAATCCAGTTACATTTGGAAACATCTCTGAGAAAAAATAAACGCTGAGCTGCCCAGTGGGCTAATAGTGGGCTAATAGTTCAGATGTCTGGGTCGTACCTCAAGAAGCACTTCAACTAGGGAACCTTCTGGGGAGATGCAAATATGTTGTATTTAACCTGATTGATGGCTACATGGTCATATACAAAATGTAAAACTTCATCATTCTGTACACTTAAGATTTGTACACTTTACTATGTGGAAGTTGTATCTTATTTTGGTTATCTATTACTATGTAAAGCCAACTTGAAGCTTAGTGGTGTAAACAACAAAAGTAATTTGTTTTGCTCAAGAATCTGCAATCTGAGCAGGGCTTGACATAGACAACTCCTTCACTCCACGCTGTGTCAGCTGGGGCAGCTCGACTGGGACTCCAGGATTCACTTTCAAGATGGCTCACACACATGGTTGGCAAGTTGGTTCTGGCTCTGGTTCTCCTCCATGTGGGCCTCTCCACAGGATCACTTGGGCTTCCTCACAGCATGGTGGCTGTGTGCCAAGAACAAGCACTCAAAAGAAAGAGAAAAGGGAAGCTACCATTTGCTTAAGGGCTGAGCATGGAAATTAGCCGTGTCCATTCGACCATATTCTATTGGTCAAGCAGTCACAGAGCCCCAATACAAGAGGGAGAGGACATCGACTCCTCCCTCTTTTCTCTAGATGGGAGGTATGTCAAAGCATCTTGGGGCTATGTTTCAAAACTACCACATATCCATTTTAAAAGAAAACAGAATGTGTGACTTCATTTTATGCTTCCTGTCCCACCCTACTTTTACCTGTTTCCACCTCTCTTTCCTCCCAACCATTAATGGGAATTTGATATCCCAGTAAATTTGTGTGGGTGTGTATTGAAAAGACCATTTACATTTGGGTTTTAAATTACTATTGATTTGTTAAAGTTCCAGATTTTAAAATCTAGACTTTCACAAGTATTTAATTTCCATTTATTAACCTTGTTATTTTTATATAAAAATAGAGCAATCATTTTTAGAGAGGGCTTTGATTAAGGCTCAATCAAGACAAGCTGAACAGACTAAATGGTCTTAAACTCTCCCACCCATTTATAAATTTAGCTAAATTTTCCTAAACATTTTAGACTGAGGTATGTATATTGAATCTGACTTATTTTCTTTTTGAGCATTCAGATGCCTGAATGGACAAACTTATGACACTAACAAGAAAATCTTCCCAAGGACTTAAACATTTGTAAATCAAATAAATTAAATTTGTGAATATCCCATTGCCTTAAACATTGCAACTCTGCTTTCCAAATCAAATTTTAATTCTTTTTTCCTTAAAATCACAAGTCTAAAATATTACAATTTTAAGTTGGAATCATAAAACTAGCTGTATGATTCTTTACTACTCTCAAGTTTTCATAAACACTACAAATTAAATTACACGATAGATTATTAGTGAACTTAACACCAAAATATCACCATGGTATGTTTGATTGATTTCATCTTCTCCATATTCAATTCTCAACCTTCCCAAGGTTGAAAGGACACCCTCTGAGGAATGTGTTTTGTCATCTCAAGGGAGTTGAGATGACTTGATGTAAGGAAATTTTTAAGGCTTTGGAACAAGCAAAAGAGATTACTGGTTGTACTTTCAATGGAATGGTAGAGCCTGAGCGGGGGGTGAGATTGTCGGAACCTACAGCAATACCACCCATTGTGCCTAGGATATTTTACAACTCTATAAGGTACAGATATCTAATAGCACTGTGACTATTTCTTACCTATAGACCGAGCAAATAGTTTTTATCTGAGGAAGGGACCACCTCCACCCCAAAAGCCAGTTTCGCATTCATTTGCAAATTTATTTTAATATTCCTGATCTACACATGTTTCTGTTCTTGGGATTCTCTTTTAAACAGGTTGTAATACCTTACCCATTCCTTCACTTGATTAATGAGTTAAATAAAACCTTTGTGATGTTCATTGCATATTTGTCTTCTTTTGAGAATCATCCTTTAACACTAGTCAATGGTCCACCACACCATAGTGATCATATTTGTGGCTAGCTAGAAATTGGAGGCCAAGATGCAGGATATGGGCCTTAGAAATCTCCAGGGAGATGTTGCTTACACCTGAGACATACCCACAGAGCCCTTTCTAATCCCGTTTATAGTTGCTATGACAACTGAAAATCCAAGGCCATACCCTTCTGATGGAATTTTTTTCTCAACCTCAGGTTCCAAGTTCAAGGTAAATCCTACCCTGATTTTTTCCTAACCTCTTATCTCTTCACTTTGTCATCTGTGTGAAAGGGAGGGAAATTTGTAGCTATCACCCACGTTGCCCCAACAGTTGATTGGATTCGATTAACCTATTTGCCACCTGTGGTGGTTTTGAAATCTGTCTACAAATTTTTTGATTCTCCTTCTTTCAAAAAGTGGAGCTTAATTTTCCTTCCTTTAGTTGTGGGCGGTGCTCAGTGACTCACTTCTAATGAATAGAATATGACAGAAGTGACTGTCCATTACACCCATGATTAGGATATAAAAGGCATTGTGGCTTCCTCGTTGCTATCTGGGGGAAGCCAGCTGCCATGTCATAGGGACATTCAAGCAGCCCTATGGAATGAGCCATGTGTCGAAGAACTGAAGCCCCCTGCCAACAGCCATGTGAGTGAGCCATCTTGGAAGCAGATCATGCGGCCCCAGTGAAACCTTCACATGACTGTGGCCCCAGCCAACAACTTGACTGCAACCTCATGAGAGTCCCAGAGCCACAAGTATTCAGCATAGCCGCTCCTGAATTTCTGACCCACAGAAACGTGGAGATAATAAATGTTTGTTGTTTTAAACCCCTAAATTGTGGGGGGACTGGTTATGCAGCAATAAATAACTAATACATGAGTCAATCTTGCATTGTTCTAAACCATTCTAATAACACTAAATGCATTTCTATTTTACCTACATGAGTGGATGTGCTTCTTTCAACCCCTAAAGGAAGATACTCACTCATTTTTCCCAACCTTGAGGACCATTTTCTAAAATCCATGAGGAATAACTTAAAGCATATTGCTTGGAGTAAGAGGAAAGAGTGAACTAAATATATATGGCAAAATAGTGTTTCTGGCAATAACAGTGATGTAAACTAGCAAGAACAGTAAAACAGTTTTAAATAGTTCTTTTGATCACTTTGCAATTGAAAGTCAGATATTTGTAAGAATTCATTACCATTTAACTTACAGAGAGGAACCATTCTGGGAGACAGAGTCAAAATGAAACAAAAGAGACATTCATACCCTACAAGAAACCACCAAAAGTGTGAAAAGCAAAACTGGAGTGAATCTCCTATAGGTATGCCCCGAAGTGCTACCTAAAGATAGAATAACTTCCTTTCTATGTGCGTGGTATTTTTCAGCAACTGAAATGATAAAACAATTGGAGTATGACCTAAATGACTCATGTTGCTTCCTGTCCCAGGAGCAAAGACTTGGTAGTGTAGCTAAGACTCTCCTCAAAAAGGGTAGGTAGACCATCCCATATTCAAATTACTTAGTCTTACTCCTTTCTGTGAGCTTGGATGGGAAAAGGGAAGCCCTGTGTGTCTGTGTGTGTTTAAGTATGCATATCTCACGTTCTTATAAATTTGAGTAAATTTGTGACAGAAATGTAATGAACTGATAGAAAAATGTAAATAGTAAGTAACCAGAATCTTGGAGAAGCTAACTAAGAATAGAAAGATGAGACAATATGAAGACCATAGGAGGAATACTTTTTTCCTAGCAATTTGTCAGTATTCATTCATTTGAGCAATATGTATTGAACAGCTACTATAAGCTAGATAGCAATGATAAAAAATATATGATATAGCCCATTGTTAAAGATGCTCCCAGTCTAGAAGAGGGTTACAGGGAGAGAGATTATAGTGATGTGCAATAAAGTGTTGTTGTTGTTTCAAGAAGTCTTTGTAGGTTACTAAGTATATACGAAACCAGAATTACATACCTATGTTCACCATAAGTATTTCATCACGTTCACTGGCTGTACTTTTGGCAATGAGCCCAACAGAAAACTACCCAAATGCCCATCAGCAGCTGAAAGGGGAAAGAAACTGTGGTTGTCTTCACACAGTGAAATACTATACAGCAGTGAAAATAAACATTCTGTAATCACACGTAACAATACAGAGGGATCTCACAAATGTGATATTGACTGGAAAAAGTCATACATCAAAAGGTACATACTGTATGATTCCATGTACCTGAAATTTAAAACCAGCCCAAACTAACCTTTGCAGTTGGAGATCAGTACAATAGTTACCCTTCGGGGGCTGGGTATAGTGACTAGGCAGAGTAGGACCTCTGGGAGACTGAGAAAGTTCTGTTCCTTATTCCAGGTGCTGCTTATACACAAGTGCAACAAGTCCCTTTAGTGTGTGAAAATCCATTTAACAATACACTTTATAATACATGCACTTTTCTGTGTGTGTGCTGTCCTTCAATAAAATGTATAAGGAAAAAAATCTACCCTTCCATAGAGTGGGTGGGCCAATGAGGAAGGATTCATTAGTTGATCTTACAATGGGGAGTTTAAGAAAAGCTTCCTAGAGGAGATGATGCCAGCCTTGTCTTCACTAGTAAGTCTGTCTTAGTCTTGGGGATGAATGCAAGAAGGTGTTCAGAGAGGGCAGAAGTGAAAAGCAAACCCCGAGTAACCTGAAACAGCCTGAGCACTGGAGAACTGTAAGGGAAGTGTTGCAAATCACAGTGGCCAGGAGAGAAGGGCCTTTTACCGAAATGTCTTTATCATAGAAACTTTTCTTCCTCTTGCTCACCAGTTTGAACTTGGGAGCTGGAGATGGCAAGGACGAGATGACATTCGTATTCTAGGAAGCTCCATGGGACAGTAGGGCAGTGGATAGGTGGCAACAGGCATGACTGAAAGCTGAGAGAACCTTCTGTGTTGTCCAGGCCAGAGACATGGCCTGACCCACTGGGTTGTGGGGAGGGAGAGGAGCAGAGAACACTAAGAGACAAGAAGAGCTGCTGTAGAAGAAAAATGAGAAAGAACATCAGAGAGTGAGGAGAAGAATGAAAGGAGGGGTATTTTTAAAGCTTCCAGTAAAACACATTTAAAAATACAGTCTGTTCAGCTGTCTATAAAAACGACTTCACTGAATTCTTAAGAAGGACAGAATCAGTCATCAAAGGGATGCCCCGATTTCTCTCTAAATTAGGGCTTAACTTGGGATAGAATTTGCGGAACTTGTAAACTGGGATGGGAAATCATTTCATTTTTCTTTTCGTTAACCTTTAACTAAAATTTAGCATATCCTTTGGTCATGCATGTAGGCAACAATTGCAGCACCTATGACTTAGTCACCAATCAAAATCAGATAGTTTCATATCATATTACAAATAATGCCAAACTCTCAATATATTGATTACATTCATCGCTAATCTGAAATTATGGGATTTGTTAAGTCTGCTGCTAAATCTTATTATTATTTATTTTGCTCTTGAACCTGCAATTTGGACAGGGCTTGGTGGGCTATCTTGTCTTGGCTCCAAGCAATGTCAGAGGTCTCCAATGGATGACCCAAATGACTGGGGATCCTTAAGCATTTGTGTTTCTCTGTTTAGCTCGGCAATCTCCTAGCCTGTCTATGTTGTCTGTTCAAGTGAGCTCTCCATCATGGTGGCCTCTGTGTAGTGGGACTTCTTACATAGTGGCTCACAGCTCCAAAGTGCTCAGAGAATAAAGAGGAAGCTGCCAGGCCTCTTCTGACCTAGCTAGCCTTAGAAGTTCCAAAATGTCACTTCTGTCACATTCTACTAGTCAAGCAAATCTCTTCCTAAGGTCAGCTTAGATACAAAAGGAGGGGACATAGACCCCACCTCTCTCTCAGTGGGGGAAGTGCCAAAGAATCTGTGGATACAATGACTATATCACAGATTTGTAATATTGTTTTATTATAGGCATTGTAAAACACTATTCTGAGAGGAGGTTCATAAGCTTTATCAGACTGGCACAAGGGTCCATGATGGAGAACCTCTTCTCCAAAATGTCCCTCCTCTATCCATTCCCCACAGCCTTGGTCTTGGCCCAGGTTCCCATCCTCTCTTGCTGGACCACTGAAATAACATCCTTACTGGCTTCTGCCATTGGACTCTTTCATCTCAAATCCTTCCTCTAGTCTATCTTTTCTTAAGCCCAGATCCATCCATGCAGTCAATAACTGAAATGTCCTATATGGCCAAATGTAAAATGATCTCATGTTTTTCTAACAAAGAGGCCCCAAATACCTTTGTGTCTTCTTTTAAGCCTAGAATATTAGATGCGGGTTGGGCTGCAGGGCTGAAGGAGCTAGAGAATCATGCAGTTGTTGTCAGGGCCTCAGTTCCTCACTCACAGTGGCTGGAGGCCTCCCTCACTAAGTCACTACATGGGTCTCTACATAGGGCAGCTCCCAACATGGCAGTCAGCTTCCTCCAGACAGAATAATCTAAGAGAAAGTAAGAGACTGAGCAACCAGATGCCCGCAGTGCATTATGACCTAGCCTCCAGAGTCACACATCATCATGTCCCCTTTATTCTATTCATTAGAAGCCAGCTACCAGGTCCAGCCCACAGACAAGGGGAAGAGAATTTAGCTCCACCTCTTGAAGGGAGGAGTGTTAAAGAATGTGTGGATATGTTTTTTCAATCATCATTTACCTACATATATTTAAAAGCACATATTAAAATAATGTACGAATTGAGATTATGTTGCCTTTTCCGCTGTCACAGCCCAAAGCTATTTTGTTAAACTTCCAACAAATCTTTGACATTAATGATTTTGTCAGCACTATACCATGTCTGTCACTTGACACAGCTTTTCAGAGCATGTCCTCTGCCCTGCTGAGTAGTTTAAGCCCTTACACTTTCTGTGTGGAAATTTTATCCAAAGCTACAAGTGCTCATTGCCCAGTCATTAGGTTCTTTCTTTCATGCCTTCTTTCTGTGTGCATTTGTGATCTCCACAATAGAACCTGACTTGCTTTTGAAAGCAAGCATTAAAAGGCTTATTCACGACAACATTTCATATCTGTGTCTTAACCAGGAATGACTAAATCTTAGTTAACTTTCTTTGTCTCTCCAATGGACTGAATGTTTGTGCACCCCCACCCCCAATTTGTATGTTGAAATTCCGATACCCAATGTGATAGTATTAGGAGGTTGGGCCCTTGGAAGGTGATTAGGTCATGAGGTGGGGTGCTCATGAATGGGATTAATGTCCTTATAAGAAGAGACACCAGGAGGTAATCTGGTCTCTTCTGCCACATGAGGACACACCAAAAAGATGGCCGTCTATGAACTAGGAAGTGGAGGAAGTGGGTTCTCAGTTCCCACTCATTCCCCAGACACCAACTCTGCTAATGCCTTGATCTTGGACTTCCCAGCTTCCAGGACTGTGAGATATAAATGTCTGTTTATAAGCCACCTAGTCTGTGATATTCTGTGATAGCAGCCTGGATAGATTAAGACAGACTCTTTTCTTCTCTTTTTTTCCTTTTTCTTTCTTTTTTTTTTCCTTTTTGTAAACCAATTCTGTTAGGTGACCTCTCCTAAGCATTGCAAACCAGCATTGATTGAGGCCATTTCTGGTTAATGAGTCTTCCCCAAGCACCACTTTGTTGCTCAAATATAAGTCAGTCATTGAGAGTGTCCTCTAAAGCAAGTGATTTCATTGGGACTCGAATAATATAACGCAATGGCCACCAGTTACATGGAGCAATATGTAGTAGACTATTCACAGAATGGAACTGTATATAGTAATGAGAGTGAATGAACTACAACCACACATAACCATACGGGTAAATCTCATAAATTAAATGTTGAGCAAAAGATGCCGAACACAAAAGGATATGTTCAATAGGATTCCATTTATATAAACTATAAAATCTGGTCATACTAATCCATTGTGTTAGAAGACAAGCTAGACATTACCCTTGATGGAGAGGTGACTGGAAGAAAGCACAAAGGGCCTTCTGGAAGCTGGTCATGTTCTGGTTTATCTGGATGCTGGTGCATAGTATGTGCAGTTTGTGAAAGTTCATGTTCATGTATTCATCAAGATGTATATTTATGATTTGTGTGCTTCTTTGCATGTTATATTTCAATAAGACAGTTTCTATGAAAACACTCTAAGATAACGTCCTCTTTCTGAGGGAAAATATGGCTGTGTGGTACTCGGGCAAAAGGGAAGCAGAGTGAGGGAGACAATGCAATCCCTGTCTTCCTAGGGCTTTTGATCTGGCAGGGTGGGCAGATTGTAAATACAGAACTACATATGTTTCTATGGAATGGTGTCCATGATAATTAATTTATTTAAAAATAAATACATGCAGGGCAAAGAAGGTTTAGAAAGAGGGATAGTGGAGTTGGGCACAGCTTCCCTGGAAAAGGGAACTTAAGCTGAGACTTGAAGTTTAATAAGAAAGCTGGGGTGATGGGAAGGAGGTAGTGTTTCTAGGCAGAGGGAACTGTGTACGAAGTCTCCAGGGACAGAAGGGGGACCAGGATGAGTGAAGAAAAGTGGACAAGAGCGGAACCATTCAGATCTTAGGGCCTACTTCTCTGTAAAAACCATAAAAAGCTCTAGAAAGTTGAGAGCAGGAGTGACTGGATAGGATCTACCTTTGAAAAGATCTCTCAGGAGGCAAGGTGGATGGAGAATAGATAAGACTGAGGGAGCTGTACAGGTGGCCAGAAGGGGACAGAAGAGGAGGTGTTTAGGAAGAAGAGTTGGCTAGGTGTGGTAAGGGACCAATTGTCTCTGGGAGAGAATGATCCCCTGGTTTCTGGTATGGACAGCTGGGAAGCTGGTATAGCCACATACCAGACAGGGAACCTTGGAGAAGGAGCCTTTGAAGAAGTAATATCATGAGGTCAATGTTGAACAGTTTGAGTGTAAGATACCTGTGAAAATAAAGTAATTATAACAGTAGCTATCATGTATTTAAGACTGAATATATTCATCATGTATTTAGACAATGTTATGCATCATTCTAAGAAATTTACTTGTATGATCTCATTGAATCTTCACAGCAACTTTAGTCATTATTCTAGTTTACAAAGAAGGCAACTGATTTGAACCCAGATCTGAGTTGAAGTATAAATCTGATCATATTCTCTTTACTTTTTTTTTCTACTGCTCATTCTTAAGGTGCACTGCTATAATGGTTAGAATTAAGGTTGGTTATGTGGCACAAAAAGGCTATAATAATAGTTGCTTGACAAGAGAGATGCTTGTTTCTCTTTCACTGAAAGATGTATAAGGTTGGTATGGCACTCCATATCAGAGACCTGGTCTCTTTCTATCTTGTTGCTTCAACATCTTAGGCAAGATACAGCTGCCCAAGCTCCACCCATCACACTTATACTTTAATTCCCACCAGCAGAGAGATAAAAAAGGTCTTACCGTTCCACTTCTGTCTCCTTCTACTTGCTCTTAAACCCAATGTCTTCTGGGATCTGTTCTCCCACTGGACTGTAAACACCAAAAAATTGAAAATTGTCTGTTTGCCATTGATATGCTCCAGATATGGTGACTGACCCATTGTAAGTGCTCAATAACTAATTCTTAAATAACATGAATATCAGGTTCCAAGCATTTCTGTGGCTTATATTATACTTCTGCCTCTGTCTCTTACTTCCTGCCTCTGCTCTCAGGCTCTGCCTTTGAAGTGCCACTGTCCTTCAAAATCTAGGTTTTTGTCACCTTTTTTAGAATGTATCTGTTATGAGTTGAATTGGACCTCACCCCAAAATTCATCTGTTCAAGTTCTAATTCTTAGTCCTATGGATGACCATATTTAGGAATAGGGCCCTTGAAGATGTAATTAGTTAAGATGAGGTAAACTGGAGTAGGGTAGGCCCTAAGTTCAGTATGACTGATATCCTCCTAAAAAGGGGAAATTTGAAGACAGATGCACACAGGAAGAACACCCTGTGAACATGAAGGCAGAAATTGAGGTGATGCTTCTAGAAGCCAAGGAACAACAAAGATTGCCAGTAAACCACGAAAAGCTAGGAAAGAGGCCTGGAACAGATTCTCCCTTACAACCTTCAAAAGGAGCTGACCCTGCTGACATCTTGATCTCAGACTTCTGTCCTCCAGAATCGTGAGACAATAACTGTGAGACAATAACAAAGTATCACAGATTTGGTACTTTGTTACGTTATGGCCACCCTAGGAAATTAATATAGCATCTCACACCAAGCAGCTGAGACTCTGGTCTCTGAGTTCCTGGGGGGCACTTTCTTCATATTCTCTGGAGCATGTTGTGAAATCTGCTTTGGACAGGGGCCTGTCTGTCCTAGTTCTGTATGTGAGTTCCTGAGGAAGAAGTGCTATGAGTAGTGACCCTTGCCTGATGTGCAGTAATTCACAGATATTTGTGAATTTGGCTGAGACACAAAAGTGCCCCAAGTCCCAGGAGTTGGGCTACGTTTGAGGTATTAGTGTGATGTGGCCATGTGTTTCCTTCTTGAAAAATATAATTAACACCTTCCATTGCAAAAGAAGTAGAGCCTTTTTAGATGTTTTAAAACCAATCAGTAAAATCCAAGAACACCAAGTGGTGGAGAGGGAGGGGTATTGTTGTTATTGTTTTGTTTGTTTGTTTGTTTGTTTGTTTGTTTTGGTGCTACTGCACCTTTCGAGAAAAGACTTATCAGCTTTGCAGATTGCTGTATTCAATAGACAGGAAACAGGGAACAGAACAAAGTTGGGGGAGCACACAAGTGGGCAGGAAGAGGATGGCAGTCTGAGGAGAATGTAGCATGACACTTCCTTCAAAAGCCCTGCTGGCATGAGAGTGGCCTCAGTTCTGAAATCACTAGGTCTCTTGTGTCCAGAAAGATGCTGGATAGTTTAATTAACCAGCAGACAAAGAAACAAACAAGCAAATAAAAGCGCAAGCCTCTGCTTTAGCCTTTCCTGAGGGAGCAGTGATTCCTGGTCATTTCTCTTTGTTAACCAAGGGGAAAAAGATATAATCCTACACATTCTGGTAGGGCCTGCCCTAAATCGGGCCTAGTGCTAGGGCTGAGGTAATACAAAGAAAATTCTCTCCGGCCTCAAAGGTCTTGCAATTTAGTGACAGACAGTACAAATTCCTACAAGTAGAGTGCCCAAATCCAAAATGGCCAGTGTATTCAAAGTGAGCCCTGAAGAAGGGGCCATTGTATGCAGACCACTGAGGAGACTCCATACTCAGGTGGGTGCCCAAAACCTTGGCTGCTGTCCTCAAGGAATTTATGCTACCCCAGGGCAGAAATATAGGGTGCCTATCCTGTTCCTGGGCCCTGAAAAGAAATGAATCCCTCCCAAGTCTCTGAAAGTTTCATTTTAAGCATGGATTTTGGGTGGTGGCTTAAATTTGACCTCATTTTATTTTATTTCTTTTTAGAAGTACAATGTTAAGGAAGGTTTCTGAAAGGGCTAAGTAAAGTGGCAGGTGAGGGTGAAGCCACACCTCTGCGAGGAGCGAAGATTTGGAAAGTTTGGTGTAGAAGGGCTGTTGGCAGAAGTCTAACAGAGGAATTGGGATTGAGGAACCCTGGAGGCTTTGGAGGGAGAGGGTTGGTAGGGGGTGTATATTTGAAGCCATCCAACCTTGCTGCTGGGCACTGAACTGCCTGGGTTCTGGACTTGGGCCTGGGGAAATAAGAGGAGAGTGGGTCTGAGGGACATTGCAGCCAAACATGGGTTGATTTGGGGGATAACCTCAGAGAAGGAAGAACTATGAAGAGCTAACAAGTGAGGCTGGAAGTGGGGAATACTGTGTGGGTAGGGCTGTCTGACTGGAAGTCTCAGTTAGCCAAGAGGGCCTCAGCCAAGGAGAGGCTGGGGTTGGAAGTGGAAAAGTGGGATGAGACTGGGACTAGTGTGAGGCAAATGATGCTCCTCCATTCTCCAGAGAGTTCCTTGAGGTTAGACTGAGTGCCTTATCTAAGGGCTCCTGAGCATCCAGTCTGCTCATAACAGCTGCCTTCTCTCTTTAGAGAATCATGAGATGAAAGCAGAGTGTTGAAATCGGCAGAGCCAAGAGATGGTATACCAACATGGCACATCTAGACTGCCCTGATATGAATGAGATTTAAACTTCTTATTTAAGCCACTATTAGTTTATTTATGTGTGGTTGGTCACTTTTTTGTTTTTGGCCCTCAAGTCCAAAGCTATTCCTCATGGGTACAGTAGGGCATTGATTAAATAAATCCTAGTACAGTAAATTACCATGTTCTCCATCAAAAATAATAATGGAGACATATGCTTATTAAGGTAGAACAATGTTCACAATATATTACATGTAAAAAGCTACTTATAAAACACTTGTACGATATGAAAACAAAACAGATACATGTACAAAAAAAAAAAAGAAAGTTGAAAGAATATTCACCAGAACCTGGCCTCCCCCACTCCCATGGCTTGCAGTTAATTTGCATTATAAAAAATTAAAAATTTTAAATGAAAAGAATTTTTTAAGTTCATCCTCTACACTGACTTCACTTATTTAGTTACCAGGAAATTAATCAGGACCCCAGGCTCAGTGGCCTCACTACACTGTTTCTCTGGGGAACATTTGTGGCTGAGACTCTTGAAATGGTCTCTTTACCCCTACAGAGGGGGTGAATCATTGGGACCAAGGGGGAACACAATTCTGGAAACTTCTATTTCATATTTCCATGTGAGGGAAAAACTCTCCACGGATTTACACTAGAGTGTATAAATCAGTGGGCCTGGATATAGCCGAGATGGTTTTGTTTAGCCTATACAATGCTTTACCAAGGTCATGAATGACTGTGAGCATTCACATAAAAATCCAGATTTCTGGCTCCTCTTTCAGAAAGTCAGGAGAGCCAGCAACCAGGAGTCTCAATGTAGCAATGGCCTGTGGCAGAGCAGCGCCAGCCTCTTTGGACACTGTTCAGTTTGCACAGCCCCTGCCACCCTCTGGGGTAACCCCAAGACAGGCACCTTTGAACATCTGGCTCAAACTGCTTCTTTACGTTGCCTTGTGGTCTCTGCAGGCATTTCAGTGGGGTCCCTCGGTTTATACTCAGAATGGTTTCCCATCTGTAAAGATTTGGAGCATGTGTGGGGCAAAGAGAGTGTGATGGCTTTAAAACAGGCCTCTAAATTCTTTGACACTTCCTACAGAAGATGGAGTCTAATCCATCTCTTCTTGAATACAGGCTGGCCTCAGTTACTCTCTTCTAACACACAGAATTTGGTGAGTGACAATGTGTGACTTTCAGAGGTAGGTCATAAAAAGAAAGACAGCTTCTTAATGGTCCCCTCTCTTTTAGGGATGCTTGCCCATGGAACCCAGCCACCATGCAGGGAAGTGTCCCAGGCCACATGCAGAGTGTAAGTGTTCCAGCTGACAACCCCAGCTGGAGTCCTAGCCAACAGCCAGCATCAACTGCCAAACCAGACAAATGAGTGAAGGAGCCTCCAAACAATTCCAGCCCCAGCTTTTGAGCCACCCCAGCTGATGCCAAGTGAAGCATAGGTGAGTTGTCCCAAAGGAGGCCTGCTCAAGTTATAGATTCATGAGCAAATTAAATGTTGTTGTTTTGAAACAAGAAGTTTCTTTTTGACATCTTTATTGAAATATAATTCACAGACCATAAAATTCACTCATTTAAAGTGTATAACTCAATGGTTTTAGTATATTCATAGTTGTATAACCATCATCACAATTTTAGAACATTTTCATCAATGCCCAAAAAGCCCCATACTCCCTTCCCTCCCCCCTTCACCCACCAGCCTCTGGCAACAGCTAATCTTCTTTATGTATTTTCCCATTCTTGACATTTCGTACACATAAAATCATTTAATATGTGGCCTTTTGTGTCTAGCTTCTTTTACTAGCACTGTATGTATAGACCACATTTTCACATCCATTCATCAGTTGATGGGCATTTGGTTTCTATTCACTTTTGGCCTTTATGAATAATGCTGCTATGAATATTTGTGTATAAGTTTTTCTGTGGACATATGTTTTCTTATCTCTTGGGTATATATATATATCTAAGAGTGAAGTTGCTGGGGCATTTGGAAAGTTCTTTACTTAACATTTTGATGTACTGTCAAACTGTTTTCCACAGTGGCTATACCATTTTATACTCCCATCAACAATGTATAGGGTTTCAATTTCTCCACATCCTCACCAACACTTGTTATTATCTGTGTTTTGATTAGAGCCATTCTAATGGGTGTGAAGTCATCTCTCACTGTGGTTCTGATTTGCATTTTCCTGATGGCTAATGATATTGAACATATTTTTTGTACTTATTGGCCATTTATACATCTTCTATTCAAATCTTTTACCCATTTTTTAAATGGTTAATTTAAATTTTTTTTTATTATTAAGTCATAAGAGCTGTTTATATATTCTGGATAGAAGTCCCCTATCAGATATATGATTTGCAAATATTTCCCCCCAGTCTGTGGGTTGTCTTTTCATTTTCTTAATAGTACTATTAGCAGCATAAAAGTTTTTAATTTTGAAAAAGCCCAATTTATTTTTTCTTTGGTTGCTCATGCTTTCGTTGTCATATCTAAAAAGACCATTGCCTAACCAAGATTTGTTTCTATATTTTCTCCTAAAAGTTTAATAGTTTGAGTTCTTACATTTAAGTCATTGCTCTATTCTGAGTTAATTTCGGGATATAATGTGAGGTAGGGTCCAACTTCATCCTTTGCATGTAGATCCAGTTTTCCCAGCATAATTTGTTAAAGACTGTCTTTTTCCTATTAAATAGTCTTGGCACTCTTGTTGAAAGTCAGTTGACCCTCTACATGAGAGTTTATTTCTGAGCTTTCTATTTTATTGTATTTCATTGATCTATATGTCTGTCCTCATGCCAATATAAGCCATGTAGTTTAGGGGTGACTGTTATGCACCCATTGTAACTAGAATAGGGAAGCAGCAGGGAAAGGAGAGTGGATAGAAGGAATTAAGTGAAAGATAGAGGAGAAAGGCTGAGGGAAAGAGAGAACTTCCTTGCTCCTTTATAAGTCTCCTTAAGCCTATTTTTGGATTGAATTTGTATATCCTAAAAATGCCAGCCTTGCACATGCATAAGCAGACATTTTCTGACCTCAGGGAACAAGCCACAAGGGTTGCTTATTTCTGGAGAACTGAAATCTAGTGGCATTATAGAACAACTAGGCTAACTTTGAAAGATTTCAGACTTATCCTTCTTGGTTTCACCCTTTTAGGCTGAAGCCTTTGGTTAGGAACGTTGTTAGAACTTGTATATACCTTGCAAACTCAAAGAGTTGGGGATGGCAGTGGCAGAGGCAGAAGTTAAGCTTGGGTCAATCACTCAGCCTCACCATTGCCTCCAAAATGTGTTCAGAGTCATGTTCCCACCAGCTAGCTAGCACGATTAACCTGTAGAAGAAAGCCAGGCAGATAGGGAATCATTGCAAACTCTTGAGATTTCCCTTCTAGAGTTGGACATCAGATGTGTCTGAAGACCAGAAACTGTTTACTTATGTTAAGTACCACATGGGCTCCAGTCAAAAGGAACTTCTGCTTCCAAAGTTTATATCCTTGGCATTCTCTCTCTCTTTCTCTCTCTCTCATTCTCTCTTCCCCTCCCTCCTTCTTCCCTCCCTCACTTTTTTTCTTTTTCCTCTTCCTTCCTTCCTTCCTTCCTTCCTTCCTTCCTTCCTTCCTTCCTTCCTTCCTTCCTTCATTCATTCCTTCCTCTTCCTTCCTATCTTCTTCCTTTTTCTACTAACCATTTTTCTCTGTCCACTGCCCCCTCACCTAGAGGTAACAACTATTCTGAATTACGTATGTATCACTCCTGTTCTTATTTTATACTTTTACTATCAGAATCCCATTAAGAGTATAACATAATATTCTACCTATTTGTAAATGTCATATAAATGTCTCACATTATACTCATTCCTCTGTAATTTGTCTTCTATTTTGGTCAGTATTGTGACATGCATTTGTTTTGGTTAGTGTAGCTGATACCGCTTATCTTGTCAGTTGGTTATAAGCCAATTTATTTATCCACTTACCTGTTCAAACACCACCTCCCCAGAGAGGTCTTCTCTGACTGTCCACTCATCTAATGCAAACCTTTTTCTTTCTTCTTCTTCCTCTTCTTCCCTTTAATATAAACACACTGGGGGAAAATACCAGCTTTCAGAAATAAATCTGGCCCCTGCTGAACTCTGGCCTTAGTCCTCTTTTATAGTACATATGACAGAGGGAAATTGTGTTTGGGTCAGCCAAGAAGCAGATGCCAAGATGGAATTAGACAAGAAGGCAAGTCATTGAAAGAGGAAGCAGGAAAAGGTAAGAAGGGCCTTCAGATCTTGATTAGGCCTGACACTTGTGGAAGAAGACAGAAAGGGAAGAGTGGGTAGGAAAACAGACTGCACTGCTGTTCCAAGATAGGCTTAGGCCATGAAGAATCTTAAGCCAAAGTCTCTCCTTGGAGAAGCCCCTCACATCTTGCCAGAATGAGCTGGCCTCAGCACTGCTGCTGTACTCAGTCACTGGCTGGGAACAGCCCACATGAACATGGTGGTGGATCCAAAGGAGGAAGGCAGCCGGGGTCTTCCATGAATTATATCCCCCAATGCAGATCTGAACAGTACGTTCTCATGGCTGGCAGAGCAGTTCTCTCCCAGCAGCTTGGTTTTGGCTGCCTGCCTGCAGGTACTCAATGAGGACCTACCTATTCAGGTTAAGACCTAGCTGATCTTCCATTTGTCCAAACCAAAAGTCTCCAGGAAGGAAAGTGTTATGAAATGAATGTTTATTCCCCCCCCAAACTTCTTTTTTTCCCCTTTTTAAAAAAATTTTTTTTCAGTTACAGCTCCACCCCTCCTACCAGTCTCAGCGTGGTTTCTTCTGTATGTCCTTTTCTGTTCAGCTAGACCTCAGGCGATTCTCAGTGATGGTTGTCCTGTAAGTTAGTTGTAATTTTGAGGTGGTCATGAAGGGAGGCAAGCATAGCATTTACCTACTCAGTCATTTTGACTGGAAGCCACCCCCTTAATTTGACATATTGAAATCTTAATCTTAGATGTGCTGGTATTTATTAGGAGTTAAGGTCTTTGGGAGATGATTAGGTCATGAGAGTGGAGCCCTCATGAATGGGATTAGTGTGCTTATAAGGAGAGGCCAGAGAACTAGTTAGCTCCTTTCTCGCCATGTGAGGATACAAGAAGTTGGCAGGCTGCAACTCTGAAGAGAGTTCTGGCCTGAACTCAATCATGCTAGTACCCTGATCTTGGACTTCTAGCCTCCAGCACTGTAAGAAAGAAACATCTGTCGTTTATAAGCCACTCAGTCAATGGTACATTGTTATAGCAGCCCAAACTGACTAAAACAGGGAGTGAATTTGGTGTGAGGAGAGACAACCCTTTCCCCAAATCCAAATCCCAAACTCTGAACTTGAGCTTCAGGAGAGGCCTTGTGGTGGAGGGGAAGAGGGGCTGCAAAACCTCTTGGGTCTTTTATTTTTGACAGAACCCTAATACCTTTTAGGAATGGGAAAAAAGTGACAAGGTAATAAATGTTTTAACGTGTCTTTGTTTCATCTTTCTCTGAGTAAGTAGTCATGAAAGGCATTGAAAAAAGTCTGAGATGAAAATTATATATATACTTCCCCCTCAACATAGTCTTTTGAAAATTTTTAAACCTATAGAAAGTTAAAAGAACAGTTTAATATACCCTTTACCTAGATTCACCAATTATTAGTATATTACCATGCTTTTGTTATCTGTGTGCTCCGTTACTGGACCATTAAAACTTTTTAACTTTTTTATTTTTTAATTACACTTGACATACAATATTATATGTTTAAGGTGTACAACATAGTGATTAGACATTTATACAATTTATGAAGTGATCACCCTGATAAATCTAGTACCTATCTGATACCATACATAGTTATTACAATGTTATTGACTATATTCCTTATGCTATACTTTACATCCCCATAACTATTTTGTAACTACAATGTATACTTCTTAATCCTTTTCTATTTTTCACCCATCCCCCAACCACCCTCCCACCTGGTAACCATCAAAATGTTCTCTGTATCTATGAGTTTGTTTCTGCTTTGTTTGTTGTTTTATTTTGTTCTTTACATTCCACATACAAGTAAAATTATATAACATTTCCTTTTCTCTGACTTAGTCCACTCAGCACAATATCCTCTAGGTCCATCTTTGTTGCTGCAGATGGCAAGATTTCATTCTTTTCTATGGCTGAATGATATTCCATTATATATATGTACCACCCCTTCTTTATCCATTTATCCATTGATGGACACCCAGGTTGCCTCTATATCTTGGTTATTGTAAATAACACTGCAATGAACATACGGATTCACATATCCCTTCAAAGTAGTGTTTTGGGTTTCTTTGGATAAATACCCAGAGGTGGGATTACTGAGTCCTTCTTTGCCTCTTGTTATAGCCTTTGTTTTAAAGTCTATTTTGTCTGGTATAAGTATTGCTACCCCAGCTTTTTTTGTTTCCATTTCCAAATGTCTTTTTCCATACCTTCATTTTCAGATTGTGTATGTCTTTTGATCTGAAGTAGGTCTCATAGACAGTATATGTCAGAGTTTTGTTTTCTTATCCATTCAGCCACCCTATGTCTTTTGATCGAAGTACTTTTATTGGACCAATTGAAAGTAAATTAGACATCATGATAATTCACCCCTAAACACCCTAGCATACATTTCCCAAGAATAAGAACATTTTCCTACATAACCACAATGCCATTATCACTCCTAAGGAAATTTACATTTATTCAATAATACCCACTAATTTATAGTCTTTATTTCAATTTCCTCATTGACTCTATAGTGATAGCAACCACATCAGTGGTTGTCTGGGGGTAGGGGGCTGTTGAAAGCAAAGAAGCACAAGGGAACTTTTTGGGGGGATGGAACTATTAAATTCTTGATTGGGAGTGATTATCTGAGTGTAAAATTGTCGAAACTTAAAGAACTTTACACTTAAAATGGGCGTCTTTTACTCTATATAAATTATACTTCAATAAGATTGATTTTAGAAACTTCCCCAATAGTCCCAAAAGTGTTTTATAGCTATTTTTTCCTGATCTAGGATTCTATCAAGGTTCATGCATTGCATTTGGTTGCCTTGTCTCTTCAATCTTCTCTAATGTAAACATTCTCTCCTGCTTTTATTTTTTATAACATTGATTTTAAAATAAAGATAAAAGGTCAGGGCAGTTGTCTTGCAGAATGTCCCATGTTCTGGGTTTACCTGTTTCCTCATGGTTGGATTTGGTTACACATTTTTTGACAAGAACACTGCAGAGGTGATGCTGTGTCCTTATTCATCACATTGGGAGGCATATGGTACCAGTCTGTCCTTCTACTGTTAAGGTTCATCTTGCACATTCCCTAATACTGACTCAGGTTCAGCCATTTCTTCAAGTAGCCCATGATTCTTGACAGAGGAGAATGGTATTTAGAAACCAAGAATTTGGTGCTAGATGAGTTCATTGTTACTGGTGTGTCAATGTCTCTTGGGCCCTTTTAGTAGGCAGAGCTTAGAAATCCACATTGTATTTATTTTGTCTTGAGTTGACAATTCAAACCCAATACCACAAGGTTCTTTCTCCCTTACCAAATTCCATATTTGTATCTCTCTTCTTATGCAGTGGTTTCCAACATTACCAATATCTTTATTGTTTACTCTATTTTATAATGCATATAAAATGTTTTCAGAATTACAAGACAAATACTACTACAAGAGACCTGCTAAGTAAAGTTCAAAATATGTTGAAAACTATGTTGAAAACTTGGGCTAATTTTTTTTTCTGTGTGGTTATGTCAACATGATACAAAGTTTCATTTGTTCTTGTTTATATTGGAATTCAGCATTTGTCTTTATTCCATTTTTGTTTTTGGTTTTGGGATCTTTAAATCATTACAAACGATATAATTAGCATACACAGAGAAGTCTTGCCCCATCCCTGACCCCTCTAGCCTTTGCCATTGAGAGCTAGCATTTGCCATGGTTTCTCTCTTCCAGTTTTCTCAGTGAATAGGTCATTAACAGATGGTACAGATAAGAAAAACACAAATCTAGTTTTCAGGACCTTGCAAATTCTGTATAAAGAAGCAGGCTCCTTTCAGTGTCCATTTTTTTTCTAAGTACACAACTTTTTTTTAAAGGAGAAATCCACACACATTTACCTCATGCCTACTACCTGTTGGACATTGTACTTGGTGCTTTACGTATATTATCTCATTTAATGCTCACAACAATTCTAAAAGTTAGGTATTGATGCTCATTGGGAAAAAACAAAACTTTTATTGTGGAAAATTTCAAATGTACCCAAAAGTAGAGAGAAGACTAATGCACATAAACCCCCATGTACCCAGTACCCACTTCAACAATTACCAACTGATGATCAGGCAGGCTTGTTTAGTCTATGTTTCTCCTTTCCCCTCCTGGATGATTCTGATGCAAATTCCATATATTCTATCATTTCATCCATAAATATTTCAGCATGTAAAAGGACTCTGTTCCAAAAAGAAATGTTCAGTGTTCCTATTTCCCTGGTTTTAACAAATATTTTTTTAGTTCATTCGAATCAGATTCAAATATCCATATTTTGCAATTCTTGGTATTTCTCTTAAGTCTCTTTTAAGTCTACAGGTTCTCCTTCCATTTGGTTTTTCCCCTTACAATTTATTTAAAGAAACTGGTCATGTGCCTTATGGGGCCTCAGTTTGGCTTTTCCTGAACATGAACCCACAGTGTCCTAATGTGTTCATTTGTCCCCTGTGTTTCCTGTAAATTATAAACAGATCTAGACCTGTACTGTCCAGCATGGGAGCCACTAGCCATTTGTGCCTATTGAACACCTGAAATATGGCCGGTCCAAATCGAAAGGTGTCGTAAGTATAAAATATGCATCAGATTTTTTAAGTCTAATACAAAAATACAACAGTAAAATATTTCATTAATAATTTTTATATTAATTGCATGTTGAGTTGGTAATACTTTGGATATACTGAGTTAAAGTAGAATATAAAAATTAATTTTACTTGTTTCACTTTTTAAAGTGTAGCTACTAGAAAATTCTAAATTACATACATGGCCACATATTTCTATTGGGCAGCGCTGCTCTAGAAGTTTGATCAGTTTCAGGTTTAATTTTTTGGCAACACTACTTCATAGATATGAATGTTTTCTCATCAAGAGGCTCATAATGCTTGGATGTTCCTTTTTGTATTTTCTTTCTGTTTTTAGTAATGTTGGCGTTCATGATCATTGCCTAGATCCACTTCTTCATTAAAGGTTGTAAAATGGTAGCATTTTACTATTTCTTTGTGTACCAGCTGGAATATTGTTATAATATTTCCTTTCACATAGGAAAGGTAGGGGAAACACATGCTTCTTTCCCTTTGATAGTTTTTAAATGATGAGATTTTCCCCCAACATCCCTCCAAAGGCAACCAATTAGTTTGTTTTGTGTACCTTTATGAACTCATGGATTTGAACATATTTTATTTATACTTGTTGCAGTTATCCTCACTGATACTCAAAGCAGCCCATATTTATCCAATGGGGACTTGCCCAAGTTGGCTGCCCAGTCTTTTTGACCCGACTCCACCAGCTTATTGTGTATATCCATACTCCCCTCCAACTTTCTCCCTACTCAAACTGGAATCAACCATTTCTCAAAAGAACCTCATTTTTTTAAGTGGGAAAAGGTATTTAGAAACCACAGTCTGGGAGCTAGTGGTGCTCATTTCCATTGGTCAGTGTTTCTAGGTCTTTTCCATGGAGAGAACTAGGGAACATTTTTTACAATAAAATTCATCATGAGTTCATAGTAATACTTTATTTCACTAGATCACCAGTTTATTATAAAAGGATATAACCCAGGAACAGCCAGAGGGAAGATGCATAGGACAAGGCATGGGGAAAGGGCAAAGAGCTTCAATGCCCTGAGAACACCACTTTCCATAAACTTCCCTATGTTCCCCAGCCTAGAAGCCCCCATAGTGATACTTCTAATTCAAGTTCAGGACCACATAATTTTGATCCAACTTCACCAATCCTACATTTGCATCTCCTTTCTCCCATGCTGAAAATCCCAGTTCTCAATAATACCAAATATTTTTTGCTTTATCTCACAACACAAAAAGGACAATCTCAGCATAACAGTGCTGACACTACCACCAAGGGTTACTGAAAACAACTTAAAATGCTTTTGTTTTTTCTGTCCTTAGGGTAAAATCCACAATAGATTGTATAATCAATTTATTGTTTTAGTCACTAAAAATAGTTCCTTTTGTAAGGTTGTGCTACCAACTAGATATAGTTATATTTTTTTTCATTTTGCTGTTTGATTTGTAGACATTGCTTTTGGTTTATAATTATGTAAGCTCTAAAGTCAAATCTATAAGGACATTCAGAGAAGTGTAGCTTTCATCTCTTTCCCTTGCATCCTGTTTATTTCCCAAAGGTAACCATTTAAGAGCTGTTTATTCTTATTTTTTAAAAAGCAGATATATGTATATGCTTAACTCCCCATCCCCTTCTTAAACAGTAGGAAACTATGCATACTTTTCCTCACCTTGTTTTTCATTTAATGATACACTCTGAAGAACACTAAAGCAATTTAGATAGCTATTCTTCAATTCCTTGTATAGCCACACAGTACTCACTGTGTGGATGGATGTACCATTGTTAATTCAACCAGGGCCTGGCTAATGGAGATTTGGGTGTTTTCGGTCTCTTGCTATTACTGTTAGGCCAATCTGACAAAAGAGGAATAATGAGGCTAAAGAATAACATGCCTAACTTCACAAAGATGGTAAGCATATTAAGATTAGACCTGGCTAGAATAGTAGAAAAACTCAAAGTAACATTGGCTTCAACATCATCTTTTTTTTTTTTCTCAGACATAAAAGGCAGGGCAGGGCTGGTATGGTGGCTCTGCTGCACTAGTTCCTCAGGGACCCAGGCTCCTTCAAACACATTGACTGCTTGACTATCATATTTCATGGTCTGTGGTGGCTGCTCTGACAATAGCTGCCATGGCCACATTCTAGCCAGGAGAGAGAACAGGAAGGACAAAGATAAAGGGCATGCCCTTGACTTTTAGGTACCCCTTTAGAAGTTGAATGAACCACTCTGTTCTTCAACTATAGAGAGCAGTATGAGTGACTCTATACTTGTGATCACACTACAGCTAGTGTGATCTCAGTTATACCGTCTATTCACCATGGAGTAAAGTGGTCTATACCTGTGCTCCCTCTAATCCCATGACAGGGGTGGGGTGGTGTGCTTCTACACCTGTAGTTATCTCTTATCTACCCCCAAGGGTGAGTTCCTTGGCATACAAACTTTTCTAGGCCCCATGGTCATCTCATCTATACCCTGGGTCAGTGCTTTAGTTCTCCATCCATGTTCTCAAAGACCCTGATGGTTCTAACTCTCTAATGGCTCCTCCAACTGCATGAACCACAACCGTAAATGTCTCCTAAACCAAGCTCATTACTCTCCTTGCATCACTTAAACCTGTGGCTCCCACCTGTTTTCTTGGCTGAATTAATAGAATGATCTTCATCCAGAATGTCAGTTGGCCTTGGGCCCTCCCTTTGCCTCCAGCCCAAATACAAACATAAAGAGCTGAATACCCGGGAGTGATTCTTTGCTTTAATTTGGGCTCTCGTGAACCCCTTGTCTATACAGTAGTTCAACCTCATGAGTCCTCTTTTGCTTAAATCATTTCTGCAGGTCTCTCTTACTGGTCTTGCTATCTGCTTTTTTCTTTCCGCCACTCCCACTTGCTGCCTGAAGTGACTTCCTAAAAAATAAAAATTCAGCAAAGTATTAACAGTGACTTTAACTCCAGAGTGGGGACGGGAAGAAAGGCTGGCTTGGGATATATCAAAGAGCCTCTATTTCCAAAATGTTTGGATTTTTTTTTATAATGAAAGTGTATTTTTTAATAATCAGAAAATTAATGGATCAAAAACACTTGTTAGCTACCTTCTGTGTTTAGGATACATCCAAACTTCATTTGGTACTCCCTATCTTCTCCCCAAAAGGCTCCCTCTCTCATTCCACATACCAGCAGATTATCTGACAGTGCTGGATTTTCCCATTCCCAACTATGCCTAGAACTTTTCCGCCTGTCAGGCCAGAGTTTGCTTGCTCCTCCCTCCACATACTTCAAGACCCCAATCAAGTACATTGTCTCCACAGCCTCTTCCCTGACCCCAAAGTCCCCTCCTCTCTCTGCTCTGCCTTGGCGTTCTCAGGATTCAATGCAGGTCTGGAAAGCAGAAATCAGATGTTTATCAAATCTTTGAGAGGGACGAAGGAACATGAGTCAAGGACAACACTGGAATCATTGGATTCAAGAGTAATCTGCTGAGGTTGTTATCCAGGCATCAGAATGCTCTGGCCACAATCTATCATCCACAAAGCTGAAGATCTGATGTTGCAAGGCTGGTCTAGTCACTCCAACTGGTCAGTGTGTCTCCCCAACCTTTCTTATCAGCAGCCACTAGAATAGAAAGATGACTCTACCTTACTCTGACTTCCAAACGGAACAGGCATTCAGATTCCTAGCTCAAAGGAATTTTCAGCTTTCTAGCCTCTACAATGAAGGAAGAGCATAAAAAGATGTGGGACAGAAATTGAGGGCCAACTGACAGTGATATAGATACTGTTAGAAAAAGTAGGAGCAGTGTAGTCAAAGGTACAGGCAGGCCTTGACTATTGGGCCAAGCAAGTTTGGACTTAACCTACCTAAAGATAAAGGGTTGGTCATGATGAAGCAACTAGTCTGTCAAGGCCAAAGGCAATGTAGAAGCCAACCAGGGCTTTGAAGGAGATGGGGAAGATAAGGATCTGAGAGACATCAAAACACATGTTTACAAATTGAGCTTTCAGGATAGGATTCCAAATCATATTCTGAGTGTAACGCCCCTGAAATCTCCCAGTGTGCTTTGGTTCATAGACTATAAAATGCCCTAAAGTCATCTATGGGGAATTGACCATCAACATCACTTTAAAAAAATCCATGACAACAATGTTTTGGGAATACATAGGACACAACATACTTCAATGTTCTCCTTTCCTCAACAGGTTTATTGCCTTTTAAGAAAATTTTTGTAAAATATAAATACAAAGGCAGAGAATTTACTTACAAAGTTAAAACACAGATTTCAAACATAAACACACAATTCAGAAAATTTTAGTTTTATGTACATTTTCAAGCAACCTCAACATATTATGTTAGTTTTCAATATTTTACAGGGTACAGAAAAAAATAGCTCAAAGTCTTCTTTAAATAAGAGCATAAAATGTTTAAACATATAAACAATCCGGTTTGATGCGTGAAAACTAATTTCACAGCTTTTAAATTAGGATATAAAAGTTTCATACAATTAGTTGTTGTGTGTGGATATGGTTTGAATTTATATTACACGCTACTGGATTACATCCAATAGCATTTACCTGGCCCAAGCAGGTACTCTGTAAACAAAACAAAATTACAACATCACCAAGTGCCTTCACCGAATTCACTCCCCCAAACCAACCACTGTTCTGACCACACTCTAAACAGTTATGGCCTCTGTCATCGGAGCTTTGCATGAAAGTAAGCCAAAGTGTGGAGCAAATTTTCCTCATTTTTTTCCTTAAAAAAGAAAAAAACACAAATGTTCCAAGTAAAAACAAAACATATCCCAAAGTATGTGTGCACTGAAAAGTAAAGAAACATTATAACAACTTCATAAAAACTGACTTAAAAGTTTAAAAAGAAAAAAACATGTTTCTAAGTCCTTCCGACTGGAGTCATTTCTCTTATATAAAGAAGAGATATTTTCATATGTAATAGTGTCCTTTCTTTACAGAAATAGTCGTATTATGACACATATGCACAAGGATTAACACTATAACACACTGTACACGGCGGGCCTGGCGAGCTCACCAGTAGTCATCCGAGACCATGTCGCTGGGGTGTAGCCACTCCACGGTCGAGCCCAGCAGAGTCTGAAGCTCGCTAGTGAATTCAACCAGATCTAAGAGCTCCTTGCTCTCAGGGTTAAAGGCTTCCAGGTCTTTGGAGCAAGAGAACAAGAGACTTGCTGAAACTTGCCGGTAAAACTCCGCCTCTGCAATGGTGACAATTTCCACATTTGGGAAATTGCAGCGGAATATACGGGAGGACATTTTCAACTTCTTAAGCACATCAGAAAGCAACAGCCAGTTTCGAGGCCTACAAAAGAGAAAGGAAAGTGATTTAAATTTCTGGCAAAATCAAAAGTGCTCTCGACTATTAAATGCCACCCCGATTGGCTTAGTTCCTAGTTAGAACAAGGGCCACTTACTTATGCTTTGACACCACTTTCCCTACCATTTCTCACCATACCTAGAAGACAGGATCTACATCTAGCAGTGGGAAACTCTGGACTCATCTAGATTTATTAAGAGACCATCTAGGGAGGACCAATCAACTTAGCCAGAAGCAGGAGCAACACCTCTGAATGAGCTGAATCACAGGCTGCCCTCAGTGCTGCTGGTGCTGATGGAAACCGACAGGTGACAACTTGTTCACTCAGCTCTGGCCACAACTCAGGTCACCATTCTCCAAGTGAGTGCCCTGCTTTAGTCATTGGGGAAAGCCAGTCTGTATCCCAACCATAGTCATTGCAAGCTCCTCTTTGATCTTTCCTCTTCCCCTTCCCTCATGAATAGAGCATTATAAACACAGATGGCAGGCTGGCTTTCCTTTCCTTTCCCATACCTCCCCCACCCAGCCCTCAATGCTTTTGAGAAGGAACGCTTTACATTCCTTACATACACTCTTGCCACACTTCATGATTTCTATTACTAATAAAATATCACTGTGAAGACATACATGCTTATAGCCTCAGAGACCTTAGAGGAGGATGTTACTCATTAAGCACTGAGGTAAACACAGCACAGAACACAGTCCCCTCACATGTACACCCCAAGGCCTTGGTCACAGGAGCACAGTGGCCCAACCATGGGAGCCATACTGGATCTAACCAAATCTGATGATGATGACACAAGATCCCAGGTGCCATATAATACTTTTCTTAATCTTATACAAGAAGGAGATATATTATCAATATAGTCCAGTAGACGTCAAGTGCCTTGAAAGGCTCCTATGGTGGCTTATGGGGAAGCTCCTAAGAAGGAACCCTTCCCAAAGAGTTTAGTGACTGAAAGATCCACGTTGCTGAGTTAATGAAATTCTAATCACTGACTTCGTCTTTTGAGCTCTGGGGGTGTGTTCTGATGAGAGCAGTTATACCATGCTGTGGCCTAACCCCCCATCTCACATACAGTTTCTGGAAAAGATCTACTGCATTTCACAGACACTTAGGCATTCATTCACCCACCCATTCTCATCTGCTTCAAGGGATTTCTAACTCCTGCCACCCTAAGAACATCTGAGCTAGTTCTCAACCACATGATGACCATACTCACCCCTGAGCGACGGAAACTTGGATGTTATAGCATGGTAAGAGGGGGCTTTCTGAAAATTCAAATTCAAACACATCACTATAGGCCTCATCATCGTCATCCTGGTCCTCTGGCCCTGGGGGGTTTGCTAAAACATCATATCCGCTTTCATCATCTGGTTCTAATAGAGAGCAAACAAGGAAGAGAGAAAGAAATCAGTAAGCCACAGCAAGACTTTAGCTGTTGTCAAAAAAGGACTCTAAAGATTCTTTCCCAACTGAGCTGCCCTGCTTACAGCACCCACCACCCACCACCCACACTAGAGAAATATTCTGTAACTCATTCACCTCCCCCTGAACTAAAAAGAACAATTCAGCTCACCACACACAGAGCTGCCATAAAACTCCCAAGAGCCAGTGGAGTCATCGTCATTACGACCTTGCAGGTCATTTAAATAATCTAGAGAGAGAAAAACAAGATAAAACCTGTTGGTGAGAATCAAATGCTGGCAGTTAGAGGGCATCTCACTTCCTGTCCACCCCATTACACTCCCTTTGTGCACTTTCCCACACTGTTCTCTGCTGTATCTGACCAACACCTACATACCTGTTCACCTGTCCTCCCAAGGGAGGGACCGCCCCAGCCCATCAAAACAAAACCTAGACTGGCAAACTAGGAACTGTTTCAGCCCCCAAAGGCAAAAATAAAGTATGTATCACCAGAGACTACAGGATAGGGGGTAAGGGGTAGGGAGGAGGTAGATGGGGTAAGGGGGTCAAATATGTGGTGACAGAAATCTATGGGAGGTGAACACACAGTGTAAATATATATATGCCTTACTGTTAAAGTGTACAGCTGAAACTTACTAGACTTCGTTAACCAATGTCACCATAAAAAAATAAAAAGTATGTATCTCTTCTTTGAATTGTATATCTCCTTCTTTGATAGACTAACTTCACAGTGCTTTTCCCAGTAAGCGAAACTTAAGGTAAACAAAGAGCTAGTGGCATTCTTTGGCTAGGAAGTGTGTGAAGTCACCATCTAGGTGTTTAAATACCATTTCTTGAACTTTGTCGTACCTGTTAAAAACTTTTCCATAAGTTCGCTGTGGGTCATTTTCATGATGGTTCTACCTGAGTATGTAGCTAAAGTAGGGTCAGCACCATAGGAGAGAAGTAAGCGGACAATTTCCAAATGATCGTTCTCAACAGCATCGTGGAGAGGCCTAGGATAGATACGCAGAGGGATTCAACTTGTGCACACAATGCTTGCCTCTAATAGGCAAAATTAGATGTGTGTATGCCCAGCCTCTTAGCAGCAGTATTTCACTGAGGCATGTATGGTCACTGCCATTCCAGATAGGGAACCTGAGACAATGACTGGCTCAAGGTCAAGCAACACCTCTTTACTGAAAATTTCAGGCCTAATTCTCAAATGCAAATCTATCTTAATCCAGGGCCTATGAAGGAACACAAGCAAAAATGAAATCATATTCAATGAACTGAACTAGTTAAGATAACTTACAAAGGAAAAAAACCAGTACAATAAGCAATTGTTTTATCATTAAAAAAAAAAAAAAGCCTACTCTAGGTGCAAAGTGGGACCTCTCCTGAAAGCCAAACCCCAACAGCTTAGAGAGCCATGATCAACCCTCGGGCCCAGAACCAGAGTCACTGGGAGGAATTCTCATCAGGGTAGAGAGCCCTCCCACCAATGTCGACTGAGGCACAAAACGCTGCCCAAAATCCCATCCTGGGGGTATGCTATTTGGAAACCATACCATACCAAATATATTTGTTTTGCTAATGGTATGACTGTTGGGTAAGGCATAGCACCACGCTTCCCAGTGGCACCCCACCCACACAACCGGGAAGATGCTCAGGCTGACTCAGACTCAGTCTTTGACCCATGAACCGAAGTCAAGGACAGGGTAGGGGCCAGACCTAGGGATGTGGGTGGACAGGGCAGGTGCTACCAAGCCAGAGGCAGTTGGCCCTGTCTGGATTCCTGGAATTGTCAGCTCCCATACATTTTAGTGCTGTGCTTTGACTTAATAGATACTGATGAAGAGTTCAGGGTCTTAAAAGGCAACACCTCCAATTATTCAGGCAGGCTCAACATTTTCAAGGACTTTTGTCCCCGGGAGCATTGCAAACTTTTAAGTTTTATCTAAATTTTCCAGAAAGGTCTGGTCAATTCCCTTTTAGAGGACTCCACCATCAATGTGCTTCCATGTTACTCTCCATCCTTCCTTTTGGGGCTCCCTGCATACCCAGAGAATCACTCACTACCTGTGCCCTAGCAGGGCCAGGCTGACATCAAGACCCACCACAGACCTGGTTCCATCCTGGGCACTGCAGTTGACGTCAGCGCCATATTCAAGAAGGTGTCGCACGATGTTCAACCACCCCCTAGCACAAGCCTCATGCAGGGCACAGTATCCAGCGTTGTCTCGATGGTTCACATCACAAATCTTATTCTCCAGACAGTATAAAACCACCTCCTGTGGGGACAGGAAGGGGAATGCATCAGACTACCACATCACGAACTTTGTAGGGGTGACCTCTCTATAGCTTGGCAGTACCCTCTTTCAAAGGCGTACACATCCTTGGGTTCAAGAGCCCACTATGGCACGGGTAGGCAGTGGATGTCTTAGTAAGGCAAGAACATGTGTGAAGGACTTGGTGATGGACACAGTGTCATCTGGGCTCTGCAGGCTAGTGACTGTATATGAAACCTGGCTCTGCTGCCCTAGCAGCCTGGCCCTGGGCCAGTTACCCTTGAACTTCTCCAAGTGTCCATTTCTTCCTCTGTGAGACAGGAGGAGAATAAGAGGCTCTATAGGGCAGCTGAGAGGATGCAATCAGATAGCTATAAAAGCCCTTAGTCCAGGGCCTGGCATGGCCAGTACAAAACAGTCTGGCTGCTAACATCTTAGATAGCACATTGACAAGTACAGGGCATTCTCACTTGATGAGTTCATTCAGTAGGTGGTAGTGGATGACAACACAAGTTTAGATAAAAGTATGGACAACCGATACATAGACATTAAATCAGCTAGAGAACATTCCTTAACTTAGAGACAAAGGGATGCCCAGATTAGCTAGATCCTCACACCCCTGTAAAGACCCTAAAACAGAGCCTGGGGCACAAATGCTCCTGTTTGTACATTAATTAGAGTAAGAAAAGAGGCTTTCTCTATGGACCACACACATCACCAAGAAATGACACAAAATGCTTCAAATAACCCCACCCTCTACCCTCTTCAGGGCTGAATCAATATAACATTTTCGTATTTACTTAAGCTAATGACAGGGATCTAATATACCACATACTGTAACCTACACATTTCAAGAACTAAATAAGTCTACCCTTGCCCCTTCTCAGAAGGTGTTCTGTGTCAACAGTTCACATTAGAACCACCGTATTAATCTTACTTTTTTGGCATGTTAATATTTTAATGAGAAATGCTCCCAGAAGCAGAGCAGTAACTTATTCCAACATTTTATTACGCTGACTAATAAAGTTTTCAAACACACAGAACGGCATTTGCCACCAGAAAACATGTTTTAATCTTTTCCTACAAGTCATGCCCAGCAGAGCTGTCAGGTTTTGAGAGCTGGGATAGGCAGAGCCTACAGGTGTGGTCCAACACATACTCCACTTGGTCAGGGGAAGCTGGATAGGGTCAGAGCAGACCTCCCTGCGACAGCTCTTAAATAACTCATCTGTTAAACCTAAAACAGGGGTCATTCTAGCTATCCACAGATGTTGTGGTGGGTTCTGAAAAACCTTTCATGATCTTTTCAAAGACATGTCAATCACAGATGACCACTCACTTGGGAGCTAACTAGAATATTTCATATACTCGCCCTTGTGAACCTAATGTTGCATGCTGATAAATCTGGCCATCGGTGCCCTGTTGCTTCAGGTCACCGGGGCGGATCCCTTCTGAAACAAGAGGAGGAAGAGAGATGGCATAACCACAAATGTGTTTCTCCGTTCAGATCCTAACCTGCCAGAAAGCCCACAATCCTCTGGGCTCCCAGGCCACCTGCCCTGAGCCCTGGTATCTAGGATACTGCATGAAGCTGCTGCTCTTTTAGCAGGCCCTCACTAGCCAGACTCGAGTGGACGGCTGCAAGTTAATGAATTGTATGCCCCAGCCAGGGAGAGGCCCCGTCACATGGCTCTGGGATCAGGTCTGAGCACCACTGACTGCTGTGCACAGATCAATTTACCCAGGTCCCGGTGGCCTGCCTGGTGTCCTGTCAACCAAGGGTTTATTTGCTGACAATGATGGCCTTCACCTGGAAACCTTCATCACTACTAGGGCTGATTCAAGGGTACTTAGAAATGAAAGGACAGAAAAGCTGATGGGTAAGTCGACTCTTCCTGGAGGATGGCAATAGAGGTGGTAGTAGCCCACAGCCAACTCAGACATTTTGCCACAGGCTGTCCTAACTCATTCATGTTGATATCGCTATTTACACTGCACTTCTCATTTCCCCAAATAAGTATGTCTTCTGTTATCCCACAGTAACCTATGAGATATCAGAAAGGAAAGTGGTACTGTTCTCATTCTACACTTTGGGAAACTGAGGCCCAGAAAGGTTAAACTCCAAGTTCAATTAACATGAAGTACTAGACCTAGAACTCAAGTCTTTTGGTATCTGTGCAGATGGGAAGATTCAAAAGGCCCCAGAGGACTTCAGCTAGAGGGATCCAATCCAGACGTGACAAGTATCCCACAGGACCTCTCTCTCTGCTGGAGTCAAGCAGGCTAACTACATTCTCCTAGCTGAGAGGGTGATTGGCTTCTAAATGGATGGCAATCTCTGTCACCAACAGTTGGAGGGAATGGTTAAGAGGCCAGCCAAGTCTGTCTACCCAATACATTTCTTGGTTTATTTTCTACTCTACAAACGGGAGTGTTTGAAGGGCAGCCCACCCATTCCCAAACAAAATCAAACTGTTTTTGTTGGACAGTTCTGTTAAGCAGCTATAAGCTGAATGCCATTAACCACAAAATGTAACCATAAAGGCCATAAACCCGACATTGTTAATTAATTAAATGCCTCATTAACTTTTTTTAAAACATGATTTATTCAATTCATAGAAAATTTAACCATCACCACTAAACGTATAAGCATGTGGTTGCACACTGGCCTTTTAGCCTAAGAAACAGAAGCTTTGTTACTGGGAGGGAAAGGTTTGAGCGTCTCTGGCCATGCAAGTCATCTATTTAGCACAGAGGGTGTTTCTAAACCTCAAGAACCAGATTAATGACATAAGGCTCAGACAGCCTCTTTACTGCACATGGTATCTTTAGGTAAGCAAAAAAAAACTGGAAAGACTAACTTCAGGAAATTCTTCTCAGACTCTGTGCATTCAAACTATACCTTTATCCCTTTACTGGGTTAAGCAAATTGTCCTTCAACTTTAAAAGATTTAGATTGCCACATCTCCTGATGAGCCATTATCCTGACATTTTAAATTTTGCCCAAAGAAATCCTAGAAAGTTGGGTTCAAAGTTGAAAGCTTTCATCTAGTAGTTAGATGCTCAGCGCGGATCACTGGTGATCTGTGCAATTTACATATTGAAATTTACATTTGAAAGGGGAAAAAAACCCAAAACAAAGCAGTTGTCCTGACACAAACATTCCCAAGGCTTCATGTGCCATTAAACTTCCTGAGAGAGCCAACAAGGGTATCTTGAGGTCTCTGGGTCCCAAAGAGACTGGTGGAAATGACACGAAGATCAAAGGCAAGGCCAGGAATCCTCCAGTCCACAGCAGGTGGAACAGACTGCCCTCCTGCCCATCCCCCATCTCCAGTGTCTGCTGGAAGCACAGTCCATTTTCTCAAACATGACTAGTAAAGAGCAAATGCTTGGCATGAGGAGTCTAGCTCAGTGCCGCCTGCAACATCAACCCTGACTTAGGTTCACTAGAAGCCAACTAGCTGCCACTTGGATTTCATGAATTAACTACCAATTCTTTCAGAGTTCTCTCCAGGTAATTCAGAGATCTCCAGAAGGGCCATGTTGATACAAACAGCACATACAACCAACAATCAAAAATACCCCCAAACTAAGAAAGTGCTAGTGCTTCTAACTTCCTACCCACATAGTCATGCCTCAGGGGTAGGCTGGGAGTAGAGGTAGTCACACCAGGAAGGGTTCACTGCACAATGAACAGCAGCATGGTGCTGGCCGGGCTCTGGGAACCAGGGCTCCAGACAAATCCTGTGAGTCCTCAGCCAAGCCTGTGCCAGCATGAGTCCTGCCACCCCGGCACTCATCCACACCTCCACACTCTGCCTGCTGAGTGGCATTTTATTTTCACCATTCAACTCCCAGAGGGCTGATGCCAGCATTAAAAAACGCCTTTGCCCTGTAGGCTATTACATCACAATTTCAACTGACAAGCATGGTGGGGAGCTGCACAGGGCAGAGGGAGTAATCTATCTCACAGAGGTTTGGAACTGTATAAAGGGCAATTCCAATGTGAGCCAATCCCAGAGAAGAGTGGGGCGGGTGAGGAGTGGGGGCTGGGCTTTGGAGCCAGACTACTGGATGGCTACCTGTACAAGTCGTCATTTAACCCTTCTGGGGCTCAGTTTTCTCACCTAAAAGCGGGATAATCCTAGTTATTACCACACAGAGATGTGTAAAAGGTGAAATGAGTTACTTTGGATCATACAGGCTTAGAAAGATATAAGCTATCTTTCCATCTATATTGCTACAGTAATATAGGCTATTGTCATCAGCAATGCTGGGTGGAGATATGCAGGCGAGGGCAGTGAGTTTGGGGAAAAGCCTGAGCTGTCTCCCTCCTTAGCATTGGGCTCCCTTGCCCTCTTAGAAAGAGACTGCTCAGGTCCTCCCCACCAACCCTTACCAACACAGACATTGTCTGCCCACAACTCAAAATAGAGCTAACAATTTCTCTCCCTCTTGCTAATCAGAATCCAAAACGGCTCATTAAAATTCCCCTAGTCGTCAAGCGTTGGGTTATGTCAGATTTTATATCAGAGATAAGTGAGCAAGATCGGAGGATGCCAAGCAGCCTACCTGCCTGAACACGAACTGAACATCAGAGAGGGCTTTCTTTTCACACTGAGATTGAACAAAAGCCACCAAAGAGACAGCTGTGGAGTGGGGCTAACGCAAACATCCTGTGGGATACCCAGCGAAGCACCCTGATGTGGAGGGGACTAGACTCTGAGTCTTATCACCTCCCCCGCCCTGTATCCCCTTCAAACCTCAGGGAACAGTAGCCTGTAGTTTTTGGATTCAGGGCACCCCCAAGGACACTCACCTCATAGCCAAGCCGGGCGGCACGCTGCAGGAGGGTCTCACCGGCATTCTTATTGACAATAAGTCTCCGTGCCTCTGGGGGCATCGGGCGCGACTGGGTGGTCTCTGGAGGGGAGCTTGAGCATGGCAGCTGTGAGGGCTGGGAAGCTGGTAGCAGTTGTTGCAAACGGTCAAAGGGCTTCTGGTCCTGCTTGGCTGGTGACAGATCATAGTCGGAACTGGGCTCAGGCCGCTTTCGGAATCTCCGGACAGTCACCTATCACAAAACCAGGTAGTGCACACATTTAAGGCCACCTTCCATAGCCACCTCTTTCCCGAGTTACACACCCGAGCAGAAGGAGGCCCTTTTTCCTTTCTTTTGTTTGGGGGAGGGGATTGGGGAGTGACATTTGGGGGAGGAATCCAAGAAAAGAAAAACTTTGTCCCCAGAAGCAGAGCAGCAGGCAGGCAAGATGTGCATATCCAGACCCAGGGGGGAGTGAGGGGCCAGAGGTACCTTGCCATCAGCATTCTCCACATAGTAGTCTCCCGTAAGCGACAAGCCCCGCCTGGGCTCCTGGGGGATCAAATGCTTGGTTTTGCACAGTCTCTTCCCGGATGGTTTCTCGCTGGTGTCGGTGTATTTCTGCAGCAGGGAGGCAGCCTGGCAATCCTCGTCTTCGTCTGTGCACAGCACATCTGTCTTCTGGCTTTCTTTAATTTTCTGATGTTTGGCAGGCGGCCTCGAGGCTGGTGTGCAGCTTGGCTGAGTCTGCTTTTTGCCGCTTGCATTGGTGGATGAAAGGCTCTTCATGGGCGGAGAGCCTGAGAACACAGGCAATCCTAAATCCAGAGGGGGTGGCGGGGGTTGGGGAGGGGGAGAAAAAGCAGGCGTTACACAGTTGTAGCCCGTGCAGAGAGAAAAGCCCATTGTTAGCACTGATCACTAGAGTAGCTTCAGTTTCTAAAGATATACCAATTATGTTTTCAAAGCATTAATATTTTAATTACCCCACATTCAAACAGCAAATAGGTTAACCCACAAAATGCCAAGTGGCAAGTTTCTTCAAAGGCCTGGGACAAGAGGGCAAAAGCCAGACCACTGTGCTTTATCATCTCCACTCCATTGGGCCTGGGTACTTATGACCGGGTGACCAGATGCGGCGTGCAGGTGGAGTATGTGCACTGGCAAGCCCCTGGGGTCACCTGGACTTCCTGCCCAGCCATAAGCTGGGTAAGAAGCACCCCAGGAGGTCAAAACTCCCTCCTCTCAGCTGTGCTCCTCACTGTACATTCCAGAAGGAAGTATGGAGACTGGAGTGACATCATGAAAGAACTCCCTGCCCACTACCTCAGTCAACTTCTATGGCACTCAGGTCTGCGCAAGGGTCCTTTCCCACGGAGGGCGAGTGACCCAGTCTCCAGGAGTGGGGGCACGCTGTCATGGAGTGGCCTCACCATACCTTGTTCATTGTCACTGGACTTGAGAGACTCTTCTGACCAGCTTCTGTTGCTTTTGGCCTCTGCCCTTTTCCTGCTGGGTTTCTCTTCGGAGGTGTTATTGCCCTGGGCAGTGACCTCAGGCTGAACTGCCTGGGTCACTTCCTTCCTGCCCTGCCGGCCAGGTTTGCTCTCTGCTGCTGACACCTGCTGCTCCCACCGTTCTCTAAGGTGCAGCAAGTGGCGTTGTTTTTTAGGATGGAGCCCTGTTAATTCAATGCACACCTTCAGGTTGGTCAGCTCATTATAATGTGGGTCTTCTAAGTGGTTAGAGGAATTGTTTGTCATTTCCCTCTCAGGCCAGTCATCTAATGGAGAAATAACTACAAATTAATCAAAAAGCCCCCTGGGAGGGGAACAAACTGTCTTATGCATTACTAAAGAGGGTGGGGGAGGGGAGGGGTGTGGTCACTGTCTCTGCTATAGCTTCTCACCAAGTCTTGGGAGGGGCCTATTTATCTTTGGCCATCTTCCAACCAAAAGATCTTTCCTGCCTCTGGCTTTGGGGGAGGGAGGTGTGAGCGGCTTCCCCAGGGTTCTAGGGTGGGACTGGAAACATCCAATGCACCACCCTGTGACTTCCCCAGAGACCCTGCAGTGAGAGTGGATGCAAGCCAGTCTACCTTTGGCCAAGCAGGCATCTAAAGCAGACCAAGCTCACCTTTGGAGACCCGTCTCCGTTTGGCTTTCAACAGAGGGTCCTCTGGCAGCTCTTCCACAGTGGTCTCAGTGTGGGTGCTGTCACCTGAGACTTTGCGCTTTCTGTCCAGCCGTAGGGTAGGGCTGTGTGGCATGTCCATGGCCACCTGCTCGGTGGGTGGCTCAATCACAGGCTGCCTGTCCATGAAGTACTTCTCCATGGGCAAGTCTTTGTCCTCTGAGGTTTCAAAGAGGTCATGTTTGTTTCCACCACTATATTCACCTGGTGAGGGGGTGGGGGGAGAAACAGTAACACAGAAATGAAGGCTCAAAGGTCACCACAAGGCGGCAGGATTTGGGGAGCAGACAGGGCCCTCCATGCCTAAGGTAATTTGCTACCAACAGACCTTTCTGTTGTCACTGGGGCCTCACACGCTGAAAGCACAAACGCCTCAGAAATAGAACGACCCACAGGAAGGGCAGCTGAAGACAATCAGGTGGTAAAAGCAGACAGTAGGGTGTGTGTCATAACTTTTTATTTCTACCTTTTTAGAGTTGAGGTATGAGAGAATCAAGGATATGAGGCAGGCACTTTTTGTTAAAGTATAAGATGAAAGAACTTCCTGCCTGCTACATCCCAGTCAGTTAACTTGGATGGTGCTCAGGTCCCCCCTCCGGGGTCCTTTCCCAGAGGATGGGTGACCCCATAGCAGCAAGATCCAACCAAGCCAGGGCTGACCCTCTCTGTTAACATTGGTTGAGGTCATTATTTTGAAGTAAAAGGATGGTGTAATAATGAGACCAAATATCACCTAAACGTCATCTACAGAAGGGAAAATACCAATGTTCACTTGGGCAACAGGTGAGATGATGAAGGAACAGTGATGGGGGAGAGAATTGGGAAGTAAGGAAGCTGGGAGTCCAAGGGCACTGGAAAGAGAAGTGTGATGCACACACAGGGTCAGGGTAATGTTAAAGAACTCAACCTGATCACTGTACATCCCTCTGTCCTCTTTTTCACATCTGTGGAGGGGGAAAACATACCATCACAACTAAGGGGCTGCTACCATTTCTTGTCCAGGAGGAAAGCCCTTGAGATCCTGTCACCTCAGTAACACCATGCATACCTACAAGGATGTAGTCACTCCACCTGGCACTCCTTCATGCCTTCCTTCACATGCAAGCATCTAAAGACATTCCAAAGACAAGAAACTGCCCCCTTCACCATCAGGTATGTATTTTATATGCTAGGCCAGCACTTGCTAAACTGCTCACTCCAATACCACCTGTGCCACTTCTGCTCCTGCTGCTCAATCTGATGTCCACTTGGGGTCTTTCTTTAAACTGCCTCAGCCCATCTCTCCCTACTTTTGGTCTACCCTAAGAAACACCTCATTGACTGCTCGCATTTTTTCTAATACACAAATAATTCCGTAGCCATCGAGGTGACATCCAGATGTTCCCGCAAGATGACCTTGCATATCACCAGAAGGAACTTGGTATTTTGGTAACACTGAGCTAAGTAAAGCTGCCCAAGTCCATTTCCAGATAAAATCATAAACACACTCCACATATGTCGATCTCATTCCTCCTCCTTTCCCCAGTGCACTTCACATTATCACCCCCCACCTTCAGACCAGCCACGCTGGTCCCCTGGTCAGTGTTCTCTTGGGGGCATTCCCAGCACTGAGTGGCAGTCAGCTGTGGAGACAAGTGTCACCCTAGCCTTGGATAGCCTGTGCTCTTAATGGTGGAAGGAGCCCATTCACCTCCTCTTCAAAGGCATCCTAAGGTGGGACAAACAGTGCCATGTCTACTCTTGCAAAGGATTGGTGGATTTGCTCAAACCGTGTAGGTCTTTCATCATAGCAGCGCCCCAACACAAAGCTGGTGGCAGCCAGAGGAAATCTGTAGCTCACCCAAACCTCTGGCCTGTGCAGAACGTGGCTGCGACTCTCACTCCGGCTGCTCTGTGACCCTCTTAACAGCTCTGGCAGTAACAGCGCCACTTTACAACTTGGGCCCCCCCCTTCAGTTATAAAGTGGGAAATATTACTGCAAGCCTTCTGGGGTGGGCTTCATGAACTCGGGCCTAACTGGCAAGAGAGAAAGGCAAAAGAGAAAGTCGGGAGAAATGGCTTTAACAAAAGGACACCAAGACTCTCAGACCAGCTGGAATTTCAGCCCCCATGTTGAGGATGTGAGCCTCCTAGTTATACTATTTGAATTCTCTGGTCCAATCAGTTGTCCCAGAAAGCCTCGTGGGAGGGGCTGGGGAATCTGTGTATCCAAATATAAGGGTTATCTTATAAACTACCATTGCAATTCTAGAATTAATTTTAAAATGTACTCTACCACCTACACCCCCTTTAGGTAGGAAAGATGGTTCAAACCAGGTGGTTTGAAAGTAGAGGTGACTAGGCGATTATGACAGAGTGCCTCCCAGGGTCACAATCAGGCAGCAGTTTGGCCTAGTGTAGGGCCCTGCCCTGAACGGGGCTGCACTGCTCTGCTACCTCTACACATACCTGAGATGTCTCCCAATTAGATTAAAAATTACTTCCACATTTTATGTTTAAGCTCCAGGTCTCGTAGTCATCTGAGTTTGTAACAGTCCTAATCCTGCCTAAATAGGCACTTTCCTCAGGGAGACAAGTTTCCCCTTAATGACAAACTTCTTTCTTAATAGTGAAATTACTTTCTATCTCAATCCCCTGACCTTTTGCTACAGGGCCCACATTGTCCACCACAGAAAACCACCTGGAAGATGTAAGATGACTTATTTCACAGGTGTTGGCAGGCAATGACTGACTGGGGACATTTCCCTACTCCTTGCTGAACAAGAGCACCCTACAAGATGAGCTCTTCCCGTTTCCTCTAGGCTTCCCATGTGATAAAGCTGCTTGGGTGCTGAGGGCGCCCCTTCACCTGCCAGAATGGGGAGTGCGCCACACATCTGTCTGCCATTCCTGCTCAGCCAGGGATGGCACTCCTGTGCCTCGCCTTCCAGGCAGTCTACTCCTGCCTTGTCCCCAGAGGCCCTGCAGTATCATCTCTGTGATTCCTCACCCCAAACTGAAATCTCCTACCCACAGAGAGCTTAGCTGTGTTCTTCCCCATGTCACCTCACCTGAAGATCTTCTCCCAAACTAGTTTCATCCACCCTTTCCCCAGCTCCCAAGCCTCTCAGGACAAAGATCCCAATTCCCCTCAGCGACACCTCCAATACCTTACTTAGGCTAGTAAGAATCCTGAAGAGCACCCATCCTAACTGCCCAAGATACACATAGCCACCAGTTATGGGGGAGACTTCAGGTCACATTCCTGCATACCAGACTTAGAGCTCCTCGATGAGGCTATCCCAATCACAACTCCCATGATTACCCTTGGGGACAAAGGAGATGGAGATGAATGAACAGGGTCCTAACCATCATGTTCCGCCATCGTTGCTACTTTCAGCCCTTCTAAAAGTGGGAAGCCGTGTGCCCTTGGTCACTCAATCTAAGCAGACGTGACTGTGGCCAGGTTGTTCATGTTTTAACACTTGATCCCTGTAGCACAGTCATATGACTCAGCACATACATCCCATAATTTATCATGGTTATGCCACAGCATTACTTCACAGAAGCATCACCATGGCAACATTTACAAGTCACCATGGCAACAAAGCACCCTCACCATGGGTAAGCCATGCCCAGTGAGCCCTAAACAAGGTTGGAGGGTTACTCATAACTGAAAGTCTCTCCTCTGCAGATAACTATAGCACCTCCGGTAAAGGTTAACAGAAGAGGCAGGGGCAATCTCTGTTCCAAACTTAAAAGTAGTTTATAAAACATGTAGGTGCTTGGACAGAATAGAAGTTTCCTTAGTTAAGAACTTTCATGAAGCCCTTTGACTCAGGTTTCTTTCAGTTCCTCCCCAGGCATTGCCACTGAGTAGGTCCCGGATCTGCCCCATCCAAGTACCTGGCAAGGGAGATAGTCATTCTATGTTCAAGACAGTCATTCCATCTTCAAAATGCCACTGATAGTTCCTATTAATAAATTTCCAAGTTTGAGGAGCCTCCTGGTTCATTTATTCAATTTCTAAAATAAAAAATTCACTCAGCCACCCATATTATCACAAAGAATAAATGAAAATCCTGGCTGCTGTGTTTTCAAGTTAATTTGCTTTTCTTAAGCAAGCCCCTCCCAACAAGTTGCTGTTTTAGAAAGCTGCTGGTGCCTCCAGGAGCAGAGGGCTGCCTTGAAAGAGGCAAGATGTCTGGAAGGCGTCCTGTACCCCTCTTTGTGACCCCTACCTGCCCCAGCTCCCATGTGCTTAGAGCTCAGCTCTCGGCTACACTGACAGTCACAAGAAGAAAACCTAAAAAGGGAACCAATATAGAGTAGGGCCCAAGCGCATGTGGGCTCAAGACACAAGGGCCAAAAGGACAAGAAAGCCCATTAATTTGCAGCTGAATGGATCCAGCCCTTGCTATCCCCTAGATAAGGTGACAGAAAGGACAATGGCTCCTCTAGATTACGCCTCTTAACCAATCACAAGCAACAGAAAACTGGGGATTGTGACTTACCTCCTCTGTTCCCCAGTCTTTAAAACTGAGCCTCTTACCTTCCCCAACCCTTGTCCTGCCTTCACCAGTCATGCATTGCTCGTTGGGCCATGTCATAAATGCTCCAGCAATAGACCTCACTGGTCTGAGCTTGGAGAGACTTAGGGAAAGTCTTCCTGAATCATCTAGGGTTCAGACTCTGCTCCTCACCGGCTACATTAAGTTCTCATCTCTTTCCTTCAGTGGAAAAGATGGGGAATGACACAAACTTCTCTTAGAGGAAGGCCGGGGTGAGGCCAGAGATGTGAAGGGCATGGGCAACCCAGGGTCTGGCCATGTTACTGAAAAATCAGAGACAGGGCAAGAAAACTTGAGGCTGGCTAACTTTCTGCTCCCTTCCTCCAGCCTTCCTCACCATCCACCCAGAAAAGAGGGATTCTCCCGTGCAGGAAGTTCCTTACTCCTCAGGGAAGCACCTACCCATTGTTCTTGCCCACTTTTACCAGGTCTCCAGGTCTCCCAAGGAGCTGGCATTCTGAGGCAATTCAGAAGAGAAGGGATATATGCCCGCTGTCATTATTAGCGAGGAAGAAAGCTTTCTTTGCTGCTTTACTCAAAAGCAGCCTGGACCCTCCTTTTTCCCATATTAATCCAGTGAGGTGGAGATGTAAGGACACCTTTAAGTATATCAAGAATCTCTGCCATTCAGGTGAGGCCACCACTGACTATCAACAGAAACTTCCTTCTTCAAGACTAATATAAAACAACCTGGTCCTGGGTGGCCTACCCAGAATCCTGGCCATGGGCCCTTGTCTGACCCCAAGGATGAGCTAGGGGAGAGGGAGGAGCAGGAGGTTGTGCTCTAGGCAGCAAGAAACATGCTCTTTCGGACCATAAATTCTCCCAAACTCCATTAGGCACCAATGAACTAAGCGTGTGTGGGAAGGCCAAAGCTATGACAACCAATGGCACAGAGCTCATAAATGCACCCATCATCCCCAACTGTCCTGTCTCAGTAGGGTTTTGAACATTCATCCAGATGCTCTAATTTACTATCACCAACAAGGTTTCTGAGAGCTAGAACGTGCTACAGGCCTCAAGTGTGCACACATTTAAGAAACAAGGAAAAAGACCTTTTCCACTTTTGGCCAACACATCTTATCAGGCAGGGAAGTCTTGTCAGCAAATCCCAAAGCCCACCACAGCAGGAGGCCAGCTATTGGGACTGAAGAGTGACTTGAGGAAAACACGAGCTTTCTATCTACATATTGCCTCCAAAACATAATACACCCTGTCTGGTGGGAAGAATCCCTTCATTTATACAATTCCCTTGGATTGTGTTGACTCCCAATGATGACAAACAAACCCACCAGAGAAAATAATTATGCCTATCTTTACTGTGCCTTCATCATCCTTCATCCCATTTAAACAAAACTTCTGCCTTTGGAGGGAAAATACAAGTATTCTCCATTCCAGACTAGACCGGCACTGTGGGGGTTGGGGACCACCTAGGGCTGGAAGTGTCATTCCACCGCTACAAAAAACAAACAAACAAAAAACAACGTTATCTATACCTGCTACAAAATAGGACATAGATGTACCACACTTGTACTTAGTCTCCCACTGCCATTCCTCTGCTATATTGTATTAGACTATTAGTATTTCTCCAGAAAAGGAGATGTGTTCCAGGAAATAATCTTTCATAGATGCCTCATTCCTGGATGCCACAATGTTCCCAAAGGATAACCAGCCCTTCCTTCCATGGATGGCCAAGATTGGCCTGTTTCTCCGAGCAGCTGCCAACTGGACATTGGGCCATGATAAGTGCATTACTTCCTTTCACCTCCCTCAGCTCTGGGAATAGTCGCCCCATTTTCACCAACGTGGTACCACAAACAATCCACTTGGGTTTACTCACATCTCTCATTGTCGTTCTGGTCGGCAATGGCCTCCTCCAGGGCAACCGACTTTGGCTTTTTGTCCTGATTTCCTTTCAACCTTTCCCACTCAGCAGGGCTGAATTTGCACACCTCGGAGTCTTTGGTTGTTGGGTGGCTACCCTCTCTCTCTTTCATCTCCAACTCTGAGAAGCGCATCATTGCACGCTAGAAAGAGAATGGATATGGGAAAAAAAAAACACCTTACCATAAAAGCTATTTCATTTGCCTTACCTTAAAGGAAAGTATTTTCAAAGAAAAGTTTGCCCAAAACCAACCACAATTTATGATACAACTGAGGTATTTTAAAAGTTTAACAAATAAAAATTTAAGAGTATCTATATGTAAGTAGTCACACATTCTTTATTCATAAAGCCATATGTATAGATATATATGCGGTGTGTATGTATATCCATACATACACTATTGCATAGAGACAGACATTCTCTTTTGAAGGTAAATAAAACAAAACAAAAACACAACGCAAAGAAAACAAAATAAAAACACAACAGAAAAGAAAACAAAATGCACAATGAATAAAGACGACCATGGCCCACAAACTTCCCTTTGTATATTTGGAAATGAAATTTAACTCAAAAGGTTTATGTAAGATTCTAGTAATAAAAATTTGAAGAACTGACCTCACAGTAAGCAGCGGGTAGACATAAAATACTGTCCTCTTGTAATCCTTCCATCTATGTAATTAAAATGGGCACTCAATGGATCATTTAGATAACTTCATCCATTTTTATAAGCATAAACTAAATTTTTTTCTTAACATTGCAAAACAATTTGGCTTTATTTATCTTTTAATTAAAAGTAAAATATCTTAAGGAAATTCCTATACAACATCTATCATTCACTAGCAAATTAAATACATACTCTATTCCTTTAAGCGAGCTTTTTTTTTTGGTGAAAAAAAATTGCGCGAATCCCACAGACATGCGGCTGCTACACACCTCCACCAAGTATCACGTAAGGCATTCTAAGCAGCACTTCTAGGTATATTTGTTAACATACAATAACGGCAAGAAATCAAAGCAATTGATAGGTAAACGTCATGCAGTTTTTAGATAGCCTTCACAATAATTAAAACTTACATTATCAGCAATCGAATGAAGTTCTCTTAAAATCTACAGAGTAACTTAAAATAACCAGACACATGAACCTAAGTGCTACCACTCACATCCCCTTACTGGCCACATTTCATACATTTAAATTACCATAAGCTTCATTAACCAAATCTGCCCAGTGTCCTGCCCTACTATATTCCCCCAGTCCTCTTTACACATTAAAAAAAAAACTGACAACTGGTAACATTACTGAAATTCAGGTCGGGGGCTCACCTGCAATGCCCGCTGCTCCCGGCTGAGCTGACTGGAATCTGCATACAGTTCAGTAGTGACACACTTGAATCTGTCACCCACGTAGCCAGCGGAGTTGGCGATTCTCTTTGCCAGCTTAGATGGCTTCGGTTTCAGCACTTTGCCATCATTTGATTCTGCCTCGTCAGCTCCATCTTTGGTATAGGTGGGGGTGATGTCCACACTCGGTGGGGCACCGCCCACACAAAATGGTTTGGGATCCTCTTGAGTTTTACCAAAAGTTACAGCAGGGCCATCGCTCCCCAGAGTTGGCTCCAGGAATGAAGTGGAGACTGGCATCCCCAGGTTCTCTTTGTTGGTTCCTGCTGGAACATTCTCCTTGCTTAGGCTGAAGACTGATTGGCCCGAAGCCTGTTTGAAAGTATAGGCTTCATGGAAGTCACTGATGCGCCCCAACTCCTCTCTAAGGGTAATGAAATCACGGTGTGGCTGCAGGGCTGGGTCAGTTGAGGGCTTGGTGGGCTCAGAGCTCTGACCAACACTCTCAGCTGCAAAGCCAGGTTTGGACACGTTTGCATCAGTTTTAGCATCTGGCTCTTCCCGAAGGAGATCTACATAGACAAGCTTGTCACTTTTGACGACAGTTTTCCCTTGATTCCAGCTGGAGCTCAGCTTTAGGTTCTTGTCACCGGGGACATCTGGATGTAACTTAGTGTTGCTAGCTTCCAACATCTCAGAAAAGCGGTTCCGGAGGGTTGGGTCCTCATAGCGGGGTCTCTCATGGGACCGGGACCTCCGCTCGGGTTTCTCCTCTTTCGTGATCTCTATAGGAGTGTGAGGTATCAACATAGGATGCACCATGCCCAAACCCAGAGCGTCTTGGTAGGTCACAAACTCTGGCCGGCCCGTGGGCAGCCCGTAGGGCAGTCCAGGCTTGGGGGCAAGGTGCCCAGGAAAGAGACTGCCGTTGGGCAATAAAACTGGGTGAGGGTAGACAGGTCCCTTGCCATGTAAGGAGAGAGGACTTATAGCGATGCCCTCAGGTGCTGGGTAAGGGAGGTAACTCCTAGGGTAGGGAATTGGTGGGGATCTGAACGCCTCATTCGGAGAAAGAAATATTGAACTTGGTGGGAGGCCATTCTCGCTTGCTTTGAAGCTCGGTTCTGGGTTACTGGCTTTGGTGCCCTTGCTGGTGCCACCGCTGTGCTTGGCAGGCGTGGTTGGGGGCTGTCCCACGTGCTGAATGACAGATGGTGTGGTGTCCATGGAGCTCCTGCTGGTCTTGTTGCCATCTGCATTGGCATTTGGGGCTGGTGATGCAGAGGCTGGGCGGCCCGTGCTGGACACTGCCCCTGAAACATTAGTGACCACAGCATCTGTGCCACCCATGCGGGGACACGAAGAGCTCCGCTGCTGTGGTATCGCCCAGTCCAAGGCCTTGTTTTTCAGTGGCATGCCTTTACCATTGTTCTCTTCGTTGGGACTTGGCCCAGGCACCACCCAGGATGAGGGAGCTGTGCTAATGATTTCAGATCTATAGATAGCACAGCCATTTCCTGGAGGAGATAAGGTTTCTTTCGGAATCTCACTTCCGGAGAGCACTAGGCCACTTCCAGTTCTGCTGTGAACCAGAACTGTGGGAGCCATCTTTTTCACGTGCTCAGCTTTGGAAGCATCTACATCCACCACTTTAGAAGACAAGTCCAGTGGCTTATCAGTGACGTCTTTGGTAATCGTCTGCTTCTCCAAGAGGGGAGGGGAACCGCCATCTTTCCTGTCTTGACTCACTGTTTTCCGAGTGTGCCCGGAAAGTGGCTGCACACTTTCAGTCCCTTCCGGAGCCTTTGTATACTTGCTGTTGGAGAGCCTGGCCACAGGGAACTCACTGCCAACCGTCATGTATGGCTTTGACAGGGTGATGGAAGGCGAGGTGGAGATCCTGGCATAATGCTTGTGGAATTCGGAGTAGGTGTCTGCAGTGGGCTGAGAGGGAAGGTGGACTCGGGGTGAAGGCCGAGGCGAGGGTGGCAACAGGAGAGCCGCATCCCCTGGCAGGCCACTGGTGACTGGCTTGGCAGAGGGCACCCTAGGCTGTTTACTGTTCTGGATGTGAGGATAGGTGTGGGAATCAACGGGGTTCCCAGGACTGACACCCATCTTCCAGGGCAGGCTTTTGTCTGTGCAGTGGACCAGAGGTGGGATGGCTGGGGAGGCCGAAGGCGTTGAGAGCCTCATGGGCGAAGCCAGGGATGACGGGATGTGAGGACTAACGTAGTGAGGTGGTGGCAAGTATAGAAAGCGCTCCCCATTGGTGCAGACTGGAGAATACAGTGGCTGGGCCAAGCTGTAGGACTGCTGAGGTAGCAAGGCCTTATACATGTTCAGTGAATACTTATTTGGCGAGTCAAGGAAAGGGTAGATGGCTGGCGTGGCACCCTCCATGTAAGGATTGACCCAGGGCAGCCGCAGGTAACTAGCACCATTGATGTTAAGAGGGCTCTGTTTGTCGCTGGCAGGTCTGTCCAAGCCCAGTGTTTCTGCTGTGGGCACAGCACTTTTTTGTATTCCAGGTGGTGTTTTGTACATAGCACTGAAGCCATTTGGGGGTTTTCCAGAGACAGCGGAGGTTTCTACCGTTTCAGGTGTATTCGGTTTGAACTGTACCTCTGGGTTTCTTTCAGAAGAAAACCCAAGACCACCTAGAGTGCTTGTGGCAGCCTCCCGACTTTTCTCTGAGCCTAGTCCACACAAGCCAGAATAGACGATATTGCCTGGGACACGCAGCCCTTCCCGGATCAGGCCAGTGCGATCCATGCTTAGCGCTGCAAGGCCATCAATCCGATGAGCCGTGGTTGCATCCACCTTTGCAGAAGAATATGCGTGTTACTTAGGACATTCCTTCAAAGCAGCTGAGCCCATCCCAAAGAGAAACTGCAAACTAGTTCAAACTGACACCAGCCCCAACATCTGAGCAGAAAAGAGTTAAAAAGGAAAGGATTCACAGAGTCTCTGCTTCCCCACTTATCCAAAACCCTTTGCTGCCCACCTTCTCACCTGTTCAACTAGTATCCTGAAAGCCTACAAAACATTGATCCCTTTAGATTTAAGACCTATATATTAATTCAGTCATCTATTAACTCTGGAAAATTCACCTTCTCAGCAAGAATTCTTTGTGGCAACTGAGACACACCAACTTCACTACTATCAACACCACCCTCACAGGGTCCAGAACTCACACTAAGCCTCTCCAGGCCTGTCGGGTTGGAGGCAGGGGCAGTGTTCACTGATGTTTTCCTGGATATATTTAACATAACAAGAAGCAATCTTCACTGGGACAGGAGGAACAGAGGACTTTAGCTGTCTCATTTCTAAATCAATAAAGAGGCCGTGGGTCAAACTGTGGTTGTGTCTTTTGACTTCCTCTCCCTGGTGTCTGAAGAAGGTTCTGTTTCATATTTTACTGGAAAGGTAAACCCTAAGGATCTACTTGGAGGCTGGAAATTTATCCAGCTGGGAGCATTTATGTGGCATGTAGCTTAGCAAAGAAAAGGCAGCATATATCCCACCAGGCAAGCATGTCCAAAGGAGTACTTCGCCAAGGACCCAAGGTGGGAAGAGCTTAGGTGAGGGCCTAGTCCAGCAGCAGACAGAGGCTTTCTACTCAGCTCCTCCCTGAAACACCCCTGCCCCGCCCTGAAAAGTCCTTTAATGGTATGCAAATTAATGCAGGATTGATCACAGATCACTGAGATTCAGATAGCACATCAACAGAAGCCATTAATCTCTTACCACGTTGTGGTTCAAGGGATTTTCTTCCCTTAGTTCCAGTCTGGCCTTTGAAGTGTCACCATCATTTACAGGAATTTTCCTATTTAAAAGGACACACCAACTTCATGAAAGTGTTCTTCATTTAATCTATCTTTCATATATTACCCCCAGAACAGATCAGTTTCTAATAACTCCATTCTCCCAACTGGCCTTAAAAAAAATTCTTTCCCAATGGCATATATTGAAAGTTGTCGCCAAATGGAGACTCAGCTGGACTGAGAAAAACAAAGGCAGGCCAATAGGAACGTGAAATCACAAATATGACCCCAAGTTAGGTAAGCCAGAAATTAGGTACAACCATTCCTCTAGTATAATCTTTTCTCCAGAGAAAAGTAGGCCAAGTAGGCCAATCTGGGCTCTGCTGTCCTAGGCAACCCTTGTAAGCTCTACCTGAGGACACACATTAATACAATGACCAAAGACCGTAGCAGGGGACACAAAACTGGACTCCAGTGGCTGGCCACATCATCCACTTCTGTTACCCAGAAGGGCAGACTTTTAAAACTTTCCTCCAAAGTTAGGTACCATGTCCTCTGTAACTGGTTCCCATGGCGATAACAAAGCCATATTTGACTGCCTTTATCAAAATGATGGGGGATATATACTAATAATATACAAATGTCAGCTGCTCCAGGCTCCAGAGGAAGCCGCACACCTGTGCCAGGCTGCTGTTGCTGCCCTGGGACTTGTTATCAGAGAGTATCGATAAAGAAAGTGTCTGGTGCCAACCTCCGAATGGCCAGGATAAAATTGCTGACAAGCAGCAGAAGAAAGTTTCATCATTACCCCAGAAAGCAGCTTAAATCATTTACTGCTCAGCTGCCTCTACTCCACACTCCAAAATTACTGATTAGGAAGCATAACAGACCTGTCAGGTGACTGAAACCAGGAGCCATTGGCCTCGGTGAATGAGCGGCAGAGGACACTGAGAAACCCTGAGCTTAAATGAAGTGAAGGGTGGCCAGCTCCCCAGTTATTACTGAGCAAACTATTTGTTTTAAAAGCACATCGAATGCCGATCCACCTGGGCCCACACTCCTGACATTTAGAGTTAAAGCAGCATATAGACTGGGATTAATTCTCCTTCATAAATATGAAATAATAAATTAAGGACGAAAGTGCACTGAAAGGCCGCTTTAGGGGCTAATCTTTTAAAGGGCGGCAATGCTTCGCTGAGCCAGGTTGCCTGTTAAAACTGTAAATCAAGGGCTGCCAGCAAGGCGGGAGATCGTTCTCCTCCACCCCCTTTGGGCCCACTCTGGCTGTGAGAAGGTGAGGGGGGCCTTGGCTCTACTCAGGGGCAGGGAGGGGGAAGAGAGACACTTGCACTCTCCCCAGGGCCTCCGCCAGACAGGCACATTCACCTGTCTTCGTTGATCCCACACATGCGGACCCTCTCGCTGTTCATCCAGCTGTGAACGTTCCCATACAGGGGGGTTGCTGAAAGCATGTCGTCTTCTTGGATGGCAGCTTTTCTTCAAGCGTCTAGTCTGTTAAAAAAAAAAAATCCCAAGAGGTTAAATAAAGAGCCAAGCAGGAAACGAGAGAAGCCCTTTTTCTAGGCAATTCATACAGAACACAGACTCAGGAAAGCAGATTGTGCTCGATGTTGTACAGATGGCCAGGAGTGAAGGCACACACCTGACCCAAAGGTCAGGTGAAAAGAGAGGGTTAAAGCGTCACCTTCCCAAACACACACACGCGCGCGCGCACACACACACTCTCTCTCTCTCTCTCTCTCTCTCTCTCTCTCTCTCTCTCTCTCTCTCTCCAAGATACAGCCCCCCCACCCCCTTGCCAGCCTCTCCTCCTCTTTCCCAGCATTCAGACAACCACACTTGAAAGGAACAATGCTGGATTCCAGGGAACCACACACTGATTCTTCTTGGGGCTGAAAGGATCGGGGTGGGTAGAAGGCACAACAGTCAGGGGTGGCCCACACCACCATGCATTTCCAGGGCTGTGGTGTGTGCAACTTACAGCTCGAGGGTTAAAAAGAGTCGGTGGACTGGTGAACAGCCCCACCCCAGCCCTAGATTAGATTAAGCACTGAACTCGGTGGTTTGGCCTGGGAGGTGCAAAGGGAGGTGGCTGAGTAATTCAATGACGCCTGCTCGCTGGGGACAAGAAATCATTAGCGAGTGCGGAAGTCTTAGCAGCCCAGTCTGCTGGGCTGCCAGCCGTTGGCATGCTGAGTGGCCAAAAGCCACCCATTTTCCACCTACAGGGGGGTGAAGGCTGCCAAGCAGAGAAGGGGAGATCACCTCTCCCCTCCACACACACTTTCTTACCTTCTCTACCCAGCACCCCCACCCCACGTCACATTCTAGTTTGCCGCATGAGTGAAGGGTCAGGACAAGCTGCATTTTATTAACAGGATTATCACGGCGCGTGATTTATCCTCGTGCAGGATTTTAATTGCTCTTTGGAGGTTGAGCCGTTTCTTTTGACTGCGCTTCAGCCCATATCCTGCTGTTAAATGCTGGGTTAATAAGTAGAGGAGCCTTTAATGCCTGGGACCGATGGCCCTGGGCAATTCCCTGCTCACAATCACATCATCAGCTCCCTTGTCCCACTAGCCACTGCATCTTTACCCCGACCCAAATCAAAGTGTGAAATTATTGGTGTGCAGATCATCACGGGAACTTTTCTTTCTCCTCCTCCCTCACACACCCACCCACACAGTTTCCGAAAGCCCAAATGTTCCCTAAGTCAACACATTTCCTTTGTTAGCAGGAAAAAATATGCAAATGCTCGTTTTTTACACTTTAGCACACAAGCAGACTGCCAGGTCTGCCTGGGTTGGAGGCACTGGGTCTGGGAACTCCTTTTACTAGAGTCCTGGAGGGTAGGAGAGGAGGAGCACCTGGGAGACCTGAATCCAAAAGCCAGACTGTCCTTGGGCATTTCTTTGTCCTAACTAAGCCTTTTGTCCACCAGCATCCCCCATTGGCCCCTATGCATAGAACACTGTCTATTAATCAAGAGCCACATATACAGACACACCACGCACAGTCAGACCTCAACAATAAAGCTGGGGGAGAAGGAAAGATGAGGCAGACATCTGCAGAGTATGTATGGCAGGCCTGGTGGGATTCTGAAGGAGCTATCTCTCTAGGAAGCATCTTTCTTCAGATAGACTGGGGTGTTTCCAATGCGAGAGCCATGTGTCCCAAAAAGGCAGACTTGGGTGTTGAGGAAGGTTCTGTGGGGGCTTGTGGGCTTTTCTTCCATCTTCCAAATATACAAAGATCAAGTTGGGAGGAACACCACCATTGGTGCTGGGCTGATCACAAGGCACATTCAACAAAGTGTCCCCTCCCTAACCCCTGCTGCCCATCCTAACAAAAGGAAGATATTCTGGGTGGCCTAATGTAGAAGGTGGAGCAACATTCCTTCAAGTATCCTGGTCACTGGCTGCAGCAGTGGGACTGCATCATGCCATCCCATAGCTGTGTGTCATGCTGAAATGCAGAAATTACATGAGGAGCAAAAGGGTCACTCAATCCAATGCCTAAGAAAAGGATGAGGTTAGAAGAAGAGTGTATGCCTATGAAACCTCAATTTTCCAGAGTCCCCAGTCTTCAAAACTGGCCTCCTCTTAAACAAGCCACTTCCTACACACCTCCTTTAGTTGTCACTTTGTGACAAGGATCTCCGAGCATCTGACTGAGAAAATAGGAATGGTACTGCCTCAATTATCATACTGAGCCCCCTTCCTTTGAAAGGGCAGCCTGGAGTTGGCAGAAAGGTAAATGTAGTTTAGAGACATCTGGAATCACTGGGTACTTTCAAAGCTTCTCCCCTTCTCCAGGGCTTGTCCTGTGGGGTTTTCAATATTAATGCTGCACAGATAAATGACACTGGACATCAGAATGAAGTGTTCCCACATGCACAGGGTCAGATGGAGTGTTGAGGCCTAGAGCATGATTCAGTGTCATCTGTGTGTGTGTTTGGGGAAGGATGGGGGATGGGCAGGATTGAACATATAGAAACAAAAGGAGGGGTACATTGTTGGATCCTCTTGACTACACACACGCATATGCACGTGCGTGCACACACACACTTATAATCTTTAGCTGCCCCATGAACTTTTTGTGAACCGTTTAAAAGTGGAGGTCTGCTGAACAAACAGTGGCGCCACTGCCAGCCATAATTTCATTGCAACAAGCTAAAGACTTTTAACTCTTCACATCCCTGGTCAAAGATAGAGCTGAGTGGAAAGGGTCAATGAGCAATGGCCCTGCCTGGTACAAGGCCCTTCTCTAGGGCAACAAACAAGAGCAGCCTAAATCCCCAGCGGGAACATCTTTAGCAAAGGCCATACTGTATACACTTCACCATTACTGAAGAAAGGGGACTCGTCTCCTCTATCTCTCTGGGATGTATTACTAAGAGAACAGTGAGGGTACAAAAGAGACTGAGAAGCAGACATCCAGCGATGCTTATCCCACTCAGCTTATTTGTTTTTACCTCTAAGGGGAAGTGCTTCAAAACCGGCTTTGCTGACCCTTGGCCATGGGACATGGCAGAGAGGACAATGATATATTTGGATGACAAACAGGGCAAGCACTTTGCTGCTATATGTGAGGCTCATTTGCACTTATTTCTCAATGCTCCCCCCACTTCTTCCACAGGCAGGCTATGCTTCTAGAAGTGCCAAGATGTGTGAAGTCACTCATGAAAAGCACTTTACAAGCACCAACCTGTTTGCAGACTGTGAGCTGCGAAGCTACACCTTGGCTCTAGGGTTTAACCCTTTTTTCCAGCAGTAGAGAGAAGGGGGCAAAGATGGAGGATGCAGATGAAGAGGGAAGATGGCTGAGAAGAGGTCAGACAGGGAGACTGAAGAGCGACTGGTTTCTAAAGAACAGATGGGAATTGCAGTGGCTGCCCGCTGAAATACCAATTCCAGGGAGAGATCTGGCTCAAAAAACAGACACACACCAAGGGGTCTCCAACTCCCAGTTTGGAGGTAACTGAAAGCACAGGAGAGCTTGGGTCTCCCTCAACAGACTTGGGCAGTCATCTGCTCTTGAAGCCAAGAGCTATGATTAGTATCTAAGCATGGCCTGGACACTGGAGAGAAGGGCCTGATTGGCAGAAAGAGGTCAGAGGGAGCAAGATTAGGAGCTGTCGCCCCAACCTTGGCATTCCTGAGAAGGGGTACTTCTGCTTCTGTGAAAAGACATGAGGGGGCACATGGGCCCCAAGCAGCACCTTTCAATTATTCCTGCCACAAGAACACCATTATGGATTGAAGAAAAGGAGGAAATGTTTACTTTTTCTTTAAAGGTGAGTTACCCTGGCAGACAACAAAGAGCAAGTTGAAAAGGAAGGAGCAATGACTCTGAGAGGCCAGGATGAGTGAAGGGAGGGGAGGTGAGGCAGCACCAGGCTACTACTGGCACCTCTCCTTTCTCTCCACCTCTGCTCTTCCTGGCACCAGGCCACTTTCCACTGTGCCTCCGCCCTTGAGATGCTGATTGGTTAGTATGCACATCACACTTGTCAAGTGGCACTAACAAAATGGAAAGCATCACCACCAAACCATCCCAACTCCCACACTGCACACCAGCCCTAATGGTGCACTATCCTCGGGTCTCCATCACTAGGTTCCCCTTGCCCCGATCGAACAGTTATCTAGTTAGTGACCAAGAAGGCTTGGACAGGTTTGCAGGAGCTTCTGGCTAAGATGGCCAAGAAGGCATCGGGGATCTCAGCTATTGTGCAGTAGGCTGGGGACCTTCTTTGGAGAAGCACCCCTCCCCCCCGCTGCATGGCTGGTTATCTAAAGAACATACGAGAATATGGTCACCACAGCCTCCCAGCTCTAACCCTCATGCACAGTGTGTCTCTGGGCAGGTGGCCGAACCTCTTCAACTTTGGTCCCCTTATCTGTAAATATTTGGCACCACGTTTTCCAGAGGATTAAACTGCACTATGGACTTGAGTTTTGCCTGGCAATAGCTGATACAGGCCATGTTTAACCCCATTAAACAGCATCTGACTCCACTAAACATACTGTGCAACAAACCCCAGAATCGCTGCATAGTTTCTTTGTGGCAATAGGAAGGCCGAGGCAGGGATACAGAGGGGGGCCAGGCTGGGGAGGGGTGACCTTCAGCAGAGTTGTGTGGATTTCATCGAAGCAAACCACGTGGGAGCCCTTCCTGGGGCCGCTTCAAGTGCAGACTGAGTCACGCACAGCACACAGCAGCACTTCTCTACTGGTGTCAAAGAAGAGGGTGAGGGGGTGAAGAAGTTATTTTAGGATGGGGGAGACTGAGTGGGGGTGGGAAATAAGAAGAAAAAACTCTCCGGATATGCAGTTGGGGTGGATCTTCCTGAACTGCTTGTGAATAGCGTGAGTAACAATGGGGAGTGGGGGACCCCAAGGCTGCCTCCCCAGGTCAGGACAGGGCCACAGGCTTCCAGGGGTGTGGCTGAGGGAGGTTAGTCCTCCCTCACTCCATGGATGTTGGAGGGGAGGGTGTTGGGAGGAGTCATCCAGCCAGCCCAGGCGCAGTCTCTTGGCATGCTCCAAGCCATGGCCATTGCCTCTAGGGGCATCCCCACCCACACCTCAAGTTTTGCATTATTAACAGACTGAGCTGCTGGGGCAAGGGGGTTGTTAGGGAGAGAGAGAGGAGGGAGAGAGGCGCACAAAGAGGGGGGGTGCGGAACAGAGACTCGTGGGTCCTGACCTTTTCGAGCAAGCAGAACCTTCCCTGCCTCCTCCCAGGGCGCCTGAGTCAAAGCAGAGAGCCACTCCAATCGTTCAGGAGTGAACTTGGCCCTTGGTGGCCTCGGCGGTGAGAGCAGGAGGGGTGCACCCCCCCCCCTCAGCCTAGAGCGTGATCTGTCGGCAACAAAAGGATTTTCTCTCCCATCATACACACCCGGGCAGGCGGCTCCGGGCTCGCCCGCCAGCCCGCCCACCCCTCCTCCATTCCTCCATGGAGGTCCCCAGACACCCACCCTGGCCTTCCAGAAACCCCTGCAATCCCCTGACCCAGGTTAACCTGCCGGGTCCCCTTATGCTCTTCTGTGATCCTCCCTCCCAAGCCCCCGCCACACCTCCTGTCCCCGCCATTGAATCTGACAAAAAGCAACTTTGGCTGGGCACACGGAGAAGCCAGAGTGTACTGCTGGCAAAGCCCATCTGAGGAATGGGCACTGACACCCCTGTGAACCATCATTCTGGGCTCCCTTACGACCAGGATGGAGTGTTGCTCCCCGTGGACAACCCCCCCACAATGATGCAAGCCAAGTGTAGCCGATTGTAAAGAGGGAGTGAGGGCAACAGCAAGGATGATGGCAGAGTTGCTGCCCAACCTGAGCTGGCCCCCCCTCCCACACACACCCTGCCCCCACCCCCCTGCCAAGCCATGGCCCCAGGTCACCTCAGGGACAAACATAGGACATTTCCCCTCCCCTTCCACCACCCATTCAGGCCACTACCGTGGCTTTTTGTTCCTTTTACTTTCTTTCATGGTTGTGCCACACACAACCACGTGTGTATGCAAGAAGGGGACCCATTAGAAAGCTGGTGTCCCTCCCCAACAGGAGGAGACCCAGGACATGAAACCTAGGATGGATACAGTTAATTGCCCTCACTCTTCTCCCCCTCACCCCAAAACCTCACATCCCCTTCTTTCTTATCTCTACAGAGCTGGGTTCCCATTGGTGTCTACACAACCTGGGGGCAAATCCAGAATGAATGATCCACACAACTGGGTGAGGGGGGGGAATGTCAATTCACTATAGTCTCCACCAGGGCTTTGCAGAAATAAAACACACTTAATCCCTCCCCACCAACACACAAAGGAACAAACGATACCATAAGGCTATTAACAACAGCTATCATTAGTACACAGGAAGCACAAAGGAACTTTTTATGAATAAAAGGTGCATAAAACATAGGGTCCTGCGGTCTGCACCCACATTCCTTACTGATTGTGTGCTGCCTGGGGGTCTTGGGAAGCCTGGGGATGAGGATCAGAGGAGGATGGGGTGCCCACTTTCTTTACAAGGAACAATGGGAACTCCATGTCTGCTATCGGTCTTGGAACTCAGAACACCCCAAACAAAGCTGTGGAACAAGTGCGACATAGATGCGGGCCTATGAATTTTTTTGGCTGTTCAGAGCTTAATTACTCCTCCTTGATCCGCGGGACTAGACACGACACCGCCAAGGTTAAAATGCCCCGAACAGCGCTGAGCAGATGTGAGCGAGCTGGCAGACGCGCAAATGAGGCCTGCCTTGGAGCACGATAACAAGTGACTAATACATTGCATATCGTTGAAAGAAAATTATTTTTCTCTAATTTGCATTTGCTTGGGGGAAAAAAAAAGCCAACCAGAGTCCTTCCTCACAAGCATGAAGTCTAATCCTGGAAATACAGCCCGGCTGCTTTAAGAGAGCTGGAAGGAGGGAAAGACTGCCAGTGTTTTGGCGTTGCAGGCTTGTTTATCTTTCCGCCTTTCCTCCAAGGCGAAACTCGTTTTGCAAGCAACATTCCTACAGAAAATGGCACACGTCATAAAAAGAGACCAATTTATAGAACTGGCACCGAAGTTCATGTATCACTCCAGAAGCATCTCCCAGCTCCCCACTAGGGAACCCAACTACATGTAGAAGTCCACATTAAAACCCAGAGAGAGGAGACCTGGTGGTGGGGGGGAGGGTAGGGATTTGATTTGCAGACATTCTGTAGGCTGTACACCCAGATACCAAGCAGAGTCACACAGAAAAGGGCAGGATATAGAATTAAGTCAGCTCTAAATGACCCTCCTCCAAACCCTAGGGGCCAGGGCTGTGAAGGCTTCCACCTTGGGATAGGGTGTGTGGGGGGGTGATTTTTATGCCCAGCTTGCCCCAGGACAGCCCAGAGGCAGGCACACCTTCCTGGTCATCCAAGCATTTCTAGGACTGGCCCAGTGAGTGTCTGCTGCCACCAACAGCTCTCCCTCTCACCCTGGCACCTCCCTGCAGTGCCTGGCAAGGGACCAGGAACTCATACAGGGCTTGTGGTCATGGGTCTCTAGATGATTAAGTCACAGAGTGGGGTGACGCTGTGGGCAGACCTCAGGACTGCACCTCTGTGTCCTGCAGCTGAAGGCAAATACACTCTGGAAAATGGGCAGGCTAGGGAAAAAAAAGGTTAAGGGATGTGGGTAATCAGAACCCAACTTACACCCCTTCCACCCAAATATACCACCCTTTGGGTCCGGAAGCTACACACGTGTGTTTCCAATCCAGGAAACAGTACCGAGCATAGACCACACAGAGCTAGCCTGTCTCTCTAACTTGTCGAATAACGGGGCCATTTCAAAGGGGAACAACGGCCTTCAGAGCCTCTGTAATTTCCAGAAAGCTTTCAGTTAATAATACATTCTTTCCACCAAGATTGCTTAGGGCTGAACATTATCTCCCCAAATCTTAAAAATCTTGTCATAATCAGATGAGGATCCAGGTCCACAGTTCCTGGCCAAACCTCTTCAGACTGACACTCATGACCCTGTGAGCCTTCTCCCTCCACCGGTGCCTAACAGGTTTCCTAAAGCACAACACACATACCATCGTGTACCTCCATCCCAATCCTGGGAGTCAGGAGTGTGTTAAGGGTGGGAGGCGGGAAGGGGGGTCTGCTGCTGAGCTTTCTCTGTCTGAGGACACACTCTGGCCAGAAAGCGGAGGCCACCTCTGCAGCTCTCGGCAGGCCTGCATAGTGTGCGCTTTGTGTAAGTGCCGAGGAGGCGCGAGGAGGCGCAGCGCTGCTCGTGCACCAACAGCTGTCACATTATTTGCACTGGCTGTAAACAGCCTTCACATTCCCCCCTTACCACATAGTTAAAGCCAGACTAACAATCCACAGTTCGAGATCAAACCAACAACAGCAGCATTGTGTCTGCCTCTGCAGCCTTCGCACCAAGCCCAGCAGCTGGCAGGTTTCTCTGAAACAAGGGACCCCCTACTCCCCCCCACTGCTCCAGGCTCCAACCAGGGCTAGCCAAGGCAGCATGCGTTTGTCGCTGCTGATTGTCAAAGCAAAAGAGCACAGCCATTTCACCAAGGTTTCAGTGTGCTTTATCAGCTAGCTCCCAGAGTTTTCTCCTCCTGGTGGCTTGGGGAAGTACCCCTCCCCCAGTTCCTCAGCTGGGAATAAAGGTTATTCAGACTCCCAGGGTCGGTTTGGTTTCCATGCTCAGCAAAGCGTGGGCTCTCCTGCCATGTCACATTGGCCAGGCAGCTCTGGGTTTTCTGCAGCCCCTTGTGTTTCGGAAATAGTCCATCTCCCTCAATACTCACTGGCTGCCCCACTGATCAAAATGTCTCCATTATGATTTTTGGTTAAGTCGAACATTTCCATAATCGTCATTATTAGCGCAAATTACACGCCTAATCGGTCCTTAAATAGATTTTAATTAAATAATCATACAAGGCTCATTTTATGACTTAAAAAAGGCATTACTTTTCGTTATAAACTTTCCACCAGGATATAGAATAATGAAAGCAGACAAATACTTGAAAATCACCAAAAAATGATGGGTAGAGTATCATAAAACAGACCAGGTTTCACCTTCTGGAAATGAAGCGGAGACCAGACATACCACATCTGCACAACTTTCCTACTGGGAAGGGAGAGGAGATGTCTTCCTCCAAAGTCTTACTTTTGTCTTCTCTTTGGGGCCAGCCGAAACCAACCCCAAATGCTACTTTTCTTTCCCCATCTGAAGAGAATTCTCTAGCTAGCAGTCTCTCTTAGAGACCACTCCTCCCACCCCCAGCAGTTTTCCACCCCTTAGTCTGCTGAAAGTCACAGTGCAAAGCAGGCAGGCTGTGCTTGTTAAATGCTGTGTAAAATGCTGTTAATAAAATAATAAATACAAAGGGTGGAGGCTGCTGGTTCCACGGGTGTTTTGACTGGCAATGTCTTGGCACTTGTCATGTGTTTATGGGAGGGCAGACAACTGGAGGATTTACAGAGTTTGGACATTTCTGTACTTCATTTATTCTTTCCTAAATGACCTGGCCTAGAGCTATTTCAAGTTTGCATTTGTACAGACAGAACTGTTAAATGCCTAAGAGTTTCTCCAATTAAACCAAGTTTTACACCTAAAGCTGGAACATACAAACTCTCAGACTCACCTCATTCCACCCTCAGCCTCTGTAGCTCTAGAAAACAAACAGACCCTCAACAACAACACCCTGTCCTCGCTCTCCCCACCTTCACCTCCCTCTAGGGGCACCTAGGGCAAAGGTTAAGGTGTCTTCAGATGACAGGCAAGGCCCTGACTACACACGGTGAAAGCATCGCAGATAAGCATGTCCTGGCGATACCCTACCTCTAAAATAGTGAGCTAAGATGGGAGGGTGGGGGACTGCTGGCCTGGTAAAACCCACTGTTCACGGAACAATGTCAGCAAAGGCTGGAAGGCATTCTTTAGAGAGGGACCAGGGATTCGTGCCTACTGAAGCTCTTTCAGCACAAAGGCTTTTAGGGGAAGAAAGAAAGGGTTGGGGGGAGGAGGAGAGAGAGGGAGGGCTCCTGTTTCAGAGCAGGCATCCCCTGAGAGTCAAGAACCAAGTGTAGCTTCAATCAAACACTGACTTCCCCTCTGGGAGTCGAGTAGGAAACCTGATCACAGTAGCTTACTACCGGCCTGGATCCATACAGGTCTGGTTTTCTTCTCATGCTAGTAATTTTTTAAAATATATATCGATATAAAAGAAGCAATCCCTGGCAGACTTTATTGAAAACCACACTGAGCCCTCATAACATCCGGACTTAATCCCTATCAAACAAACCACAGCACCTCTGGCCTCAACAGCAGGCTACCCCCTCACCTCTTCCAACCAGGTCTCTCCCCTCCAGCCACTGCTGTTCCCTCCCCTGAAAGAATGAGGAGAAGACTCGTTTTTAAAGAGCACCCAGATACAGGTTCTGGAATCAATTCTTAACCATATAATGATCCCAGTTAGGGGGTAAAAAGTCCAAGTCCTATCATATGGAACCCTTTAAAATGAAGAATGCAAAGAACTGTGACAAAGAGAAAAAGGAACCCATGGAGGTGAACATGGAGAAATATACTTGGGGATACTCTGGGGAGAACAAAATCTGTATTATTGGTCCCCAGACTTTGGCCTCAAGTCTCAAGGGTTCTCAGAAGGTTGTCAGGGGCAGAGGGTACTGGAGGAGCAACTTATAGGAACATGACCAGTCATCTGAATCAGTCACTAATCCTTGGGGCCTACTATGTGCCAAGTATTCTTCTTTGATCCTAAGGTGGATAATTATTCCCAGTCTTACAAATGAAGAAATTTACGGAGGCTCAGAGGCCATAAATAACTTGCCCCCAAGGTCACACAGCTAGTAAAAATGTGCCACGGTCAAACCCAGTCCTGGAGTTGCGGAGAGGAGCCAATTGTTGGTCTAACTGTGTCATTCGAAATCCCCAAGAAGTTCGGAAGACTTCCTTAGGCCTTGTTATTCAAGTCCAGGGTAAAAGGATAGCCTTTAACACCTAGGTAACTCGGTCCACAAGGAGCCTGGAACCCAGCTGCTTCTACATCCAGTCGTCTCAGTGCATCTGAAGTCTATCTCGGTGCATTTGAAGTCTTTTGCAGCTCCTGCCCCCCATTCTCTGCACCTCCCTACACTGGAATACCCTGGTGTGAGGCCAGGGCTCCAACAAGGCTCCACTTTCTCTTCCTCCAGGAGCCAACAGGCAGGGGTAGTAGGTGGGTCCCCATTTTCAGGTCTCTACAAGAAGTGCTGACTCCTGCCTGGAACTAGAATTAGGCTTGCCACTCTAGTTTTGCCACATAAAGCAATAAACAAAATTACCTAGACAGAGCAAAAGCCCTTTATAAAGAGTGCCTACACCTATCTTTCTAGGGTCTTAACGAAAAACTTCAGGTACCCAAGTATAGTGGGGGAGGAAATTAAGATGGAAGGGGCTGCGCCCCTCCCCCCCCACAAAAGCCTATCCTTTCTCCAACTCCTTGTCCCAGAAACACGGGGTCGGCGCCCAACATACCCTCCCTGACGCATCCCTAGTTTCCAGGCCTGCCCCAGGCTTTCAGAAGCTCCGGGAACTACCCATACCCGACAGCTGTCTCTAGATATCTAGCTGGGCTCAGTGGAGATAGGAACCGGCAGGGGCACCGACTGGTTGCTCCTCCAGAGGCCGAGGCTGCAGATGTGCGAAATGGCTCCAAGAACGACTGGGCGGGCGAGGGCCTGGGCGCAGCGGGAGGGATCGAGGCGATGGCGGCGCCAGGTCCTCACCACTCTAGCTAGCCGAACACGCCCCCGCTGTCCGGCCTCCCCTGGCTCCCAGCCAGTGGCTCGCTCTCGCTCTTTTTTAAACTTTTCGACCTCTGAGATCGAGGCAGGGTTTCCAGTCCCTTCCCGCCCCCCAGTTCGGTGCAGGCCCCAACCACAGGGGAGGCGACCCGCCCCCGGCACCTCGAGACTGTGGTCTGGGCAGACGTCCCCTCCCCCACTTGGGCCACCTGGCGCGGGCGGCTTCTCCAAAGGATCGGCGTCCAGCTGACTCAGGGACTGCTGCGTCCCGGGAGGAACTACACAGCCTCCAATGGTCCCCGAGCCTGCCCGTGGCGCGCTTGCAGTGAGCCCCACACTTGCGCGCTCCCTGAAGGAGCTTACACTCCAGAAGGGAGGAAGAAGAGTGAATGAGGCGGAAAAGGTTATATGCGGCTTTTTTTTTTTTTAACTCCTCAGATATAAAAATTCTGGGTGTCCCTGGCACGACTGCGAGCGCTTGGGTAGAACAATAGAAATGGGGGTGCCAGAAATAGTGCAGGAAGACCCCTATAACCTTCTCCTCCCTCTCGCAGTTACTATTAGCATTAAAAGACCCCAGTGCCTTCAATGCAATAGTGCCTGTTTATAACTTTTTCCCTCTGGGTCCCCACACCCTAAACAAGTTCCCTCCTGTTATGAAACCACATGGGCAAACATTACTCCCTAATTCTGACCTCCTGAAACTCTGGGTCCTCTCACCTGCTCTGCCCCTGACACCCTGACCTGACTCACCGCCCTCCTCCAATAGTTCCTTTGGTTTGCACCTAGACAATAAATTTAGTTTAATTTAGCTTCCGGTCTTTAATTTTAGCAGGTCTCCTTTTTGCATGCAAATCAATATGGCAATTACCATCTAAAAGCTCGCCCAGCCCTGGGTCAATGTAAATTGATCATTGTCCGCCTTCCACAAAATAACACCGGGAGTCTGTGGTGCATAATGAGATTATACTGGAAACTGTCTTTTAGATCACAAATTATATTTTATGTTGTCAGGGTCTTCTCCTAGCGGACTTCCCCGCTAGTCTAATCACAGGGATCCGAGCCCGTGAGCGCTGAGGGGTGCTGTTGGCTGGGATGATATGGCTCTAAAAATTAACCAAGTGAGGACCCCCATTTCTGAGACTCTCCATTGGGGGCAGGCAGACATGAGCTTTGCTCTGGGCATGGGGGCCTTCTACAGAAATACCATGGAAAAGCATCCTTCACTAAGTCAGACCTCCCTTCCTGGGGAACACCCTAGGGATAAACAGCAAAAGCCGCCAGGCCAGGAGGGAGGTCCGTGGATGTCCTGGGCCAAGTGCTGGCGATGAAGGCAACTTGGCCACGCGGAAGGCGGTCTGAGGAGGCCATTCACTTCTGCCTCCCCCCCCCCCCCGCTTGTCAACCCAGCCGTTGCCACCCAGGCCCCAGAAGCGCAGCCGGCTTTGCACACAGATGGAATCCTGCCAGCCATACACACCTGCAAAGCAGCCAGGGCAGCCAGGGCCGGCCTGGGCCTCCCCTTTCGGAACCGGGTGAGGGCCCCACCACGCCTGAGCCATGTGAGCTGGAGCCTGAGGCCTCCAAGCTAGAAGGTTCCCCACCCCACCCCCCACCCCTGCACCGCTCTCCATCCCCTCTGTGGCCCTCAGGGCACGGGTGTGACCCTGGGGCCTAACAAAGGGCCATCTGAGCTCCTTATGGCCTCTGGCTGGCGGGGGAGGGGTGGGGATGCTGAGTCCCCCACCCGGCGGGCCAGGCTGGGTCAGACAGGCCAGCGCCCTCGAGAAAACCATCAAGGTGGTATTGATTGCCAGGGCTGCGGGGCACTCCTGATGACCGTCCTGGCTGTCCAGAGGTTTGGGCTGCACTGCGGCCTATGAGCTTCCCGCTCAGCCACTGGCCCAGCCCTGCCCCGTCGGACCCAGCACGGGCTCCACCCGAGTGCGGTCTTCCCAATAAAAGCTGGAATTCCCGGCTGGGCTCAGACAAAGAGGGACCGCGGCAAATCGACGCCGCAGGCAAATCAAACCCTAGCCTAGTTTACGTGAGCGTCTGGGGTCACAGAGGCGCCTGCTAATCTACCCTATGCAGGCTGTCCCCGCATGGTCTCCTCCAAAAGAAAATGAAAGCATACCTCCCTTTTATTCCTCCCAGAGGCCGAACTTCACACTTATTTCAGTTGTCTTTATCAGTCCACTAGGCCCTGTGCCACCTTAGCAAACAGTTCAGCAGTGCAACATCCATCCATCCCTCCTGACCCAAAGTGGAAAGCAACTCCTCTTTTTCCTCTACCCTCCATCCACTCAAGGTCAAGAACTCAAAATCTTAGAAATCCTACTTGCACAATACATACCCTCTCTCTGCTCTAGATGGGAAAAAACTATAACCAGAAATAATCTAAGTAATTGAGGGCCATCCACCTTTAGCTAGGCCGCTTTGTCTTCAGTTCCCTTCTAGCCAAAGAAGCATTATTTCCTCGTGAATTAGGGTGTGAAAGTGGTGGTGTGGCCCACACTTCCCTGCCCAAGTCTTCCTCAGCCACTGAGTTTTTGTCATTCAGCCTGTGTATCTAAGCATGGATATATGCATATGAATGCTTTTCGTGTTTCCAAGTGACCCTCTTCACACCTTTAAATGGGCTTTTGTCTCTGAAACACAGTTACAGAAATTCTGCCCTAGTTTCCAGCTCAACAAAGTCTGGGATTTTTCTCTTAGAATATCACTATAGGTCTCCTCTGTATTTGCAAATCCATGTTTACATTTCTCTTGGCCAGTTCTCTATCTCTTGTTATCTCTTGTTCCTTGTGGGCATCCGAGCCCAAGTGTCTAGATTTGTCTCAGCACATGTCATCCAGGCGCACATCTTAATCTGAGCATTCCGGTCTAACACGTACACCTCCCTACTACTTACGTTCTTGCACTGCCTATAATGTGACTCATTTTCAAGCCAGACCAATAACAGTTTGTAGTTTAAATGTAACTAGAAGATCTAGACCACAAACCCTAAAAGAGAGAGAAGGGGAAAGGAGACAGGAGTGCTACTAATGATTTATTTATACACCCACCAATTTCACCCTCTGGAAAGAACTAGACCAATGCCTGCAGAGTTATAAGGAATTTTTAGACCAATTCAATACTGACCCCACACATGTGAATACAAATTATTGATCTTGTACACATCACTGTCCAACTCATGTTTGGAGGCAGTCTCTCAGCACATATCTGATTCTAACTCTCCACAAGTTCATGGTTAAAAGTGCATCTATACAAACTCAAGGACCTCTTTGCTCTCTCCAGTGCATACCTGTATACAGTGGCCTAGCATTTCAGGCTGGGTTTTTCGGTCTGCAGCAATCTCCATCAGAGGCCTCACAGGACTACATCTCTCAGCAGATCTCCCCTTACTAGATCTCTCTGGGAACACTGAGGTCTACATATGCATCTCCCAAACTCAGTTCCTTTAAGTGAGGGTGCTCATTGTGTTCTCACCTCCCCCACTGAGAAGTATTGGGTCAAACTGGGTCAAACTAAATCATCTAGCAGCTGCGTTGGGTTTGTTGTGGGTTTGTTGAAGAACGGAGCCCAATACACCAGGATGTGAGCGTGCAGAGGAGAAAAGAAAATCCTAGGCCCAGACTCACCCCTCCCCCTCTTGGGGGGGCTACTGTGCCTCCAAGAATTTCTGCTAGGCTCTTTGACCACCCCACATAACACTCCCCACCGCCTTTAAAGAGTTAAGCGAAACCCTCGCAGCCTTCTCTCCACCCTGCTTGCTGGGCCCGCAGGCTGGCTCGTTCACTCGCTGCTCACGGGAGTCTGCCGCCGCCTCCGCCGCCCGCCCCCCCCCCCTTTTCCCGTCCTTCAGCCGGGGAGGGAGCCTGCATGCCTGTCTAGACCGATCTATCACAGGCACACCAACAACACCCGCGAGAGCACGGAGACCCTGCCCAGGTCCCCCTGCCTGCGCAGTTCCCGGCGGACAAAACCTGGGAAGCGTGACCGCGCCTGCAGGGTGGAGAGGGGAGTTAAAGGGCGCGGGGCGCAGCCAGCGCATCGCAGGTCCTCCCCGGCCCTGGCCCCCCAAGCTCCCGCCAGCTTGGCTGCCGGGGCACAGTCACAGCTCTGCGCGCTGGGCAGTCCTATTTTTATCTTGTCTAATCCTAAACTGGGCGGGGAGCACAGGCGTCGTGCTTAGAGAACAAGAGATAGGCGAGGGAGGCGGGGTGGAGCAGCCAGGCAGCAACGCGAGCGGGAGCGAGTTAAAGACACAGTCTAGGAGACCGAGAGCAGGAAGAAAGAGCGGGCTGCGCGGGCCTCGCCGCGCCGCACGCAACGCGCCACCCGGAGAAGTTACACTAGCCTCCCTGCTGCCCCTCACTGCCCCGCCCTCCCCACTTCCCAGCGGCGCTCTCCGCAGCCAGAGCCGCGGGGCCCCGGCCTGTGTGGGAGGCAGAGGCCCGGCCAGCCCTGCAAAGAGCTGGAGAGAATCGCTAATGAGCTGTGCGGCCCATTGATCCGGAGAACACTTCCTAATTAACTCTCAGTCACCTACTGGTGACAGCGCCTCAAAGGACAGCGCTAGGGCCTTCCGAGCCCCAGCCTCGATCTGCCCGCCGAGCGCCTGGCGCCCGAACCCCGCGCGCTCCCCTAACTACCCCAGGCAATCCTGGTGAGCGGTGGCGTATACCCGCACACGGAAGGCCAGCCTCGAATTAAACCTGGACAGCATATTAAGCACCGCCACCTCCCCTCTTCCTCCACGCGGTGAAATCATGCCCAAAATAAACACGAGAACCAACACTGTAAAACCCAGACCAGATAAATCGGGAGTAGAGTGGGAAGGGTTGAGAAGCAAACATATTCTCAAAGTGTCCATGTACAGGAGTCTCCAAGGCCGACAATTAAATGCCTTCCACACAAGCAATTCTGTTGGCAAAACCGAATCCAGCACCTCGTAAGGATTGATTTTGGCTCGCAGTGTCCGTTTCCAGTACCACAGTAAGTGTAAGATGGCTAGAAATACCCAAGTCACTCTTCGTTCACCACCCACCACCTTCTGGGGTGGGCCATTTCCTCCATATTTTTACTCCCAGGCCGTTTTAAGGATCTTTCTCCAATCCAAACCTTAGAACCCAAAACACTAGCCTTCTCTCAAAAAAAAAAAAAAAAAAAAAAAAGGAAGAAAAAAGAAAAGAGAAAAATCCACCTAAAACCTTGAGCTATCTAGTCTAGACACAGAGAGGCTGTGCGAATACCTATTCGAAGCGCGCTGGTTTCTTTTTAAGGTTTGTTTTTAAATACACGTAACCCTCCCCCTTCCTTCGCTCTTCCATTCCCCCAACCCCCACCCTTCAGACGCCAGCGGCGCGCGCCCTCGCGCGCGGGCACTCACAGCCTCTAACTGGAGATCTCGGACTTTCTGGTAAAGATTCATTAACAGCAAATTAAACCTGGCTCGGCTTCGGCCTACACGCGGTCAGACTCCGCCGTCTCGGGGACCCAGGGACGTTCGCACCCGAAAGCGCCAGCAGCGGGAAGCCCGCTAGGACCACGCATGCCTCGAGCCGCCCGGCTCCGTGCATGGCGCCCCAGGGCTTGCTTGGTAAACAGCAGGCGCACGTCGCCGCCGCCCGAAGCCCCCGAGTTGGCGGAGGCTCTGCAGCACAGCCGCCCGCCTGCTCAGAGTGCGGGCCCCGCGGCGCGGCGGCGCCTCGCCCTCCCCACCGCGGCCGAGGATCACGCCGGGTGCTCAAGTTCCTCTTCGCTCTTCGCCTCTGCACCGCACGCCCTCTGAAAGGGACCAACTTCCTCCGGCCGCAGACTCGCACACGCCCAAAAGGGCTTCCCACCAGACTCCGCGCTGCCCAGCGGAGGGCTCAGGTCTCGCAATCCCCCACCACCCCGCCCTCCCTTCCTGCCGCCGCCCCCGCACAGTCTACCCCCACCACCGGGGTCTCAGAACTTAAAACCTACCCCACAGTGGCTGGGAAAGGAGGGGAGGGAGGCAAGGATTGCGGTTTTACAAGAACATTTACAAAACAAAGCGTCTGACCTGGCGGGAGGGCGGACGGGCCGAGACCGAACCCCACGCTCTGATCGGTTTCCTAGTAGTTTTTTTTTTTTTAATCCACGTGATTTGTGCTTTGGGGCAAGCCAAGAAAAAACCCGGGACTCCCCTCCCGAGTTGTGCGGCGGCGGCGGCAGGTCGAGCTCGGCTCGGCCCGGGCGTCCGCCAAACACCCTGGCGCACGCACACACCGCGTTCCACTATGAGGAACGAGCGGCCCCTGGAGAGGCGAGACGAGGCGGCGACGGCTGGGGGTTTTTACAGTTCTTTCCCAAGTCGAAAAAGAAAGCAGACGGGAACCCGCCACCCTCCCCTTCCTGCTCGCGAGCTAACGCCGAGCCGAGCTTCCCAGCTTCCAGCCCAGCTCCCCCTCCCTCTTGCGCCCGACTCGCTGCGCTCAGCGGCGACCGCGCTCGCGAGCACGCAGGCTGCAAACTTCCACTCGCCGAACTCCCAGCTCTCCTCCCGCCCCCCCGCCAGAGGCGGCAGGCCCCCCCCCGCCGCACCCCTCCCAGGTGCCCACGCGGGGCCGCTTAGCTTGGCTGCATTTTTAATAACTTAGAGCTAAGAAATAAAAACGAAAGCGAGTACAGGAGTCAAAAGGAAGCGCGAGGCGAAAGCTTCGTGGGGTGCGCGAGAGTCGGAGGAGAGCCCGTGGTGGGTGGGGGCTCCGAGGGAGGGGGCTGACTGCAGCCCGCGCGCGTCCGCCCGCTAGTCGTCGCCGGGGAAAGGTGTTTCGGGCACTGACCTGAAATCCTTGGCCGGAGAGTGAGGAGGGAACCGGCGATCCAGCGCTTTGAAGTTTTCCTCCAGTGTAGGGTCGAGGCGGCGAGGAGCCAGGGGCGGCTGGGTGGGTGGGGAGAGGTGTTCGGGGTGGGAGGAAATTGGGGTGGCGACAGTAGTGAGCGGAGATGGAGCCGAGCCGGGGAAGCGCGGCAAGCAGCAAAGTTTGCCGTCCCCGGATGCCCGGAGCCCACTCGCGGCGCCGCGCTCGCTCGTCTCACTCGCCGTCTGCTGCTAGTCGGCTGCCCTCGGGGTCGGCCCCGCAGAGGGGTGGGCTCTGGGCCGGGTGGGGGCGGGGCGGGGCGGGCTCAAAGCCTCGGGGCAGGTGGCGACAGCCCTGAGCGATCCTCCGGGCTCCCGCGGCTAAGCCGGGCTCGGCAGGGCTCAGCAGCTCTCGCGCCGCCGCTGCTGCCGCCCGCGCTCGGGCAGGAGCCCCAGCGCCATGTTGACGGATTGCCGCGAGCGCTCGCTCGGGCTGGGTGTGTGTGAGTGTGTGTGTGTGTGAGTGTGTTGGCCAAGTCGTCTCTGCACGGCGACAGCGCGGCTTGGGCTCCCCGCCCGGCGGCTCTCGGGCTCCCCCTCCACCGCCCGCTTCGCTTCTGGTCTTGGTCGCGATCTGGGATTCGGCGCGTCTCCCCCGCAGCCGCGGAGCTCGGCTGGCGTTCAGCGAGGAGCGTAGCTCTGCCTCACCTTGCCGCTGGGAGCCCGGGCTCCGTCTGCCGCCGCTCGCCGCGATCCCAACGCGTCCCCCCTCTTCGGTTCCCTCCTCTTCCTCCTCCCCCTCCCTCCGCCCGCCCTTTCTCCCTCCCTTCCTCCCTCCCTCCCAGCAGCAGCCTCCCCTCCCCCCGCAGGCGCAGCGCTCGGGCGACAGCCGCCCGCCCGCCGCCGCCTCCAGCTCTCGCAAGTTTGAGCTCCCCCAGCCTCCGCTCACCCTCCGCTGCGGTGCCTCGGCGGTGGGCTTTCGGAGGGATGATTCCACAAGAAAGGTTTGCCCGAGGTGCCCCAGTTGTCACCAATTCCCGGCCCGGCGCGTTTCGCCTCTCGGGGTCCGAACCCCGGACCACTTGGGTGGCGCACTCCTCGCCCTCTCCTCCCCCACTCGGGCCGAGTTGGCTGCGCACACCCGGCCCCGGCGCGCGTCCTGGGCCAGCCTCAGACCGACTCCAGTGACGGCAGCAGCGAGCGCGGCCCGCAGATCCGGAGCCCAGGAGATGGGGGCGGCGGGGGCGGCTCTCCCAGCCGCGCGCCGAGACTCCCCTCGCTACCCAGAAGGCCAGTGGAGGACCGCAATTACCATAAAGCGCCTTGCACTTCGCTCTGCCAAAGCTGTCAAACCCCAGCGGCAGCCGCCGCTGCCTCTTGCCACCAGCGCTGCGCTCTCCTGGCCACGCGTCCCTTTCGAGACCAAGCAGAGCCTGGCGGGTGCACATCGGCGCCTACCCATTGCCTGGGGTGCCCCTTCCTCCCTGAGGAGCCTTTTCCCATTTCGGTGTCAAGAGCTACCTGAAAACACCGCCCTAGGCACCGGTGGCCGTTCTGCCCGAACTACGCGCCCGAGTTCCCCGGACGTTTCAATTGTGTAGGAATTGTTTGGAGAGGCGGGGGGGGGGGGGGATGTAGGAGGCAGCCCTTGGGGCATAAGGAGGCGGAGGTGGAGGGGTGGGGACTTAGGGGAGCGGAGATCCACCAGAATCTCTGCTGGTTCGCGGGCATTTCACAGTCTGCACCTCAGATGGCTGGAGGATCTGTCCTGGCCCCTCACCTCCTCTCTAGGAGATTATCTCCCGCGTTTTATTTTCCTTGGCAGGGAGCAACTTTTGGCTTATACCGTTCTCCCCATAAATTTCCACTCGGTAACGTCGTGCTGATCGTACACCCCGCGCCCGCAGCAGTTAATTCAATTGACACGTATTGAGCTTCTCCAGCGCACCCGGCGCGGCGCTAGGCACGGGGGGAGGGCGGGGGCAGGCGGGAGGGGAAAGCGGAGAGGCGAGGTTCCGGCCTCCTGGGAGCGCAGAGCCTCTGGGGCGAGCCAAGAAGCCCCAGTTCGTGAAGCTGGCGGGAAGGGGTGGGAGTGGGGGAAGGGTGTTCCGGCCTAACCGCACCCAGACCGAGGGCCCGGACGTCCCAGCAAAAGGTGACCCCACTTGGCTGCTTGGTAGGGTCTTTATGCTGGCGATGGAGAGTCTCTTTCTAAGGGACAAGATGGTGCAGGCTCGATGAGAACATCAATCCGAAATGGAGGTGGCTTGTAAATCCACACGGAAAGTTTTAAAATATCCTGGAGTGTCTCCATGCCAAAAATAATCAAAAGCATCTCAAGTTGATTACTAAGTCAAGGTCAAGGCCAAAATCAGCTCTAGCTAGCAGATACCTTTTAAAAATTAGACTTAATACTGACTGTGGGACTGGTTTTAGGTGCGATTTTATTTATTCTGTTTTAGTTCTCAGCACATAGTTATAAAAACAGCCCCTTTCAAAGCAGAAGTGAAACATCTCTACCGTTTGAAATCCGAAACTTCGGGCAGAATTAAATCTTCATGCTCCGGAGCTGCTTATATGCTCTGGGGATGCAAAAGACAGGCAGGCAAGTGTCCCCCGCAAACAGTGCCCAGCCCTGCTGGGCCACCACTACTTTCAGGACCCATGCCTGCCTGCATGATGGAATGTACGTGGTTTTCTTCCCTTCTTTCTGGAGGTGGATGTCTCTGAAAGCTAACCCACACATTTTTTTAATCTCCGGTAACAAGCAGAAAGACACCTGGACTATTATGCTGTAAAGCTATTTTTTTATAAAGACATTTTAGGGCCAGACATTAAAAGTTATTAGACTGAACGCATGCGAGTTACAGACACAGCTGGAGAAAAAGCCTCCGGTTGTGTGTTGTAGCAACATTTCTTTTTTGAAGCAACTCCTTTTATTCAAAACAAATCTAAAATAACTGGGAAGGCTGAAGTTGGCTATTTGTGAGGGAAACGCTCTGAACATAGTTCCAGGCGAGGAGGCCACTGTGCCACTGTGGGCCACTCGGGAGAGCTGGCCTGGGCAAGTGGGGAGCCATGCCAGGCTCTTCCGGCTTGGTTAGGCAGCGGCAGAGATCTTGGCCCTGTGCCCAGCCACCTTCTTCTCTCCTCTTCCCAAGCCTCCCCAACTCTCCCCCACAGCATAGGCTTTTCCCCGAGTTAGGAGTTGCATGTAACCATCCAGAACTTTTGGGAAATCCCGAACCAAGAGAGTGCTTGGAGCCTGCTGCCTTTCAGAGTCCTGTAGCCTCCAGGGGCTGCTGACAAAGGGGCCTGTTTGTCTAACTTTAAAAGTCTTAGGGTAAAATGAATGGGGGGTGGGGGGGAGGACGCTGTAAATGTAAAGGGGAGAAATTTGATGCTGGAGACAAATAGGCCAGTAAATTTGCCTTTGACGCAATTTGCAGCATTCACAACCCCCTCCACCACCGTTTTTTAAGGAGTCTTGCCTCCAAGGTATCCTCATGTGGGCTGGTGGGATTAAAGGGTTTCTTTTCCATCTCTGAGGGACACATTTTTCCAACTCTGTGGGATTTTAAAAATATCTTATTACGGGAGTCCTAAGAGGCATGAGTCTATGTGTGTGTGTGTGTGGGGGGGTGTTCATTACTCACTGGGAATTAAAATGTGAGCTATTCTGGAAGTGCTCCAAGGAGGGGGAGTGAGGGAGTAGGGAGCTTACACCTAATGGCCCAGGGAGGAGAAGCAGAAAGCTCAGGAAGGGCAGTCCCATCTCAGGTCCCCACTCAGGAAGAGGCTCCAGGAGCTAGGGACACCCAGGAGCCTGCAGCAGCATGTGTGGGCAGCCAGGGTCTTCCCGTGCTCCCTCCTTTCCGGCCCTCCCAGGAGCCCCTAGGGAGCTGACCTGGGGGTCAGGCCGATATACCGGGAACTCAGCAAGGGGAGGATTTCAATGAAAGCAGAGGAGGCGAGAGAGCCAGCAAGTGAGCGCAAGGGAGGGGAGGCCACAGAGGCAGCGGAGAAATAAAGAAATAGGCACTGAGAGGAGAGGTGCTTGGAATTGAGCTGCGGTGGGCCACCCCTTCCTCACCCACCTCTCCTCCCCTTGGAAGGGTCTCCCCGTTAACCGTATGGCTCGACCTCAGGCTCTCAGGCATTCTGCAGCTACAGATTCTACCCAGGCTCTGCAACTGGGCAGGCAGGTCGGTGCTTCTGGGAGCAAGCCTGGAGCTTGGCCGCCCTTTTCAGACCAGGCTAACTGTGCAAGGCCTGCCAGGGCCTCTTTCCACACGTTCAACCACAGCCCAGGCCTAGGGAAAAGGCCATGCACCCCGTGGTGAGGATCTAACCTGGTGTTTGGGGAACCCTGGGATCCCAATATTGTGTGTGAGGGTCATTTGTAACATATGTGTAAGATCTAAATGACAAAGCTCTGTAGGCCTCCAATGGCACTCTTCAGAGGCTATTCTCCCATCTATGACACTGGTTATTGGAATAAATGGGAGTTGGGTGATTACAGATAATGTATTTTTACTTTACATAGTGTGAGCCTAGCTATTAATGTTAGCTATTTTAATAAACACAAATACCCACACTAACGGTCTTCTGTGGTCACTTTGTAAGAGAACTCAGGAATAACTCAGTGGCCCTTAAAAGAGCCACTGCCCCTCACCCCAAGCACAGGGCATCCTTGTCACAGGAATTTCAGTTATCCGGAAACATCTAAAGGTAGCTGCCTTCCATAGCAAGAGACTGCTAGACTTAAGAATGGCCAAGTTGAATATGGCTGCTCTTTCTGCCTAGCCTTTGAAGGATTGTTGGGTCATTCCAGTAGGAGAGTCCAAAATGCAGAGCCAACATGTTAGCACCAACTGCCTCAGAATTTCTGGTCTGGGCTCCATTAGTGTCAGGCTCTGAGATCCCCAAACCCAGAGATCAGTGGGTAAATTACCGTTTGCACTGAGGGGCCAGCTGGGTAGATGGGTGTCAGCCGAATAAGCATAAATGCAGGCGGCTTCCAGGAGGTCCCGTCTTGCACTCCACCTGGTCCCAGCTTAGGGCTTAGGAGCCCTCGAAGCATCCGCGCTGGGCCTGATGCTCCTGCAGATAAACCCGGCCGCCACATCCCGCCCTGGCTGCTTATTTAGCAAGGCGCCTCCAACTCATATTTTACATGGCTGGGGACAGTGAGCCGGAACCATGGGGAGAGGGGCGGAGAACCACCAACCGACCCAGCACGCCGGCCTTCTGCCCCAGCCATTTTATGTCCAGGTTAACTCCTCCACTCCCGCGGGACCCCTGCGGAGACACACCACCCCGGGAACTGGAGGCATCTGGAAGTCCCTGCCAGCCCCTCGCTCAGGGAAGGAAAGGAGTACAGCCCAGCAGCTGGAAACGCGACTCTGATCTGTCTCTAAATATTTCTGAGGCCCCCACCAAGTCGGGAGCAGAGGGGAGTGGGTGGTTGCCTTGAGAAGGTCGCAGCCAGGAGCAAAGCTGGGGGATGGCGCAGGGCTGGAGAGTTCAAAAAGCCTAATCCACGGCACTTTTATCCGCTCCCATTCCCCCTCCAGGCCCACTCTGCTCTGCCTTCGACCCCGCCCCCCAGCCCCTCTTCCCTGCGTCTCCAGTGCGTTAGCAGCCGCGCGGCCCCCGGCCGCAGCGAGTGCTATGGGGGTGTGTGTGCGGGGGAGGGGTTGTGTTGCGAGGCCTGACAGAACCTTCTGTGTGCGGCGGAGGGAGGAGGCTAATGCATAATGCACAGCGCCTGGAAGCCCGGCCATTAGCGGCCTGTCGGTGACACAGACAAACGACTAAGAGGGAGGAGATCCAGCTCGCTCTGGAGTTTAAATATACCAGCGTGGAGGGGAAACGCCATGATTTAAAAGTGTTTTCGCAGACACTTGCATATATTTTAATGATTTCCAGCAGGCCATGCGTCCCAGCCTTACATCCCTCTCCCCAAAAGGGGTGTGTGTGTGTGTGTGTGTGTGTGTGTGTGTGAGGGGGGGGGAGGCAGAGTGAGAGGCCTCAACATGAGACCCACCGCCAGCTTTCACGAGATGAAGGGAAGGAGAGGTTGGGAAACCTAGTGAGAAAGCAAGGCCTAGGGAAGCCACAGGACCCAAGGCCATCCCCAGAAATCTGGTCATTGAGCCTTCCACCCCAGACCGGCCCCTCTACGTTGTGCTAGAAAAAGCCTGGGGGAAAGGAAAGAATAAATCTTGCCATCCTT
>CM053505.1:24139404-24505711 GCA_028627145.1 Eidolon dupreanum
AAGAAAGAAAGAAAGAAAGAAAGAAAGAAAGAAAGAAAGAAAGAAAGAAAGAAAAGAAAAGAAAGAAAAATGAAAGAAAAAAAGGCAGAAGGGAAATATTTTCATTTGGAAGTGACATTTAAAACCTATCTACTCCACCAACTGCCTCCCTCCCCCAATCCGTGGGGCTTTCCAGGAAAACTTACACCTCCACTCCTGGGTTTCAGGCTTTCTCGTGGGGGGCAGGATTACTAGTGTAATTAGGATGAATAAAACCAGGGATGCATGATGAGCATTTATCCTGCATCCAGCCCCAAACTCGCAGCCGGGTTTTTCTGCTCTTAGTTACTGATCGGTGTTTGTGTTTCACCATATCACTCATGTGTTGAAACTAAACAGGTAGTTATATTCGGAAGAGTCGTATAACTATGTCAACACGAAGTGGTTGTTAATGCAAAATAATAAGAAACTACTGATTTTTACAGGCCCCTGGAAGAGAAGAAGGCATCACACGTCCCAGAACCTGCTAACTCTCAGCCTAACTGGATTCTCGGGGAGTTTTATAAAAATCATTCTTTCCATACAAAAATCTCACGAAGGGGTTTCTGGTCGTTTGTATTGAAGGAGGTTTCTGTATGGAACTCTAGGCCCGCAAGGCATTCTGTAAATTCCCCCCGGCCCAGCTGCTGGCCCCAGATCCGTAACATCAAGGCGGGCGACCCAGGCCGAATTGATGAGCCTCTGCGCGCACCTCCTGCTCAGAGCTCCGAAGCGCCCACTTCCTCACCCTCCATCCCGGGTTCGCACCTTGGCGCTGGGCACACACCGATTCTACCCCCTCTGGGTCGGGTTGCACGACCTAAAGCCCGGGGCCAGCCGCGGCCGCCGGATTGTCCCCGGGGAGCCAAAACCGCCGAGCGGGGAAACCCCTCCTCTTGCCCTTCCCCGAAGAGCCTGACCGCGGCGTAGGCGCCGAGCGAGCGGGCATCCGCTGACAGCCGGGCCTCACGTAAGGCCCACAAGCGACCCATTAGTCAGCCTGAGTTCCCCTCGGGCGAGTTGTCTGGCGCAGCCCTAAGGCCGGGCGCAGGCGAGGCGGGGGTGCGGGGCCGCAGCGAGCTGAGTGGGGCGGGGGCGCGGGCTCTGCGGGGCCCGGCCGGGCTCGGTTCCGCGTTCCTGGGCCCACGGGTAAGCTGAGCCGGCGGGGCAGGCCGCTCCCTGACTGGCGCCGAGGCGCTGAACTGCGCTTCACGTGCCCGCCATATCAGCAGCAGCGAGAGGAGGGGGCAGAGAGGCGCGCCGGAGCTCCTGCGGGGTCTCCGGCCCCTGCCTACCCCTCCCCGCCACGGGCAGGGCCAGGACCGCAGCCTCCAGCCCTGCGCCAGCCTAGAGCAGCGCTGCCAGACTCGGAAAGGGTCCTAGGGCGCCGCTCCGAAAGCTGCGAGGCGGCGGCAGCGAGGGGAGGGTGCTCCTCGCGGCCGCCCCGGGAACTTCCCAGCCGCCCAGCCGCCGCCACCGGCACCGGAAGCCCTTGCGCCGCCCCGTGCGGAGTTCGCTGGCCCCCAGGGCTGTTTCAGACAGGGGCCTGCTGCGCGTCATCCCCGATTCCTCCTGGCCCCAGGGGCCTCACTCGACATGGGGGCATCCCCATTTAAGTCCTTAGGACCCTTCTCGAGCTCCAGTGAGACCTCCCTCTATACCGCCTTAAGTGCCCCCTTTCCACTCCCCAAACCCGCAGCTGGGACGGGAGGGCGCCGAGCCGTCACTCCGGCCGACTGGGCAGGAACACCTGCTCCTGGGCCCTGCAGCTGGACTCGTGGTGCTGGGAAAGGCTGCCTGCTGTTGTGTGCAGAGATCGCAGAGGAGAAAATGGGGCTCCGAAGCTCTGGGCCAGGCGCAGCCGCGCCTTGGCCACCCCCATCTCTCACCCCTTCTATGCGATCAAGCCCGAATCCTGGGGACTCAGATCTCCTGAGGGTAGAAAGGCCGCCTCCCCTCGGATGAGGCTTCTAGCCTTAAGAGGTCGTTCGCAAGACAGATGAGGTAAAACCTGTTTTGGGAGCCTTTTCGGTGTCCTCCCCTCTCTCTAAACCAGACACTCATCTCTCCTCGGTCCCCACTCTATACTCGGTCAGGGGACGGGTGTAGGTCATAGCCACACCATCAATTTCCCCCCCTCCCCACAAAGAATCTGGTACCGGGTTCGTACCTTGCCACCCCACATGTGGACCCTCCCCATCTCCTTCGTGTTCTGAGGAGATACGGAGGCTGAGATGACCTGCGCTCCTCGCCCTGCCTCACCACCCCCTCCCCCGTCCCGCCCTCCCCAGCAGTCCTGGCCCTGGGCCCGGCCTGGGAAGGCGTTGTTTTGCCAGCGGGAGCCGAGCGAGTGCGCAGAGAAAAGCCTCCCTGCTCTAATGAGAGTGCACACAGCGCTGCAGCGAGGAGGATGATTACCCGGCGGGCGGGGGGGGGGGGCGAGGGCTCGAGCCGCGGGCGGCGTGTGCGGCGGCCCCACGGGCCCGGAGTCCCCGCCTGTCTGGCTGCTAATCGCACGCTTTCTGCTGTTACGGAGGCAGGCGGGAGCCGGCGACCGAGCCCAGCGCCGGCGACTCGGCGGGTGACACGGAAACATGGCGCAGCGCCCCTCCCCCGCCCGCTCTCCCTGCGCTCCCGCCTCCCGCCTCGCACTTCCTCCCGCCTGCGCGGCTTTTGCAGTTCTAATGCTCTGCTGTCGGCCCGGCACCATTACGCTAGCAGCAGCTCCTCCGCGGCCCTGCGCGTCTCTTTCCTCTTTGTTTTCGGGGTCTATAGAAAACGTTTGCTTTTGTCCCAGGCTCTCGTTAAACCAAACTTGTGGTGGCAACGGAAGGCAGTGCGGGTGGGGAGGGGCCGGGGGATTTTGGCAGCAGCCGACCAGAGCGTGGTGGAAACTTCTCTTGCTGGGTTCTCCACCACCCCGCCTTCCACCCTCCACCCTCCCTTCACACACACAAGCCAGGCGGCGTGTCGACGCTTCCCCCTTCTCCCCTGAGAGGCCTCAGCGCTCCAAGAAGGAGATCTGGGCCAGAGTGACAGTGACCAGCAGTTAAGAGCCTGGGGTACGTGCCTGTGAGCCCCGAGTTTTGGGTACTCCGTGACCTGGCTCCTAGCAGCCCTTACTTGCCTCTTGGTCATTCGGGTCTTTGTATGGGCAGATGGAGAAGCGAGGGAACAGAAGAAAGTGGTTCATGTGTGCGGTTTTTATATTCAGTTATTTGGAATTTCACCCCCAACTGTGCAGCCTCTTTTACCTCCTTTATAAGATCTAGGGAAAGAAAGGGCGACCATGGGCTCCACGGAAAAAGGGTTAGAATCCTGGGCATGGTAGCTGGACCGTACTCTTCTTACTGGCCAGCTCAGCCACACTCCTGCAGAGTGTGGGACAGGAGGGCCAGGTCCCTCGATCCAGGAGACGTCAAGCCTCCCTCCCAGGAGCGGGACCGCAGGCCTCCCCTAACGCGTTCCTAGCCCAGCGCACACGCGGTGGCTCTCAGCACCGGAGCTGCTCAGGCGGCAATTTTTTAAGCTTGCAATTAAGCGAGGCGTCGCCGTGTCCTCAGCTAGTGTCGATCCTGTCAGTCGCACATGGCCTTGGTGCTCCGGTCCGAGGCCCTGCGATTAGTCACAGGCTCGCTTCGCTCCTTCCCTAATCCGCCTCTGCAGGCAGCCTGGGGACGCGGCCGACTTGGCGGAGCTGGCAGGGAGCCACAGCGCGCGGGGCGGGCCGCCTGGCCAGTACTAGCCCCGCTGCAACCAACCCAACGCGGGTCCCGGGGTGCGGGCTTGGGACTCCCTCCCCCTTCACGGTCCCCAGGCTGGGGAGGCGGCGCCCCTCCTCCTCTCGCCCCACTCCGGGGCCTGCGAGATCTATTTGTGTGGTGTCATTTGCATAAAAATAGGACAAGTGTTTCAGTGCGTTCGAACGCGGGAGGCGAAATCCTTATTGATGTGTCTGTGTGGAGCCCTCAGTTGTCGGAGCGGTTTGATTTAGGGTGTTTGTGTTGCCTTCTGCGAGAAATGAGAGGAAATCCTGCGCAACGCCTTCGGCGGTCGGGGCCGCCAAGAGCAACCCCCTCTGCGCAGCGCGGAACGGTCCACTGCCTGGACCCTGGCGCGCCAGGTCCACAGTGAGCAGGTTGAGGGCCAGGCGGACGGCCCATTATGACTCATAAAACAGGGCGGCCTAATCACCAGCTGCCAACCCGTTTACGTGTGGCGCTTCCCAATGCTCTCTTCGCCCGGCCCGGGCCTCCAGTGGGTTCGTCCCAGACACGGCTAGAGCCGCTCAGTGGGGGCTAATCGAGTGATCGCTCCTTCTCGTGGGCAGTCTGGCTTCCCTTCCTGGGCAACCTCCGCTCTCCCGGGCTTTTTGCCGCTCGCCAGCAACTCCTCAGCCTGGACAAATAGCTGGGAGGGCGCCGGCCGTGCGGAGCCAGTAAATCAATCATTAACTCCCCAGCGAGACCTGGCCAGGGGAGGGAGCGGCAGCCAGAGACGAGGCCGTGGGGTGGGCTGCGGGCACCATCCTCAGGTTGGGAGCGGTACATGCGCCAGCGGACAGGGTGCGTGAAGGCTGGTCCCCCTGGGCCTCCCGATCTCCTCCAGAAGATTCCGCCTGACAGGCCTTTCAAGCCTGAACCTCGCCTCGCCTGGCAGGTCGAGTTACTGCGCGGCCCCGGGGCAGGCTTGAAAATTAACGAGCCGCCCCGGGCTTCGCGGCCTTCTCTCCCCGGGAGAGCCTGCCGTGCTTGGGCAAGCTCCTTGGGTCCAGTCGGGCTCCATCAGACTCCGGCTTGCCAAACCAAATTGGTCGACCAGTCTCTCCTTGCGCCGCCCTCCCCACGGAGCCCACCATAGGGCGGCACGCAAGGAGTTAAAAGCTCCAGTTCGCCCTGGCTCCTACGCAGCGCAGAGGAAGTGCTGATCAAAGTGCTTATGGGGAAGGAAACACACATGCACACTCCGGCCTGGGTCGAAGAAGGCCGACTGGAGAGACGGCTCGGAACCACCCGCCTCGACCCGCTTCCCACACTCCCGGGAACGCAGTGGTGGCGGCGGCAGCGCTGGCCAGTGCGATTCTCTTCGCGGAGCTCAGCGCTGCGGGGCTGGGAGGACAGCGGGGTGGGAGAGGGATGAGAGGCGGCAGGCGAGCCCGGGCTGAGCGCCAAGAGGCCCGGAGCCGCAGATTAGTCACCGTTCGGCTTGGCGCTCACGGGTGTGCCCGGGAACCGGGAGGGCAGGCATCGGCCCCGCTTAATCCGGCTCCCGGGACCTGGGCGCCGCGGCGCAGATGCCCCGGCTTCCACCCCCATGAGCGCCCGGCACACCCGGCTGGACTCTCCCTGGCCCGCGCTGCCGAGATTCAGTTGTCAGTTCAAGGGCAGGACAGAAACTCTGCAAGCAGAGTCTCGCGAACAGGAAATTTCTCATTGACAAGGTGCTGCCCTTCCCCCACGCCCGGCTTCAAAACAAAACAAAAACCCAGCGCCAGCAACGAACGCACTCAGCCTGGGCCCGCCGCTGCCTGGGCGACCCCCGCGTCTGGGCCCCGGCCGAGGGAGTGGAAAGCTCGCCGAATCCCGGCCCCTGAGCGCCGGCGCAAATAAACAAGGCCCGGCGGGCAGGCTTGTCTGAGGCCCTGCTGAGGGTGCCCAGCTGCCATCCCCCTGGACCCGAGCAGGGTCGGACGAGTACGCTGAGCCCAAGAGGCTCCTTGCCCTCTTGGGTGAAGAACCCCGCAGAGCGGCTTTGCCGAGCTGCTGGAGGCCGCCAGGTCAGCGACTCCTGGGGGGAGGGAGCGGGTAGGCGCGGAGGCTGCGCGGCGCGGGAGACTTGGTGAGTCTCGCGGCGGGGAACCGGGAGGGCTGCGAACTCGGCCTGGCAAAGTTCCCGTGGAAACTCCATGTTTAGAAACTCCAGCCGCGTTGCGGGAGGAGTGGGGGCAGAGAACTCCGCGGGCGCCCGAGGTCTGCTCACACCCGCCTGTCACTTCCCCGGAGGGGGTCAGCATCCCCCACCCCCAGCTTAATGAGAAGTCAGGAGGGCGGGGATCGCAGTCCCAGGGCTGCTGCTTTTGTGTATGCCCCTCTTTACTCCACATTCTGAATGAAATTTCTAAACCGTTTTATTTATTGAATTCAGCTAGGGGGAGGAAGGCTGCCTTTTTAGGGACCCTGATATTCAGGGTAATTTTGTATTTGACACATGTAAATACTCAGTAATCTCAGGTAAGGTCAAATTATTTATCATCTTAATTTATATTTCAATAGGCCTACAATTTAGAAGGCACGAAATGCCTTCTTATGAATCATTATGGTCTATTAGGGGAAGTAATGTATAAACAGCACTATTTGGAAGGGAATCACTTATGTTGACATTTTAAATGGCTCTTCAATAGTTAAAAAAAAAAAAGACATTCGAGTGCCTTTGATTAAATATACAATTTACAAGACCATCAGCAAAGCTATCAGGAATATAAATTCTTCTTGAGATTTTTATTCATTTCTGATATATATATTTTTTATCCTTCCAGGGCACTCATGTCATTTAATTTCTTTGGGAAAAATCTACAAATTTCAGGCAAAATGTCCTTCTCCTCTCCCCCAGCTAATGTCCTATCAGGAACCCAGGGAACCACTGGAAATGTAAGCGGACTCCACCAGCAGACACGCCAGTGGGAAGTTTGTAGATCTCTACCTCAGTAACAGATTCAACCACTTTCTAACAATATTACCACTGGATTGTGAAACATCCTAGCTTCCTTGCTGGAGTGGAACCTTTCTGAAACCCTGTGTTCATCCATCCATCCTGATGTTCTCACAGCACCCAGCACAGAGCCTCTCCTACACCTGCTAAAATAGCATGTAGAGGCTCTTCTTGGCTGAATTATTGAATTGCCCTGTGTATTCATTCCTTTGGAGCATTCCCCATCTTTAGAATGTCCTTCCTTAAGCCCACATCCCCTTCCCTGGCTCTCTATTTGTCTGCTCCCTTGCACAGCTGTACTTCTTGAAAGAGGTATATACATCTATGTGGCATCTCCATTTCTTACCTCCATTTCTTACTTCACATGCACTCTAAAACTCAGCTAGTTTTGAAGTTATTCTACGATGTAGAATAACATCTACATCGTAGTTTGTTTGTTACAGCATAAGATTAGGAACAACCTAAATGTCCAGCAATGACATTGATGATACATGCACACGATGGAATATTCTGTAGTTATTTAAAAAATAAAGATCTGCTCTGTGAACTGATCTGGAATAACCCCAAAGCTCTATTGTTAAGGAAAGACATAGGGGCAGAGTGAACCTCTGCAGATATGTATAGTATGTTACGATTTGGGTATGTTACAGTTTGTGTAAAAACAAAGTAGGGGTTAATGCAGACATATATTTATTTGTATGTGCACTAAACATTTTCAACACTGCTGGAGATCACCCCACCACCACCACCACTTTCTTTGTACATATGCATGTCCGCCCTTTTACTTTCAGAAATGGGAACACACTGCACAAGCTGTTCTGTACCTCACTATGAAACATATTGCTACTTACAGATAATTTTCTATCAGCACATGGAGATGGGCCTTGTCTATGCCAAGGCTTGTGGAATCCCACTATATAGATACTCCATTTATTACACTCTTCAATCTACACCTCCATTCTCCCTGGCCATTCTGCAGAAAGTGCTCAAGATCACCAGTCATTTCTTGTTGCCAGGAGTGAGGGGTGTTTTTTCAGTCCTTCCTTTGGTCTTGGAAGTACTTAATACTCCTGACCACCACCCCCACTCCCTCCAAATGCCCTTGGCTTCCCATATGCCGCACACACATGGTTATCATCCTATCTCTGTGCCTTTCTAGGCTCTTCTCTATGATCTACTAGTTGCCTTCGGACTGGATCCTCTCCCCACCCCACAACCTCATCCAGGCCCGTGGCTTTAAATATCACCTACTTGTTGATGACTCAATTTTTTTCTAGTTCCAGATCCCCATATCAAACTGCAGACCTAACATCTCACTCAAAAATGGTGAAGCTAGGATTCAAACCCAGGCAGTCCAAGCTCCAGAGTCCATGTTCTTAGCCACCCTGCTTCACTGCCCCCAGAGCATTCCTAAAACTGAATTCCTAAAAGAATTCATCTACAAATATTTGGGGGTACTTACTAAATGCCAGGCCCTAGGGAAACAGTGGTAAACAGGATAAACTGTCCTTTGAAAAGGGATGAGCTCTTCTTTTGAAACCTGCCCTTTGTCCCAACTCCTTTCCCTGTCAGAGAAAATGTGTCAGCCACTCAATTGTTTAAAGCAAAATCCTTGGGGTGGGTGGTGGTGGTATCATTCTTGACCTATCTCCTTTACCTGGCATCTCATGTTCCTCCATTCCCCTACAGGGGCTAGCTGATTCTACTTTCAAATGTTCTATGCAGTAAACCTACTCCTTACCATTCTCCCACATCCCCCTGAGGCCAGGCCACCAACTTCTCTTGCCTGGGTTAGCATATAGGATTTTTATTCCAGCTGGTTTCTAATGCTGCCATGCTCACCCCCTCCAACCCATCCTTCACATGGTAGCTAGAAAGGTCTTTTGAAAATATGCCACATGTCACTACTCCACTAATTCCCACTGCACTTGGAACAAAACCTAAACTCCTGAACAAGGCTTACCATCCTTGTCACATCCTGGCTTGCCACTGTCTACCTCACCCTCTCAGGGCCAGCACACAGGCCTGTTGTCAGCTCCTTAATAGGCTCTGAGTGTCCCTCCCTCTGCTGTTATCTCCCCAACAAAACTGTACACTCTGTAAGGACAGGGCATGTCATAGCTGTGAACTAAGTTTGCATCAATGTCCAGCAATGAGCATGTATAAACATAACATTCCATGGCTGTATCCCATGTTTAACATAGTACAGTATCTGGCACATATAGATGCTAAAAAAATACTGATAAACAATAAATGAATGACTAAATAATACATTTTTGCTAACTGAAACAATATTCTGTACCAGTGGTCCCTAACCTTTTTGGCACCAGGGAAGGGTGCCCCTATGAGAACCTAATGCCTGATGATCTGAGGTGAAACTGAGGTGGTGATGCTAGTGCTAGGAAGTGGCTGCAGATATATATGAGGCTTTGCTTGCTCACTGTGCAGCCCAGTTCCTAACAGGCCACAGATTGGTACTGGTCCATGGACTGGTACCGGTCCATGGCCCAGGATTTGGGAATCCCTGTTATATACCATGGACAGAGAAGAAACCAAATTCAAGAAAGAAAGACAATTGTGAGTGTATGCTAAAGGAAAAGGGGAGTGCCTAGGTTTGCAGGGAGTCTCTGTAGTTCCGTTGAGGACTGAAGTAGAAGAAATTAGGAAAAGAAAGCATGAAGCCAGGGAGGGGTGCCATTATAATCTGGGGGGATCCAAGGGAGACCCATGAGAGTGTGGGATACATGTATACAGGGCTTTGTCAGAGGAGCCAAGGTTCTTGGGTGTGCATGTTGGGAGAAGACCTTGGACATCCTATCCTTGCTAAGTACTACGGAATATCATCCCCAAGAGATGAGACAAGGGACATTTTAGCCAAGAGCAAGATAGAGCCAAAACCAGAACCTGGAGTATTTGCCTATTGCCAACCATTTGGTCCTTACTTAGTGGCAAAAGAGTAAGACTGTCTTTCTTCTTAAGACCCTCAGAAACCAGAAGAATGGGTTCTGGCCACAGTTGACCTTGGGCAGTTAGAGCTCTCTCAACTCCATGACATCTGACTTCTAACAGTAACTGTCACTATGCAGCATTTAATAGCAGAGTAAATCTTTTTTTTAAGTCTTTTTTAATGATGAATAATCCAATCTCTACATGATAATAATAGCTACTGTTTATTAAGGGTCTTCACTCTTTTCAGTTACTTCACTAGGTTCATTTTCAAGTTACTTCATGAGCCCCCAAATTGCCCTATAAGTTATTACAATTCACATTTTATAGTTGAGGAAACTGAAGCTCTTACAATTGCCCTCCCAAAATGCATATGTAATCTAGCAGAGTTTGGCTACACCAATTCTGACTCCAAACCTGGGCTCTTTCCAATCAAGTATATTGTTTGCCTCCCACGCACATGCAGTGTTCCCCCAAACCTTAAAATATTTCTGATTTCTGAGATCAGATCCTATAGAGCTGCTCCAATCATGTCCCTCGAGGGTCATCCTGGCAACTGGCCAACTGCAGTAAATAACACAAAAGGAGTTTGTTTCTGAGATCAGCAGGTCTCAGCTCATCTGTTGTGTTCACCATAGGAACCTAAGAATTTACCATCTGAATGAAGAGTTGACTTCCTCCCAGGTAAGCTTTGAAAGAGTGTGGGGCCAAGTTCAAGGGAAGAACTTCTTCCCCAAAACAAGTTGATTCTCAAGCTCTGTTTGGAAAGATCTGCACCTCCACCAACAGTAAATAATATCTCAGCCTTTGGCAAGTTTATAAACCACCTACCCTTTACCCTTTTATACTTCCCAGCAACATTTTCCTCTGCTTTGAGCTTCAATAAAGATTACTCTGCTCTTACCATGGGGGGAGCTAGAGCAGGGGAGAGATGATATAGGAAGAACTCACCAACTCACCACACAGCCCTTCTGAAACTGAACAGCTCTAGAGATGTGGGGAGAGAAGGGGTCACTAGCTTTTTTCAGCTCTTAGCTAGGATTAATAAGGGTTTACTATCCACCAGGCATAGTTCTAAACACTTTATATGCCTTAATAATTTCATTTCATATAGAAAATGACCCTATAATAAAGGTATTCTTATTGTCCTCATTTCACAGATGAGGAAGCTGAGGCTTGGAGGATAATTAACTTGCTTTCTTGTCTGGATAGTCATTGACCAATTCCTAGACCCCAAACTTTTATCCATATAGACTTTCAGACTTTCCAGGCTCCTGTGGTCAGCTTCATAACTGCCAATTCCACAGGCTCATCCTAATTAGGTGCTTTATTCAGATCTGAAGAAAATGGCTTTCACTGCATCCTAGAATGCAAGCTGTCTCCTGAGGACATGGCAGCATTGAAGTTGTCCCACAGATCTCAGGTCGTTCTGAGATGCCTCTTATCTTAGGTAGATTTCCAAGATGTGGCCTGTTCTGGGCAAATAGAAGCTCTGGTATGATCCCCATGACAGAGTGTGGACATCCTTGCCCTGCTCTCTTTGACAAAGCATACTGGTCAGTTGGTGGATGCCCTCACCCGTTCAATGCCACTGGCTGCGCTGGGACCTTTCTGACCTGCTTGCTGGCACAGGGAATACAGAGGAGGGAAGATCAATCTCCAAGATAATTTAGGTTCTGTCTTTCCTTGAACCAGCCTCTGTCCTCTGCTCTAGGCCTGACGACTGTGATTAATGCATAGCCAAGTATTTCCTCTCTTCAGCTTCTTCCTCACTCTGGGGTTTATTTTACAGCCGTTGCCAGAATTTCTCCTCAGAAGAGAGTAAATATTCAGACTGGAGCACAGTCCTTGGTGTTACTTGGAAAGCATCGCAGGCAGCAGGTGGTACCAGGCCATTCCTGTAGTAGATGATGTGACTGTTTAGGGTTCCATGCTAACCTACCACTTCCATCAATGGAGGCCTAGGCTTTTAATTATTCAGAAAATACCAAAAATAAGGATCACGCAGAAGGCAGTTAATAGGATCACACAGTCTATTCCTCATTTGTAATTATATATTATTATTTTTCTTCCTATTTTGTTCCAATAATGATTTAAGGCTGCTTCCAATGATACACAAAATTCAGCAAAGAGAAATGGAAGAAGTGGGACATGAATTATAATGTCATGCCTGTTCACAACATCTTTGCCTGAGTCCACATAATAGAATTGAATTCATAATGCCTCTCAAAAATATGAGGTAATTCAGTTCTTTTGGTGGCAACACTAGGCTCTTTGTAAAGTGAGGGGGTGGTATACAGTAATGGAAAGAACCCTAGAGGGGACAAGTGATCTGGATTCTAATGTTGGTTCCTTCAGTGTGTGACCTTGGGCAAGTCACTCACACTCTCTAGACTTTGGGTTCTGAAATTCTTAAATGTTTCTGACAATCTCTGATGCCCCCTTCTCCCTCCTTCTCACTCCTGCCATCACACAGGCAGAAGCCAGCACTGGCCATCTGGCATGAGGCCCCTAGGAATTGCTGTTAGAGAAATGGGCTCCCAAGAATCACAGGCTCTCTCCCTCCCTCCTTTGCAGCCCTCACCCAGAGAGGAGAGAGAGAGAGACAGGTGGGGTGGGAGGAGAGAGAGAGAGAGAGAGAGAGAGAGAGAGAGAGAGAGAGAGAAAGAAATATCTTCCCAGACACTGGGACAATGGAACCCTAATTGCCTCTTCCCCCAAGGCAAGGACCCCCCCCCCACACACACACTTCCAATTTTCCAGGAGAGTAGGTGGGTAGCCTTTTGGAGGCAGGGAGTCATGCCCCTCCAGACCGTCTTTTTCTCCATCCTTCAGTTGTAAGCTACTTTCTCTCCTCCTCTTGCAGTTCAAGACACTTACAACCTGACCCAACTCTCTTGATCCAGTCTCATCTCCCCTTCTTTTCATCTCCTAACCACATCTTCCACTTGTTTTTCTCTTGCAGCACCCAACACAAAGCTTAGCATATCATTTGCTTCAAACACCCATGTTGTCCACCCCATAATTCAAAGGCTCCATTGGTCCTCTACTGTCTTCTACTAGGGCTTCTCCAAGTTCTTCTTGAAAGATTCCTCTGGTCAGAGGGGCTCTAGAGGCTTATCCTTCATCATTTGCCTCAAGTGGGAGGCTGCTGGGAAGATGGGTTTTTAAATGCAAGCACATGCAACAACATGGACACACCCCATAAATGAAATTACGCAAAGGAAGGATGCCTCAAAAACATGCACAAGAGGAGCTTACAGGCTGGCGAACACATGGAGAGTTGGGGAGAATGGCAGTCCTAGGGAGGACATGGAAGCTCTCCTCACCCTTTACTTACACCTTGCCCTAAGCACCTCTTCCATCTGGCTATTCCTGAGTTATATCCTTTTATAATAAACTGGTGATTTAGTAAGTGAAAAAAATGCACAAGAAGATTCCATTTAAATTGAGTTTTAAAGTGGGCAAAGCCAATGTGAGGTGTCACAAATCAGCATAGTGGCTGCTTTGGAGGAAGGGGGACAACAGGGTGGGGCATACTTCTTGGGAGGGGGCACACCAGGGAATTCTGGGGGACTGGAAATACTCTGCATCTTGATCTGGATGCTGGCTGCATGGGTACGCCCAGCTTGTAAAAATTCATCAAGCTGTACATTGAGGATTTACACACTTTTCTGTGTGCTGCACTTCAATAAAATGTTAACAAAATAAAAAATACAATAAATTAAAAAATACATAAACACACTGGGGAAGAATAAGGCTTATCATTGCATGTGCGCTCTGGTCAGGAAACCTGGCTGCAGGAGAGCAAGGATGCTCTTGGTGGAGGGTGGCTGTGAAGGGAGGGCAATGAGGTTGTTTGAGGGACAGCCAGGAAGCACAGGTTAAAATCATGTGAATAGAAGCAAACATTCTGCTCCATAACAGAGGCAAGTTGTTGAGTGATGCCCCAGGCAGAGGTGCCATGCTCGGGCTGAGGTTTCACAGTGCAGTTTCACAGTAGCACTGTCCTTGGCCCAGGACTCCAGAGTGAGAGCAGAAGGTAGGCAGCATTAGTGAATGGCCAGACCCCCTACCCTTACTTTTCTCCTAACTTCTGTCCTATGCAGGAACTTCCTTCCACTACAGCCAAACTGGACTTTTCACTATCCCCTAAATAGGCACAGCCTTTCCCCACTGTTGCGTGTGCATGGTCTCCCCTCCAGACACCCCTTCTCGCCTCCTTCCCTTAACCCTGCTTCTTTCCCCTGGTCCCTGCCAACCACCTGATCATAATAAGCAATTATACATAAATTGCCTTTCAAGAACCTGGGGTCACTTTGACCTCTCTGACTGCCTCACCCCTCTGACCTGACCCATCTCCAAATCGTGTTTTATTTCCTCTCCACAGCTCCAGGAATCAGGCATTCCCTCTGCTCCAGTGCCTGCCTAGCATGACCTCTCCCCTAAGCTATGGCCATGACCTCCTAACTGGTCCCCCTCATCTGCTCCTGCCCCTCTGCAGTCCGTTTCCTGCATAGCAGCTAACAGCAACAAAGATCAATTGCTACTGGGTGCCAGGCACCTTCTAGGCCCTCAGCACACCCTGGGGAACAGAATAGTGCCTGCTCCCAAGGTGCTTATATTCCAGCAGTAGAGAAACAGATTATAAACAATAAAGGTAACAGGTCATAAAGTTACTTCAGATGGTAGACAGTGATACGTGCCATGGAAAGAAAAACAGAAGCAGGCAAGGGGCGTCAGGGGGCAGGGGATAGGAAGAAGTTTGCCGGATTCAGGTTGCAGGATTCAAGGGTAAAAAGGGGAGGCCTCTTTGAAAAGGTGAGATGTGAGCCAAAAGGATTTCTGGAAGAAGAGAGTGGCAGGCAGAAGTATAGCCAGTGCCCAGGCTCTTTGAGGGGAGAGTGCCTGCTGTAATTAAGGAAAAACCAGGATTCCAGGGTGTAAAAGAGGAGGATGCATCAGCGAGGTCATGGAGGACACTTCCTCCAGCCAGAGCAACAGTGCTAGCAACGGTGCTCCCACAGCTGTCTCTATCAAGATAGCTAAGATGAAAATTCTCAGCCAGCTAAGCAGGCCCTACCCTTTGCACCTTTGCTCTTGGATTCTGTTTCCAGCCCCTTCCCACACTGGGGACTTGCCAGGAGCAGGCCTAGCTCCATTTTCCCTCCACCTCCTTCGCCTAGTCATTCAGAGCTCTCTGTATTCAAACAGCATTTCCTTCAAGACACATTTTCCAAACCAGGTTAGTCTCCTAGCTTCAGCCTCTCAAACCACCCTGCTGTCACCCTACACCACAGGCTTCACTAGTTCACAGCAATCTATCATTAAGTCTATAATTAGTTCATTTGGTTCATAGCATCTGTGACAGGTGTTTACTCTGTGCCAAGCACTGTCCTGGATGCCAGGGCACCATGGAGAACAGGACCGACAAGGTCTCTATCATATGGGAGACAGGCCATAAACAGAAAGCAAATAAAGACGACAACGTCAGAAGATGCTATGCACTACAAAGATGAAACGGCAGTGTGGCTGCAAAGGGCTGTGAGAGGCACTTTAGCCAGGATGGCCAGGGAAGTCTTGTTCAGGGGACGAATTCTGAACTGAGAAGGAGCTGTATGAGTATGAAGGAAAGTGTGCTCCAGGAAGCCAAAGAACAAGGACACAGGCCCTGAAGTTGGACCAACAAACTATTTGAGGAGGAGAGGATGGCCTATATGGCTGGAGCCGAATGGGCTGTCTGTCCAGCTAGAATGACAGTCCCACAAGACCCAAGACCCCTTGTGTTTTCTTTGCATCTGCATCCACTGTGCTGGCTCACAGTTAACACTCATTTCATCTGTTGAATGAAGAAGTGAATATTTCAGTTCTGTCCCTCCTTCAATCCACTTTCTCCATGAACTCTTCTCAGCCCACTCCAGACCTCTAAGAACACTCCCTCCCCTAAACCAAAACCTCAGAACCTTCACCTGAGATCCTTGAATGGTCTGCTTGGGGCCGGGCCAACCCTTGAAATGATGTGAAAATGGTGGCTAAGTGCCTGTATCCATGTTTTGGGGCTGCATGCATCAGAGTCCCAAAGGGTCTGAGACGTGACCCTCAAAAATGTTTATGAAATAGTGATCCAAACCACTCACTTTACATATGCAGAAACCAAGGTCTAGAGAGGAGGGACTGCATAACCCTGGCTGCCAGTCAGGCTACCAGCCGCTAGGCCACGATATCCACCTGATCTGGCTGTGAGAAGCCAGCGTGGGCCTGTCGTTGACATTTGTAGTCCCACAGCTTCATGTGAGGTGGTGTGCCTCTGGCCCCTTCTGTATGGCTGTCCTTCTTTTTATCTGTAATGTATAGTAAGTCTCTCATGCCAGGGTTGTCCTCCCTCCTCAGATTGTATATTCTTTGATGGTGGGATGCACTTGCTGGGTTTTTTAAATGTTACTTTACCTGATTCTTTATTTACATGTCTACACACTTCCAACTGAGGGAGTCCATGAGCACCAGCTGCACAATAAGCACCTTCCTCCCATGCCCAAAGGACCACGGAAGCCACCACGTGAGGCGTTAACTGCCTTGTGGTCAGGCCTGTGGCTGGATATTCTTAGCAGCCTTTGGCCACCTGTCCTGAGAATTTCAACTCCCCTGTCACCAGGGTTTAGATCCCTCACCGCCAGGGCAGAAATGTTCTCTCTTTCCAAGCAGGCAACTCAGAGTACAAAGTGAAACAGAGTGTGCTCATTTAAAAGGCCCACAGCCCAGCATCACACTTAGCCTGTTGCTGCCTACTGTTGCCCTGGGCCTGGCTGGCCAGCCAGACTGTCTGGAAAACACGGTCTGGCTTAGCAGAACTGCTTTGCATGGCAAGAGCTTTTGGCCACAGCATGGCAGTTAGTATGTCTGATCTCCTTCATAGGGCCCAGGACAACTTTAGGGCCTGGGAGTCTGGGACATTTGCTAACCTTTCTTTATACAGGTTTCAAGATGTCCACTGTGGGTCAAACAGTGACTTAAAAAACGGGTCATTGGGATGAGAAATCCTCACTTTGGCCCTTTCCTGAAATCAATACTTGGGTAAGTCCCCCTTCTGAATGAACCTATTTCTCCCACTCTCAAGGAGTATCATATTTGGCCTGCCACTATACTATGTGTGCAGTGGTGGTGGGGGGATGGGGATTGAGAGGGTCTCAGGGACCCTCCACCAGCACATTGTGAGTGGGGATAGCTGTGTAGAGTCAGTAGGGGGCTACAGTCAGTTAAGTATGTTTTAGGGAGGTTTCTGCATATTCTCCATCAGTTTGTAATGGTGTTCACAGATAGATGTAGTCAGACTGCCCCGCAGAGCTGCAGCTCCGGCAATGGGTATTGGCTTTATTGGCCTATTCTGTTGGGTTGCCACCCCAGCCACATCCCTGAGCTGCACTGCACCCATCAGAGCTGCCAATAGTATGGCACTTGACCTCTCCCAACTCCATATCATTTCTTCTTGTTTTCTCCCCAACTTTCTCATTTCTCCTGAGGTAGCTGTACCTATGGCTGTGTCTTTCTTTCCTCACTTCTCTGGCTCTGGAAGTGCAGGGCTGGGGCAGGGGACAGCAAGCTGATGTGTGTGTGTGTGTGTGTGTGTGTGTGTGTGCACACGTGTGTGTGTTAGAGGGCTCAGGGGAACAGAAATGCTTTCTCTCTCCCAGCAACACTATTCCACCAATCCACAGAAGATAAAAGTCAGGTTCAATGTCAAAACCCCGTGTCTTTAAGGGTGCCATGTGGTAAGGAAGGGCAGCTGTGGAATGGACTTGGAGTGGGGGGAATAAGCACCAGAGAAGCTGTGCTAGAAGAACCCTGCCGAATCACCACTGAGTTCTTTGTGGGTTTGGGATTCAAGATCTCAGGGGAATTATTGAGCTAGGGGCTTAAGGGGACCATGAAAACTCTGAAATCAATTCTATTCTACAAATGCTTATTAAATGTTTATTATACATAGCACCCTATGTATAAATCAGGTGCTATGGGAATGAGTATGTGTGCTCCCAAGGGAGACTGACCAGGAAAAGACACTCCAGCATCTTGGGGACAGTGCCATGTCAGACAGAAGATGGAGAGTTTTGGGTTGGGGTGGAGGAGTAGGGGTGATAAGACAAGTGTGGCCAGTCTGGCTTGTCTTGTTCTGAGAAGCTGTCCCACAATCCACTGAAGGCCAGCTGAGCGAGTGGGAAGATTGGTGGCAAAGGCAAGTAAGATCCCTGCAGCCTGCTGTGCACCTGGCGGTGATGTGTTAGGGGCAGCTGCCCTGGGGAAGGTGCATGTTTGCTGGAGAGAGTGGGTCTGGAGAGTTAAGGACAGATTGGAGTCTCTTCTTACTAACCCCACAATGGGCTGGTAATAAAATAGCAGAAATAGTAACACTGGCAGATGGCATGTTTGAGCACTTACTATGGTTGGGCGCTATATAATCTTCCATAGTAGATTAAAAATGGCCAAAACTTCCTTGCAGCTCCTCCCACCAAGGAGGTGTGTTATAGGCTGAACTATGTCTCCCCAAATCCATATGTTGAAGCCCTAATCCCTAGGCTGAAGTCCTACCTCATAATGTAACTCATTTAGAAACAGGGTGTTTAAAGAAGTAATTAAGTTAAAATGGGGTCATTAGGGTGGCCCCTAATCTAATACGTCTGGTGTCTTTGTAAGAGGAGGAAATATAGACACAGAGACACACACAGAGGGAAGACCATGTGAATACACAGGGAGAAGACAGCCATTTATAAGTCAAGGGGCGGGGCCTCAGAAGAAACCAACTCTGCTGACACCTTGGTCTCAGATTTCCAGCCTCCATAACTGTGAGGCAGTGCATTTATGTTGTTTAACCACCCAGTCTGTGGTACTTTGTTATGGCAGCCCGAGCAAACTAATACAAAGTGGAATCTGTGTCCCCTCCCCTAGAATCTGGGTTGACCTGATAATTTGCTGTTACCAGCAGAATGTGGCAGAATCGACACTGTGTAACTTCTGAGGCAAAACCTTAAGAAGCCTTGTAACTCCTTGCTTCATCCTCTCAGGCAGTGCTGGAAAGTGCCACGTGAGGAAGCTAGTCCTGAGTGTTAGAGAAGGTACGGTGGCAGGGAGAAGAGCTGAAGTTCAACTCAGTCAAGAGCTAGCACCAACTGCCAAACTGTGCATGATGCCATCTTGGGCTTCCCTGGAGCAGTCTTCTGGCTGATTGAAGTAGCAGGAGTGAGCCTAGCCAATCAACCCAACAGTGAGGAAGAAGAAACAAGTGTTATTCAAGCCAGTTTTAGGATGGGTTGTTACACAGCAAAAACAAACTGATACATCTCATTGAAACATCCTGTAGAAAGGTTCCCACATGAAAGTTTTAGAAGAAAATATGTTTTCGTGAATATTGGGCAAAGCCTTCCATTAAATAGGAACAACCTTTGTCTAGAACTACTTGTCCATCCAGCTACCTCTGGGTTGCCCCCTCACTGTGTCTGAGCCTGTATTTCCCAATCTAGGGCACAGCACAGGGTACCTCACAGGAAAGGGAAAGGGGGCAGGGAGTACTCTCCTTGAATCATCAAGGGAGAAGACCTCCATTTCTTTATCTGCCCTCTAACAAGTGGCCACCAGATGTCGATTAATCAAACAACTTTGATACACAGCTGTAGAATCATTATGGAAGTAGCCACCATTTAGTAAGCACCTACTAAGTATAAGACATATATTTAATGCATTCCCTCACTTAATTCTCAAGTATGGTCAAAACAAGCACTAGTTACAATTATTACCCTCTTTTGTAGATGAAGAAACTGAGACTCAGAAAGGTTAAGTAGCTCTCCTGATGTCACATATCTCATAGGCCTGGACTCCCAAACTGATGGTCTTTCCTCTCCCCCCAAGTTTGACAATTAAGGGGGACGACATAAGGATAATGGAGATTTTTGTGCCAGAGAGGAGAAATTTGAGGAGTTGGTCATATAAAGGTAGGGCCAGGCCTCAGTGGTGGGGCTGGGGCCAGGCCAGGTATGTGAGAAGGCAGAACCATGGGTGGAGCTGCCAAGAAATGCCTCAGGGAGAAGGTGAACCAGTCTAAAGGGAGGAGTTGGGAAATCTCAGGGAGGTTCCTGTAGGGGTGAGGGCAGAAGCGCTAACATTATCCAGACCTGGGGTGTATAGAACCCACCCCTGGAGCAAACTGTCCCTCTTTCACCCTCCTTCTGGCTTCCTGGCTTCTCAATGACTCTGCTTTCCCAAACAACACCCCAGGCACCTCTAGGCCTTCTTTCCCTCCTGATGCAAATCCCTGACACATGAAGACCAATCTGATTAAGGGGCTTACTGTTCTGGGCCCCTGTTACGTGCTTATCAGCACCCCTTCTTTTCAGCCTCATGGAGACACTTTGAGGTGGGCACGTTGTTACTTCTATTTTCCAGGTGGGGAAACTAAGGCACAAAGCTGTGAGAAGATGGGAAGCCTGCAGTATGGCCTTGCCTAGTTACTCTATGCAAGAGTCTTCTCTTGGCCTCCCCAGTGCTCCAAGACCTGCCCTACTATGGATTTCTGAAGTGTTCACACATGTGTGCCACTCACTTGGGTATGTGGTATGTGTTCCTCGACTGGCACCATGTCTCACCATCAGCACAGTGTTGAGCACAGAGAAGGAGCCCAATGATATGAGCTCTGGCTAAACTATTGCATTACTATGTAGCTTGGAGCCCCACCCTGCCCTCCTCTGAACAAAGTTGCCCAACTTGAGGCTACTGATGGGGGAGGTGAAGAAGCCCCAGAAGGAAAAGCAGGAGGACCAGAGAGAACAGTTTCCTGAGACTGCCAAACACAGGCCATACTGCCTTTTTATAGAATAAGAATATGAGCAACAGGGGTAAATTGGCCCCTTCTTCAGAGGCAGCTCTCAACCACCCCTTCCCAAATGATAACCAATTGTAGTAGACACACAATGGCTCCTCCCTATTCTGCCCTGCCTTCCAGGGTAGCTACTATGCAAATCCTACTCACTCTGGCACCAACTGGAACCCAGCCTCCCGTTTAAGGCCCAAATGGTCCCCCTTTGACCTTTCCTCAACTCCCTGACTCTCTCCAGACCTGGGGTAAAGAAAACAAGGTCAGAGAAGAGACACACTCCTGAATGTGAAGCTGAAGAACCATGTCCACAAAAGCTACTTTCCGACTGCCTTCTTTCAAGTGGCCACTCAGTTTGCCATCCCAACACAGGGGGGCCTCCTGAGGGTCCCACATCAGGGTGTCTTGTCCTTAAGACATTGTGTCATCAGCTTCCAGTTGAAACCAGGCATATGGCAAGGTTTATATGGGGTGGCGAAAAATCATGGGAACCAACTCTTTGTGTACCTAACAACTCCCACTGGGAAATGAGAAGGTGCATCACTGCTACCCTGCACAAACTATCCAAAGAGACTAGAAACTACTAGAAACTGAGAAAGACTGTCCTTTCACTCTATCCCTATAGCCTAGTAGACATGAAAAACTGCAACTGGAAGCCTGGCACCTGGCACTGACTTTGCCCTGGAGCTCCCAGGCTTCAATCTAGGAGGCGAATTCATGTTTGTCCAGCACATCAAAGGGAACATCTCACTTAATCCTCAACAACCCCATGAGATACTATGGAGATTTTAAATATGTTTGAGAGTTATATGACACTCTTCTCACCAAGAGGTAGGGTCAATGCACCCACTCCTAGAATCTGGGTGCTCTCGTGACTGCCTTAAACACAACAGAAGTAAACCTGTGAGATTTCTAAGGCTAAATCAGAAAAAGGCCATGCGGCTTCCTCCTGTTCCCTTGGGGCACCTATTCTGGGAGAAGTCAGAAAGAAGTCAACTGCCATGCTGGGGAGTCATGGGTAGATGCCCCAGTTGGCAGCCCAGCCAAGCTCCCAGGCAATGACCAGCACGAACTGGTAGTCACGCAAGTGTGCTACCTTAGATATCCTTCAGATGGCTGTAGCCTCTGTTGACATTTAACTGCAGCTCAAGGAAAGAACCACCCAGCTGAGCCCTTTTCAGTATTCCTGACCCATAGAATTATAAACAAAATGAAGCAGTTGTTTAAGCAGCAAAGTAATTTGTTTGTAGATTATCAACAAATCTAGAGTAATTTGTTGCACCTGAAACAGACCCATGGCGTAGTTTACATTTCACAGAAGAGGAAACTGAGATTCAGAGGGGTTGAGTAACTAGCCCATAATCACACACCTCATAAGTGGAAGAGCTGAGACTCGAACACAGCCTCTCTAAATCCAAAACATTATATCACAGCCCCTTCTCACTGTACCCCCTGACATTTTCTCATTTCCTAGAAGAGAACATTCTTTTCAGACTCAACTAGTTTCCAAACCTGGCTGTGCGTCAGAGTCAGCTGGGCGAATGTTAAAGATAGAGATTGCCAGGCCCCACCTCAGGCCTACTGAGTCAGACTTTTCAGGCATGGGGCCAGGACTCTGCATTCTATGCTGACACCCCATGTGATACTGAGACAGTCAGTGAGGGAACCAGCCAGAAGACTCTGCTGCTCAGCCAGGTTATTATAGATAATTAGAAGAGACCAGAAAGCTTTTCTTCAAAATAAACCCAATGTCAGGAAATCACTCATGATATGTGTTCATCTGATTAAATTTAGGCTTTTTTTCACCTTAACATCTGAACCGTCTTTTCCAGCCTCACACAATAAAGAGACAGAACCTAATGATAGTGTATCCGATCAATAAGTATGTCATGGGCAATGCTGAGAGCAAGGTGTATATGTTTACACCTTGAGAGGCTCTGAGGTACCTGTCCTCTAAGAACTTACAACTGAACCAAGGAGATATTATTCATTTCAGAGCAACTGAATGATAAGTTTTGTGGCTATGACATTAAGCACAAAAACACCTGGGAGAATTAGACTTAAACCAGTAGTTTGGGAGGGGCTCCATGAAGGAGGTATGTCTGGAGATGGGCATCAGGGTGAGCAAGGAGGTTGCTCCAGGTGGGGACCTAAGAGCTGAAGCTCCCTTGGAGGGCAGAGCAGGCAGGAGGGTGTGTCAGGGGGGAGGCAGCAGGAAGCCTTGGGCTGCCCGGTGGGTGCATTTACAGATTGTGGAAACCAAAGCAGGACCAGATGGGGAGGAGGAGAGGTGAGGCCTTGAAGCTTGATGCAAAATTTGATCTTCTTAGTTTCTAAAAGCTACTGTCATTAAAGATCAAGGGCCAAATTTCGGATTTTCCAGGAAATGAAAACAAAACCACAAAGTTTTATTTCCTAGGGCATCAGCTAGCATTTCCCCCAGGAGACAGTTGGGAGAATTTTTAAGGAAGGAAAATATTTTGTTTCTGCTCTTTAAGAGCTTGAAATCTAATAGGATATACCAGAATGCCTAAAAGGAAGAAAAGAAAATTCCAAGTGCAGACAAGGAGCACTTTCATACTCACCTGTGGCAATATAAATTGGTACTACCACTTTGGAAAACTTTGGCACTATCTATTAAAGCTGAACACAGGCCCAACCTATGGCTCAGCAATTCAACTCGTGGCTATACATACACCAAGCAGGAATGTCCCATCTCTTTACCAGAAGGCATGTACACAAGTGTTCATAGCACCAAGATTAGTAATCGCCCAAAGCCAAACAGCCCAAGTGCCCATCAACAGTAGAATAGTAGAGAAATAAAATGTGGTGTATTCACACAGTGGGATACTACACAGCAGAGAATGAATGAGCCACACGGCACACAATGTTGATGGATCTCATAAGCATAATATGGAACGAAAAAAGCCAGACACACAAAGAGTTCATATTGTAGATTCTATTTCTATAAAGTACCAAATCAGGGAACTCTAATCAATGTTATTAGAAGTTAGGATAGCAGTTATCTTTGGGGCATAGTACCAGCAAGGGGGTGTGAGCTGACTTCCGGGGTGCTGGTGATGTTTTGTTTCCTGATCTGGGTACTGGTTATATGGGTATGTTCATCAAGCTCTACACTTATGATGTGTGCGCTTTTCTGCACAGCTATTTTGCTTCAATAAAAAGTAAATCATCATCATCATTGTCATCTCCATCTAATGAGAAATGAAGGCTGAAAGCACAGAAGGGCCTCTGGGAGAGAGTTGTGAAGAGATTTACACTGAAAGTGACAAAGAAACAAAGCTGAGGGAGGTTCAAATATGGATAAGTTCAAGATGGACCCAGTGAAATTAAGCCACGTCACCAGTGAAATCAGAGACCAAGTTGCAGTTTCAGGAATGCCTGATGCACTCCATAATGGCGGATGGTATAAGGGGTGATTACATCCAACTGGTCTCCCTTCCAGTTCTAATCTCGGATTAGTTACAGAAGATAAATCACCTTGAATACCTCTGGAGAGAGGAGTCAGAATTCTCCCAAATAAGAGATGGTCTGAATCCCCATGAGGCCCTACCATTAAACATTTGCTCCAGCACTCCATTCTCTCTGCTTACAAGATGTAAATCCTGATGCGCCCACCTTGAATTTGTATATGGTGGAGTCCTTTTATTGGAATCACTCTGGGCAAAGGCGATTAGATTCCATTAGCCATTGGAATCAACTGAAAAGCAAGCTTTCCTTCCTAAAGGGAAGGGCCAGGTTCCAGTACTTGGCTGATTGTGCAGCCCTGGAGGAATTCGTGGAAGGGAGGCCTTATTTTAAATATCATCACTTTTTGAAGAGACACTTATGGATCCTGCCCACATTATTCAAGGAAGGCATGAGAAAGGCAGGGCAGGACTAGGGAGAAAGGAGCTGCAAGAAAGAACTGTAATCTTCAACTTACACCCTTATACAATGCATGAGGGTATGTCCTAGACAGCCAGTAAGACTAGCTATAGGTCTACTTGGTAGTAGAGTGAGGCCCAGTGGTGACACCTCCTGGGTTCTATTCCAGATTTGTGTCACTCCAAGACCTGCTCAGAAGCCAGCAAGGACACTTGCTGAGTCTGGGGTCTCCTCTGGTCTTTCCCACCTGCACCATCTCTACATAAGAAGCCCAGGCAGGAAGAAAGCTCTCCATCATGGTGGCCTCTCAGCATCTCTCTCAGATGGCCTGTGGTCCATTTTCCCAGGTTTCCTGAGGTTGGTGGCCATGACTCAGAAGCCTCTAGTGCCATAATAAACCACCTCAGGGACGCTAATGTGTAATAATTGCATGGATTTATTTAAATTTAATCTAAAACAGAAGATTCCAGCGAAGGCAGTTATATCATTTGATATATGTATTTGTATATATAAATGTCATAGCTAGAGATACATAGTTTTGGTTTGAACCATCTGTTTCAGATTGCATTACTGTTTCCAATTCTTCACCGTGCCCCGTATCCATGCCCTTTGCCATGTGACTTTGCAATTCATCCTGCTAAAGGTTGAGTGTACTTCCCCATACTATCCCATTGATGTCAGGCCACAGGATGTATTTTGGCTAATAGAATGTAAGTAGAAGTAACAGTGTGAATGTTCTAAGTCTAGGACTTAAAAGTCGTTGTATTTCCACTCTACTCTCTTGCATGCTTGCCATCACCATGAGAATAACATGTCCCTGGTAGCCCACTTATCCATGGAGGATAAGAGACACATGGAGCAGATTGGACCCAACCCACACTTAGAGTCAAGCCCAGTTGAGCACAGACTAGATCAGCTAACCACAGGTGATACACAGAAACATATGTAAGAAATAAATGCATAATAACATAAGCTACTTAGTTTTGGAGTGGTTTGTTATACATCATTATTGTGGCAAGCACTGACTGATAACCACCTAAGCACTTTATTCTATCAACCCAAGACATAATGCACTATCTCCCATCTAAAAGAATATTCCACTTCTCTCTATCCCCTTACCCTTCTTAATTCTTCATAGCATTTATCACAATCTGAAATAGTACATGTTTTTTTCTCACTCATGTATTTATTCTTTTTCTCTCTCCAGTAAAATTAAGTGTTATGATGGCCAAGATACTGTTTTGTTCTCTGCTGTAAAGGCTCAAAGCCTTGGTAGGTGCAGGTATTGGGTATTAAATACGTATGTGTGGAATGGATGTATATAGTCCTTTTTGTCTTTGGTTAATATGCGTCTTATCAAATTTACATTCCTGTGTGTAGCTCAGCGACTTGGCAAAAGGCAAAGTTGGGGAAGAAGAAAACATTTTGTAGAGAAAAATCTGCAAACAGGAGAGACCTCTGCATGTTGTCCCTGAAGAGGGATGAGTTCTACCTCAAGAAGCCACACCCACCAGGCCACCCTGAGGGGCTGGCCTATTGGCAATCCACTGACTCTTAATAAGTGTTGAGTTAAGGGACTACAGGGGCCATTCTGGCTCTAGAACTACCAACCTAAATGGGGAGAGGGCATCTAAGAGGCAACAGTGCTGCCTGGGCTGGGTGCTAGGGTGTGCCCAGGTCCGGGGGGCGATGCTGGCCTGAGTGGTGGGCTTGAGAGGGCACGCTGCCAGCTCTGGCTGGCCCACAGCCAGGAAATCTGACTGAATGTGGGCCAGCCCTGTTGGCCCACAGACTCTGTAAGCTGAACTGCTCTGGAGCTCCTTGGCCTCTTTGTTTTCACTTCCCCACAGCTCTCCCTTAGTGTTTAGGAATGTGCTTTGAAGGTTCCAGCATGTTTCGCCTCTGCTTAGGGAAACCAAGAGCGGAGGCTGGGCTGAGGCCAGATGGCTGCAGGGAGGGTACCTGTGATCACACTATGAGTGCCCCAAGGGGCAGGTGAAATCCGGGGGGTACAGACTAGGGGGGCACTGAAGCCAACCCTAATTCTCTGCTGGGAGACTCCGTTTCCAGTGCTAAACCTTGGAGAGTCTCAGGTTTGTTTTGTTGAGGGAGGCAGTAGTCCCTTACCAGCTTCCCAGAGAGCATGCATTTGTCCAGGAGCTTTGGGGATAAGCTACACTCTTCTATTTGTCCAAGGCAAAAGAGGACTATAATGAGTGCTTGAACTAGTCAAGTTGCCTCCTCGATTTGCATCATTTATTTTTTTGGCTGGCCTTGGGAAACAGTCAGGCCCTCCAAGGAAGGTGGTGGGAAGGACCCTGGCCCAGCTGGCCTCTCTTGCACCTCCATCCCTGGGAGAACAGTCTCATTTCCAGGCTGCCTCCTGTTAACCTCACAATAGGCTGCATTTAAAAGCAGAACCCTGCAAGTGGTTGGCTTCCTTCTTCCCTTTTCCAGGCCTCTTGTCCACTGTCCTTCATGGTCTTTGGTACCAGGCACAGAAGGACCAAGTCTCTCCTAATCAGTCCTTTGAGGGCTCATAGCATTGTGGCCTCATATGTCCAGTATAGTGCTTTACACATAGCAAGTGCTTAATAAATGCTCAATGACTAAAATACCAGATTTCTTCAGTGACCAAGAGCACCTTGGATCTTTCTCTAACCAGAAGTCGCTTTCCTCCAATTCATTACTCAAAGCAGGCAGCTTTGGGTTTTGGTCTTATTTTTGCCACCAGCGTGTCACCTTGAGCTAGTGTTCTCACCCTCTGAACCGATTTCCTCAACTGGGTTAAATGGGGGCTCAATTAAAGTCCTGGAAGTCATTCTATGAGATCTCCACACACTCCTGTTTGTGGGCTGTCACTTTATCCTCAGGTTCAGCCATTTCAATCCTGCCCAGGGCCAGTCTTAGTGGGGTCCCTGGCCTCCAGCAGAGGATTATCTCCCTGTTTTCCACAGTCTGTTTAGCTTCATAACACACACCTGGTCCTTGGGCTTCTGATGTGTCTGCTCCTTTCTGTCCTCACAGCCATTTATACAGCTCTAACTCCAGTGTGTGATGGGGCCATGGCACATGAGCAATAACGCCAATGCCACAAGGGCACCAGAGTCATTTTTCTGCAGCCAGCATTGTCTATTTGGAACTCCGGTAGACCTCCCTCCTGCCTGGTGGTGACACAGGCCCTATTTAGTTAACTGTGAACTATGGATCTTTTTTCCTTCTTAATTTTCATTTCTCCTTGATTTCAGCAAGGAACTTAACATGTACTCCAGACTTAGCTGAGGGGAAGCAGAAAGTGCCATCGGAGGGATATCTCTTCCTTCTCTCAGAAGAGTCACTCTCTCTGTCCAGGTAGTGATGGCCTTTTCCTCCCAGCTGCCTCTCAGCCTCCGTATATTTAGTGCACATTGCCCTGTATGTAGTTTATTTAGGCACCAATGCACCCAGGAGCAAGAAGCAAGGACCCCTCTCGGATTGAGCAAATGGGGCCCAACCCTGGCGCAGAAGCCTGCAGCCAGCCTCCTCTGGCTGGTGGTAGGCTGCCAGCAGGTAGAGGAGGTTGTCCATTCTCGGCTAATGATCGCTTTAGGCGCTGAGTGATAGAAAATCCAGGCAGGCTGGCAAGCTGCAGGGCGCAGCCAGGGACAATTGTATGGACCAGTTTAACATGGCTGGGGGAGGGCTGGCAGAAGGAATACTCTGTGTGTGTGTGTGTGTGTGTGTGTGTGTGTGTGTGTTTCCTGGTCTATTTTCTCTCCTCTCCCCACTGCCTTTCCCTCATTCTTGCTCTCGCTTTCGGTTTTCTCTTCTGTTTCTAGCCCACGCAAGTTGAAATTAGAAAGGTCTTTGCATTCATTTATTTGTTTTAATAAAGACAGCATTTTTAAGCAGCATATTTGCAGCAATTGAGTGTTAAACTAAACACCAAGCCAACTAAATGTGTTAGGGGAAAATGAAAAGTCAGTTTACAAGAAACATATAATTAACACGTTCTTTGACTTTCTCTAAGCCTTTGTCTGGCTGAGGACAAGACAGAGCAACCATAATCAAGTTTAATAAAATGAAAGACAGTATTGAGGCAAAAGGGGAACAAAAAAGTTTGGAATGGGAAATAATCCTCAAGAGGAGATTCTGGAGTTACGATAAATATATTAAAAATGAATTTCTTGTTGCCTTATTTTTAGCTAATAGCCATTTTCTCCTTTCAACTACAAAGGCTCCAGAAGGCTCTAGTTTGTCCCGTACCTGTTAACAAGGAATGAAGCTGAGACCTGAATGGGGAGGGGAAGGGTGATACAAGGACCAGGCAGGAGATGCATGGGAGTTTCCAGAGACTGATCTACCCAGGCTAATGGAAATTACTATTGAATAGTACCAGATTCTTCATGTAGCCTGACTTCCAATAAATTGTTCCCCTCCTCACCCCTTGGAGAAAGTGGAATAAGACATTAGACTTTCAATAATCTCATATGGTGATGATCAATCAAAACCCAGAGGAGAAGGCCAATTTATAGAAATTGTATCTGCTTCACTGGGCGGCTGGAACCAGGGAGCTGAAAAGAACACGGTGTTTGCCTTTGATGTGTGAACTTGCCTAAAAATGACAAATGCCAAAAAACATTGCCTGTACACATGGGGTATTTTCATAGGGAGAGGATGCTCCCAAGAGGCTTATGTCAAGCAGAGCACAGTAGGGACCTGCCTGCCAAAAGGAGCACGCATATGTTTAGGCCACATCGAAACTATTTTTATTATCTTTCAGCTATTTTAAGTTGCTGATTCCATCTTTCTTGTTTATCACCAATGAAGTTTATTTACTGAATTAACTTTTAATGGATCCTCTACTTTGTTCTTTAATGCTGGCTTCTAGGACTTGGTCTTTTAGCCAGGACTCCTCTTCTTGCCTTTGTGACCAGATCTCACACACTGCCTCCCCCACACACACACACACCATCCCAATCCTAAAGGAGAAAGGGTCCGTCTCTGTTAACTCCTTGCCTGCTGGTATCTTTTCTCTGTAGCTACTAATCACCTCCTTTTGATCATTGCCAAGTTCTCAGGTTGAAGGAAAGAGAAAGGACCTTTTGACCATTCTGACCGGCTTTCCACATGAGACTGAAAATGTCGACAAATTTGAAACATCTGCCGGGCTGCTTTGGTCTGATTACTAAAATATGCCGGCCTCGAGCCCCCTCCCCCCCTGCCCCTCTTAATCTGTTTCATATTCACAAATTAAGCATTTAGTCTGGGTAATAAATCAGGGCGGTTTACGAGACTCACTTGAGACAAACAAGCGAGTAGGGCGCAGCACAAGCCCCTGGAAGCGGAGTGCGCAGAGCTGCCAGGAGTCGGGAGCTCCACGCGCTCGAACGCGGACAGCAGCCCTGGCGTGCCCTGACACGCCGCCAGCACCCACATTTTGGCTTGTCCCTGAGCGGGCGGGGCGGAGGGGTGCAGGGGAGCAGCCCAAGCCAGGACCCACACCCCCTCCAACCTTCCACGCGAACCCGCGGCGCCCGGCCAGCCCCAGCTCTGGGGAGCTCGGCGCCCCCGCCCCGCCAGGGAGGGGCCATTGGCAAAGGCGACAGCCTCACCCGGCACACACCCTGTGGTGGGCCCATTAAGCCTCTCCCAGCCAAGAAGGCTGGATCCCCCTCCCCCACCTCTTCTATCTGGCTGCGTTCTGCCTTAAAGATCCCAGACCCACAATGACCGGAGAAGCAAACGATCCCTCTCCACATCCAAGTGTGACCTCCACTAAGCCTGGGGGCTAGACACCCCCACCCCATCTCTCTACGTTGTCTACTCCCAGGTTTCGGTCCCAGCAGCCACAAATCCACTTTCAGATTCAGAAGGGGAGGGCGAGGGGGAGGTCTCTCCTTCAGAATGGATCAAGGCTTCAGAGAGGCATGAGGAGGAGAGAAAAGGAACAAACAGGGCCCAGGCCCCCGCTGCAGAAACCCTGGCTCAGGCTTCAACGACCACCCAAACTCAGGGGGCTTCAACCTGTGAGCCTTCTGCCCTTCTCTGTGCAAGAAGTGTACCTGGACTGGGGGTCTCGGGCCAGTCCCAGCTTAGGACCTTGGGAGACCCCGAAGGGGAGAGTGGCTCCAGGTCACTTCATCCGGGCCTCAGTCGCCCTGCCATGCTCAAGTTCCCTATCGACTGGCGCTCTCGATGCTACAGTGGGACGCGGAGGCAGAGGTGGAGGGCGGGAAATGGAGAAGACAGAGCGTGCAGCCCACCAAAGACCCGGGGGTGGGGCACAAGAGCAATTCCCCCACCTTGCAACACAGTGCACACATCGCCCTTCCTCGCTTCTCTTTGCACACATTTCGCCTGCGAAAGCCATTACCGCCGGCGCGCGAGAGACTTTTTAAATATTTACAGCCCGCTCTCTGCACGGTAGCCTGATCCATCTTGTGGGCGCGGAGGCGGGGCGCAGGGCTCTGCTCCCGGGGAGGTAACGAGCACCGGCGGGGGCAGCCAGCCGCTTTCCCCCGCCGACCCTGGAGCTCGCCACCTTGTCCCCTCCAGGTGGGGAGGGGCGGGAGATTGCGCGCAGCGCGCCCGGGGCCCTGCCCGTGCCAAAGCAGGCGGGGGGAGGGGGGGCAGGCAGCGTCCAGGAGGGAAGGCCGGGAGGCTGATTTAAAGGTTCTCACCGGGAAGCGAGCGAGGCACAGACCTGAGAGCCGCCGCGCGGTGAAATCCGAGGAGCTCTCTTGGCGAGGAGGGGCTGTCAGAGGCCATTTATCTCTCGCCAGAGTGGAGGCTCGGCTCCCACACCGCCCGCGAGTAACAATGGCAGCGATCAGCAGCTCTGCACGCGCTCCAGTGCATGAATGGATTGCGGAAGATGCCTGCGTTCTTCTCGGCTCCCGCGGCTCTCCTAGCGCCCCCTCCCCGCCCGCCGCCCCCGCCCCCCGGCCGCCTCCGGCCAGAGCGCCCGCCGTGCGCCTTGGGATTTGCAAGTTCGGCCCCACTGCGCGGTCACTCTCACCCTGACCCTCGCCGCCGTTCCCAGGGCCTTGGCACCTTGCCACCTTGCCACCGAGTGTCATTAGGGGCTGAAACTTGACACTAGCCTTCCCGACGCAGACACCCCAACCAGACCCCTCCCTCCCGCGCTCCCCTTGCTGCAAGTTTACTTTCAAGGAGTTAGACAGACAGGGTTTCCGCCTGAACAGCCAGCCGGCCTTGTGCCGGCCCAGGCAGAGAGGGCAGGCTAGGAAAGATGTCTTCACTTGCCCCGAGACCTGGGGTGTTTGCAGGCCTCCAGATAGCCCCTAGCCCGAAGGCCCGAGGCTGGCGCCCTCTGCTCCCCCTTTGCAGCTCATCCACCGAGAGTCCCTGCAATTGGCACATGCACACGCACTCCAGACACCCCCATCCGGACTCGCGCGTCTGGCCAACTTTCGGAGCAACGGCAGAACCGTGTACTCAAATTCTCGGTGGCTTACAGTCGAGAATTCAGAGAACACTACGGACTGCGCGAGGTCAGCCGCAGCAGTGTTCCCCCCTCAACTCTGCAAAGTAGATCTCATAAAAGCCCCCCTCCAGTTGCTGCCTAAGGCTGTGAGCAATGAGAAACGCAGCGAGGGATGCTCCGAGCCCTCCTGGGTTTGCTCTGGCAGAGCTAAACCAGAACCTGAAGGACATTTCAGTCCCAGAGGTCGCCGAGCCTCCGATGCGTCAGCCTGTGGCGGGGGTCGCCTGGGATAGGCACTTGTAGCGATCCTAAGCAGTGCCAAGTCGCCCGCGAGAAAAGGCCTAGCAGAGCTGGGGTGGAGGGAAGGCAGCCAAATGTGCGCTGAGCAGGCCAGCGTACAAGTCGCGACGCTTTTGGAGAGGCAGAGCTTGCGACTTGTCCACCCAGAAGACTGGCGAGGGTAGGCTCTCGAGAAGCTGTCAGCGAGACAAAGCGGGAGATGGGGAGGCTCTGCCGTAGACCCGGAAAGGCAGGCAGCAGCAGACGCCCAGCCCCGACTCGGAGGCTTGTGCAGATAGGCCCTGCCTGGCATATCCTCGTTCGTGCGCCCAGGGGCAACGAAGCGCACTCCCGGGGGGCCTACTGCCAGAGCTGGTCTGTACTGGGCCTGGGCCAGCTTGGCGAGTCAGTTTGGGTCTTCCCAGCAGATGGCTGGGTCTCCTGGGTAGTCTTAACTGATAGGGACCCCTCTGGTCTCTGCCCCTCCCTGAGCCCTGGACAAAGGTTCAGAGTTGTAGGAGCAAGCCCCTCTGAGAGCTCATGTCTCCGACCTGGGGGCCTCGGTGCAACTGTTTATCTGACTTGGAGTTGCTGGATGGCGGCTACCCACCACCGAATTAACATTTGGTCTTCCAGATCGCAAGACCCTGACGGCACAACCAGGCCGTGACTTTCCAACAATCGGGAATTGAGGCTTGACTTCCCGCAAGGAGGAACAGTGTAATGTGAAAAGAGGCCTCAGGTTCTCCGCCACTCCCTCCCACCGACAGAACACTGGGCCCAGCATCCTCCTCTTACTGGGCCAGCAGTGCCCCCCTACACTGCTCCCCCCTGGCTCTGCAACCCTGAACAGCCACCGTAGAGCGCATCTCTCTTCCACTGAATGAAGCTGAGCGCTTTCCTGCAGCTCTTGGCTTTGCGCACAGTCGCTGCACCCAACCCCACTACACAGTCGTTCTCGCCCTCTGCTGTCTCCCTGCTGGGCGTCCTCAAACCTAACTGCCTAGCCTGGGAGACTAAGTGGAGGTGGCAAAGGGAGAGGAGGACATGGCCCATAATGGAGGAGAGGGCTCATGACTGAGAGAGAAAGGGGCTAGCCAGAGACACAGCTTGCCAGAGAGGGGGAGTATAAAGGAAAAATCAACACTAATCCCTCAGCCTGCCTATGTGAGGCCTGACAGTTTACAAAAGCCTTTTCCTTGAATATTATCTCATTTGCACCAGCCTCACCACTGGGTTGTGAGGGAGGTAGGGCAGATAGCATTACTCCCAGTGGAGAGGAGAGAAATGGGGCCCAGAAAGGCTGAGAGAGATCTGTACCAAGGTGGCAGAACTAAGAGTGGTGGAGGAGGCCGGAGGCCCGGCCCAGGGTTTCCTGTGCCCAAGTTCGCTTTCCTGTTCAATAGCTGTGTGTGTGTGTGTGTGTGTGTGTGTGTGTGAGAGAGAGAGAGAGAGAGAGAGAGAGAGAGAGAGAGAGAGAGAGAGAGAGAGAGAGAGAGAGAGAGAGAATGTGTCTGCACTGAGATGTGTGGAGGGGAAGGGGATGGCCGGACAGGAATGAACAGTCCACTTAGGGAAGTCCAGGAAGGAAGGACACAGTCCCACACCTCTTCCTCTACCCAGGTCTCACACAACAGTCCCTGCTCTTTCCATAGCAGCCTGAGAGCACTGTGCTGTCCCTTCAGGGGTGCGTTGTCAGCACCCAGCTGTGCCTTCTGCAGTGGCTATTCCAGAGGCCTTGTGTCTTCAGGAGGCCCTGCTCTGCTTGTCTGCTCAGCTCTCCTCTCTGCCTGTCATCCCCGCCCCCAGCCTCTGCTGCAGGATGCCTTGCGTCCAACTGTGGTTTCCGGGCAATAAAACAACTATTAAAGTCTCAGGCACTGCTGGTGATTTGCATCACATCCTCTCGTGCATGGATTCAATATTTAATACACAATATTGAATACGGATATTAAAAATCAATAGCTGAGGACCCCTGGGGATGCGCCACAGTGCGATCCTGCTTCGGGAACACAACCAGCTCCTCTAAAAAGACAGGGAGGGCAAGTTCAGCCAAGCTGAGCCCAGTACCATGGGAAGTGAGGAGTGGTGGATGCCATATCAGGATGCCTCCTGATATGTTTAACTGCACCATTTCTAAGCCCAGCTAAAGGAAGGCCAAAGAAGTGATATGTTCCCGGGCTTTTCTATTTAGGGGGTGGGATAGGATTTGTTTCCAAACAAGCTACCAGGTGGATGAAGCACCTTTTTGTTGTTGCAGTTTGCACTTTGGTTTGGTTCAGGTCTGAGTCTTGCAGGCGAGCACTCAACTCTCCCCACCATGATGGCTCCTTCCCCCAGCCTCAAAACATCCATCACTATAGACCTCATGGGGAGCTCTTTGGCATAAGCTTTGGGGGGGGGGATGGAACAGGAATTCCAATGGCTCAGAATATTCTTTGCATAGTAAAAGAAATGTGAATGCCTGACATCAGGCTCTGAGTTGCAGGGTCTTCCAAGGCAACACGAACATTCAAGACAGAAACCTAAATGCCATGTGACCTGCCCAAGGGCCTAGTGATGGGCGGGTGCTGACAGAGGGAAGGAGGGACAACAACTACAAGAAGGAGGCTAGGACATCGAAGCACTTCTGCGCCAGAATGAAAATCCAGATTGTATGTTAGGAGAAGAGGAAGCTCCCTGGATGCAATTATCTTTTCAGGCCTGAAGAGGAACACAAATTACTCTCTTCTTTATCCAAACACATAAATACACTTTACCCTACACAGAAACAAGGTTCTCACAGATTAATAGGGTAGAGGTGAAGGAGAACAATTATCTTTGAGAAGATTCATTTTTTTCCACTACAGAAAGAGAAGAGAAACTAACAGTGGGAGACAAACTTAGGTTATCTGATTGGAAGGGCCTGGAGGCTTTTAGATGCTGAAGAACCAGGTGAACTTGACCTATGGAAGTGCCACTCTAGAAACCAAGTTAGAATATTAATTTTATTGCTTCTCTTTTGACACAGCTTAACTCAGTATGGATTGAGTTGGAAATCTTGCTCTAGTTATAAATGTATTGTGAGGACACCTCAGGAAAATCACAAAGTGGCAATTTGGATAAAAGAAGAGAAGGAAAAAGTATTGGAAAATGACAGTTAATGAGTTAGTGGCCTTGCCTCTTGGTTACCAAACAGTTATCAGAGAACCATCAAAGGGACGGAACAGGTGTCCTTCTCAGAAACTTCACAGAAAAGAATTGACACTCTCAGGCTGCTACAGATCACTTTGGTAGTGATTTGCAGCCTCGGCCCTCAGGGAGTTTGCCTGTGTGTATTTATTCATTTCTGGGCTGGGGGTGCAGCCACTTTTACAACATCGGGCCCTGGGCCTGTGAAACCCACTAGCAAAGTTCTCCTCAGAGGAAAAGACACTCTAAGGCAGATGTTGGATACAGAGCAACTGCTCCAGCAGCATCAGTAACATCTTGAATTCTTCAGCACTACCAAACTGTCTCACTTCTCCCTACCCTTGCCATCCGGCCAGGCTCTGGGCCTCCTACACACCCATGCACACCTGACATTTTGCACCTAGCCAGGACATGTGACTAGGGTATGAGATGGCTGACCAAGGGAGAAGGGAGACTCAGCTGGGGGGATCCAAGGCCCAGGAGGGCCTGCTGACACAAGCTTAGAGCTGACGCAGCTTGGGGGAGGTACACGTCTAGAACCCACTGGATCCACCTGGTACTTCAAATCTAGAGTGAAAGTGGCCTTGTCCCATTTCGGTGGGCTAGTCCCAAGGTGAAGGAGAGTGTTGCTGCATGAAAGACCTACATATCAAGTCCCAGTGCAGAGAGGGACTAGGGGCAGAGCAGGAGAGAGGAGGTATCTTCTGGCTTCCCATCACCTCCCCTTTGCGATAACGTTTTCCTGGAAGGAACTGAAGTTCCTAGTGGAGTTGTTTGGGAAGCCTCTCGGGGACTGTCACTACATCCGGGTGCAAGACAGCAAAGATGATGGCTTTCTGCCGAGGGGATCCACGGATAGTATTCACCAAAACAACAAGCCTCAGATTCTGGTGTGAAACTTCACAGTTCCAATTAGGCTCTATCTTCCGTCCCATGCTTCTCTCCCCCCGCCAAAAAAAACACCCCCGAAGTGCTGGAGTGAACACCGAACCTGAGGCCAGGGTCAGCGGAGGGACGGTCCCCACCACCAACAAGTTGCTGGCCGAGATAACAGCTGTGGGAGGGGGAGGGGAGCCGCAGGCAGCCACGACTGAACGGTTGCGATCTAGAAAATTCAACAAGAGGCCGCCGCGTTGGCGGCGGCGGCGGCAGCTCCAATTAGCTTAGCCAACTGGGAAGGCAGAGAGCGAGGCGGCGCCCCCCCCCCCATCGTGCCCGGGGCGAGCAGGAGGGAGGGAGCTCGAGGCCTCGGAGCTGCCCGGGCGGCCCTCACCCAGCCCCTCCCGTGAGTTCTCGGAGCGCGCCTGATGTTTACACACTGTCCTTCCGACACGGGATCAAGTTTCAGGCCACGCTGGAGGCGCCGGGGGCCGGCCACAGGCCCCGGAGAGGGGAAGAACTGGAGCGGGATCTAAGGCGGCGCTGCGCGCACAAGAAGGCCCAGTGCGCGTGGACACAGCTAGGGCAGGGGACTACGGGGGTGGGGCGAGGGGAAGCCCATCCGACAGGGTAGGCAGAGGCAGGTGGGGCTGCGGGGCTCAATCCCGAGGGCGAAGCATATCCGAGTCACAAGTCACAAGAGTGGAGCGATCTGCTCACTCGGGTTGGAGAATTTACCCCTGGGAGAGGAAGGACTGCTCTGAGGGGCCCTTGTGAGCTCCGCCCCCATTCCCCCCTCCTACTGCCTTTGATATACTACCCGATCCTGGCCATTGTTGGGGAGGGGAAGCGTTCTGTGGGCTAGAGGAGGAACGCACGATTGGAGACCTCGAGCTATGCTGTGCACCCCGGCCGCAGGGCTGCGGAGGCCTCGGGCCGAGTGCCGGAGGCTTCTCCACTGCGCGTCTCCTCCGAGCTGGCAGCGCGCGGATGCCCCACGCCGTCAGGCGGCGGCGGGTGAGCTCCCAGCAGCTCTGGCACGCTGTAAACAGCTGCGTGCGCGCCCTCCCCACCCGGGCTGGGAACCTCACCCAAACACCATGTCGCCTTCTCTACGGCTCTTGGCTGAGGCAGGAGAAGATGGGGAGTGGTGGCGGCGATGGTGACGGGGGCGAGACCTTTGTAGCCAAGTTTTGGGAAAGAGCCCCCCACCCCACCCCCAGGCCACTGGGGCCCGGGAGCGAGCGTTCTGAACCTGCAGGAGTGCGTGGTGTTCAGTGGAGGGGAAGGAGTCAGCGCCTGCCCCCTCCCCACTGAATGTCTGCTTTGTTCCGGAAAACAAGGGAAGCATTAGGCTGCTGCCCCCAGGGAAACACAAAACTTCTTTTTGAATCTCGGAAAGGGCTGTTGACTGCGCTACGGGGCTCCGGAGACAGACCGAGGAGGGGAAAAGCTGAGAGGGCGGGCGGAGACAGGGAGACTCTAGAGTGGGGACGACAGACCGAGTGGGGTGGAAAGCCGCTCAGGGTGACCGGGCAGGAGACCCGGGAACCCGACTCGGCGCGAAGGTGCCGCTAGAGTTCCAGCGAGCAGTCGGCCCAGCCAAGTGGCGCCGGCCCAGCCTTCAGCTGTGCCAGCTTCCTGCCCTGCCCAGGACCGCGGAGCAGTCGGGGACGCCGCCGCCGGCTGGTCTGGGATCGCAGGACAGCTGGGGTGGGGTGGGGGAGCGAAGCCACAAGTAAAACCCGATTAGAACTTTCTGCACCTCACCCTCCACCCCCAGAGTGGGCCCGGACCCGGGACTGTGGGTTGTCACCTCGGAGCTTTCGACCTTGGAGGAGGGAGGGGGCAAAGGCCCAGGTAGCTACCCAGCGCGGAAGGTGGGAGGCAGTCTTAAGTGTCTTTGGTCTCATTTGATGACCGCTAATCCGATCGGCTCCCAGGCCTGCTGTGCTGTTCTGAGGGGGTGAGTGAATTATATCCCAGCTAGTAGGAGCAGGCAAGGGGGCGAGGAAAAGCAAACCTGGAGCTCGCTCACTCTCCAGCTCCCTGTTCTGCCCTGACCGCCACCCCTCATTCGCCCTTCCTGCACCTAAGGAAGGTGAGGGCACCCAGGCTCTGCCGCACCCCAGCGGGGCGCTCCCCTCTGCCTCGGAAGCTCAGACCGAGAGCGAGGGTTTTCCCCCTTCCCCCTGGGCTCACTGGGTTTCTAACTTCCTCTAAACCTCCCTCCTCACTCCGAAAAGCCCCGGGGAGAGGAGCCGAAAGGAAGCACGCCGCTAGTGTGCGAAATGAAGACCATGTGTGGGGACAGCGGCATTAGAGTGCAGCCGCCAGGGTTGGGGGGTGGGTGGCGAAGGCCTCCGCGCGGCCAAAAGCTCCGGGCGGCAGCAACCAGCGCCTCTCTGCTCGGCGTTGGGGACGCTGAGCTGCAGCAAGAAGCGGCGAAGCGTCTGGGCTGGCCTCGTGGCGGGCAACAGGGCAGGGATGCGGGAGCTGCCGCGCTGTGGGGGGCGGGGACGCAGCCCCGGCTTCCCGGGCCGCAGCTGCGACCGAGGGCGCAAGAGCAGATCGTGCTCCGCGGCAGTGGCAGCGGCGGCAGCGGAGGCTCGGGCCCGCCGCGCTCGCAGCTGAGAATCAACAAAGGGAGGCGGAAGGCGAGTGGGGGAGGGGCGCAGCCGAGCATTCACTGGCTGCCGTGGAATAATAAAAAATAATAATGATAATAAGAGAAAAATCCCCGGGCTTTCATGGCTCTGGGTTTCCGTGTGGCTGCAGCGGGAAGTGCGCTGTCCTTGAGGCGGACTCTCTCGCGTGGTCTGTCCGCCCCTCCCCCTCCCTCGCCCCCTCCCCTCCCCGGGAACCGGGAAGAGAAAGGTCTGCAGCTGACAAATATTATCCATTCTCCCCATCGATCGCGGAGTGTACAGATGTGAGCGCTTGATGTGCCTGCGGAGCGGCGGATCCTCCCTGCTCGCTCGCTCTCGCCCAGGCTCTGCTCGCCGCCCCCCTCCTCCCCCTTTGTTCTCCTCCCCTTTCCCTCTCTTTAAATAGATTTCAGGGCGCTGCCTGTTGGAGAGCAGCTGGCGATCTCTCCCGAGAGAGAGAGAGAGAGAGAGAGAGAGAGAGAGAGAGAGAGAGAGCGCGCGCGCGAGCGAGCGCAGCCCGAGGTGCCCTGTCACCAGCCTCCCTTCCCCCACCTCGCCTCCTCCGTGCGGGCCCACCCCCACCTTTCTCCAGTTTCCAAAACAAAACACCAGGAACACCCACGTCCACTACACCGCGAGTTTCGGAGCATTTGGACCCCTCCCGCTGTCCGCGTGTCGGTGTCTGCACCGAGGAGGGAGGGGACCGGAAGAGCTGAAGGTCGGGATCTTGCCCCAGCAGCAGCAGGGACACAGCCCTGGTCACGGAGAGAGGGGACAGTTTACCCATTAGGGAAAGTCGGCGGAGGCGGCCCTTTTATTCCTCTTTTGCAGATGGCAGACTAAGCCGGCAGCGTCGGTCCTCAAAGGGGTCGGCCGGTAATCACGAGCACACACACACACTCTCACACACACGCGCGCGCGGCATGGCCTCCCCGCCCACCCGAGCGCCCGCCACAGCCCGCAGTGCGCCTGGAGCTGAAGGGGGGGACTCGGGAGGAGGGGCGGGGAGGGTTTAACCAGGCCGTTCGACTGAGCCGAGGCCACCTCGAGTCTGTCACTTAAATGATTGTCCTCTGCTCCGCTCGGTGCGGTCAGTAAGGGCTGTTAACAGGCAGTTGCAATCAGTTTCCGAAAGGTCAGCCAAGGTCCTCCGGCTCTCGCAGACGGAAGGCATTACGAAACTGCTTTTGTATCTGCAGGCACTTTAGAAAAAGAGGCGAGGAGGGGCGCACCGCAGCGTGGCGGTGCTGCACGCCCTGGGAGAGGGGAGGGGGCCGTAAGGCGAGAGAGCACGCCCCCACCCCCCGCGGCCTGCGCCCGGCAGCGGGGAAACCACCCAGCAAGTGACCCAGGCCCTCCCAGTTTCGATGGGGAAGCAGGAAGGAAGGGGGGGAGCAGGCGGCAAACGAAGGAGTAATGGGAGGAAGTGGGAGAGGCGTCCTGGCTCCCCTCCTCGCCGGGCCTACCGCCCACAATTGGACCCGGACAAGGGCGGTCTTTTTGTGTGCGGGAAGACCCCGCTCAGCCTCTCAGGTCTTCCTAACGCCGGGAAGAGGGGAGGGAGGTGGTTGGGGAAAAAAGACCCTTGCAGAGCAAGCCAGTCCCCGCGCGGGTGTCTGAAGACGCTGCTGCTGCCGCCGCTAGAAGTCGTCCATCAGCAACCAGTCCAACCTGCCAGTGATAATGTGCGATCAACACCAAATCACCCCCGCCAGGCGCGATCCATCATCGTGCGCTCCGCGGGCCTGCGTGAGGCTGACTCGCGGAGGGGGGGGTACGGGGGGGCCGCGGAGCAGGAGGCGGACGCCCAGTGCACTGAGACTCTCTGCACACCTCCCGGAGGCCTACACTCTGACGTTCACAACTCTCCGAGTTCCCCAGCCGCAGAATGCCAACCCGATGGCTCCGAGTTCCTGGCTCAGGTCATAGGATTCCGCGCATCCTCCTCCCTCTACTACCTGGGTCACACCTTACAAACACGTCCCTTCTTCAGAGCTACCCTGCCTGTCCCCCTCCCCTTCCTCTAAGAAAGCCTGGCTGGCGGGAAATTAATATTTAATATCGTGAAATTGATTAAAGGGCTGGAAGCCTACGATGGGGTGGGGGGAAGGGTAGGGCCGTAATTAAAGATCTGAGAGTTGTAGCCGTTCCTCATCTGCCCCAGCCGCACACGGCCTTTGTGAGGCTGAAGAGAGGTCGCGCTGGGGTGAGCCTGGCGGTCCCAGGGTGGTGGCCCGAGGAAGGAGGACAGGGGCGGCACGGTGGGGGCGAGCTGTCCCCAGGAGACGAGTAACCTTAGGGCACCTGGGGCTGCAGGGAGAGCTGCACTTTCCTTGCCCGCCTTGTATGGTGGGCTCAACTCTCCACCGCAGGAGCCTGAGGGTCTGGTGCTGAAGCTCCTGCTGCTACTTCGACACAGAAGCGCCTCCCCCGCCCGGGGTACGCTTGAGGGCGCATCCCCACCTCCGCGACTTCAAAGTCTTCAGCGCAGCCTCCCACTGGGTCCCGTTCCTAGGCCTCCTCCCCAGCCCCTGACTGGGGGCCTCTGGGCCTCCCACGCAGCCCTTCGGTGTCAGGTCCACCCAGTTCTGTAAGTGGGCCACCCGGAGATCCCACCGGTTCTCTGTCCTCCAGGCCTCACCCCCGCCCCCCACCCGGCTGCTCACTCTCGGGGCAGCTTAACTCGTTCAGCTGCACTGCAGATGGGGCCTGCCGCTCGAGGCGGCGGTCTCCTGGGAGTCGTCAGGGAACCAGATCGGCCGGCCGCCTGTCACGCCGTTTGTGGTTACTGCACCTCCCGGGAGGGGCACGGGTCTGAACAGGGCTGGAGGTGGATGCGCCTGGGCCACCCGAGCTGACTCTACTAGAGGAATTAGGTGGGCGCAAAGTCAGCGGTAACCCGTTGGCACTGGCTTCGTTTTAGAAATTAGATGGTTGGCTCGGTGGCAGGATGCTCTTCCAGTTCGTGGAGGCCAGGCTCCAAAGGGCCGCTTTGAACTTCTTGTATACGATTTTTTTGGTGAGGCAGCCTGTCTGAAAAAGTACCAACAAATGTGCAGAGGGGAGAAAACACATAAACACAACAAGCAGCATTTTTGGCCCTAATCAGTTGGGGGCCAGGAGGGCCCATCAGTCTCCAGGTTCGCTTGAGGGAAGGTCAGGCAGGACCAGGGAGGTTTAGGCCCAGTCTTGTATTTATCGCTGTACTTGAACAAAGCATGGGAAGTGGGGAGGGCTGGCTAAACTGGGGCAACAGAGGTAATTAAAAATGGGGATGCAGAAGGAAGGAAAGGCTGGTGTGGCTGCAGCTTAGGAGAGTGGGGGAAGTGTTCTCTGTAAAAATAACAAACTCGTGCAAACTTTATGCAGAATGTCTTAATTTCAACCAAAAAGTTCACATTCAGCCTCATACTGAGCTGATAACATGCAAACTTTTGATGTAACCTTGAACCAGAGGGAGGTGTCAGCTGTAGTTTACAAAGGGCAAGGGGAAGCTTTTCCAGGTACTTCTCTTCCTACCTTTGTGATTCTACCTGCAGCAGCTACTCCCTGAGGGAGCCCTTCTGACCTCCCAACTTGAGCCCCAGGCGAGATCACTCAAGAATGCATCACATTCATCAATGGCCATTTCTGGTAAATAGGACCTTAGTTAGGTTTTGGAGTATCTTAGGAGGAAGGCAGCCTACACAGTGCGTATATGCCGCGTATATGTTACGGATTTCACAACCAGATATATCAGATTTTCCAAGACAGTTCTGATTTCAAGAGCTCTGGGCCCTGTGTCTTAGGTGGTCATGATCCCCGCCCCCCGCAGTCACTGGTGTTGTGGAATTGTGCGCCAAAGTTTTCCAAAGGCTTACTGGCTGGGCTGCCAAGGCGTGGGGGGGGGGGGGACGGGGGAAGGGGAATGATTTGAAATGAGGTCTGCACTCTGTGGTACCCGCTGGTCCTCTGTCCACCATGTGTAGTCCTGCAGCCATCTTCTTCGCAGTCCTTATCTCAGCCAAGGCCTGTCCCTGCCTCCTCCTACAGGAGTCTAGGGGAGTTGGGTGATAAAAATGCCTTTAGGGCTCACCCAGGTAGGTTGCCTGTTCAGGTCTTCTGGGTTCTCTGTGGGCCAATAGGGAGCACCGTGCCCCCCACCCCCGGCGGGGACACAGCACTGGCCCCTGAGGAGCTGCCGCCTGCCTGTCAACCAGGCGCGGGCGGCCACCACAGCTGTACGCCGGCCGCCATCTTGGCGCGGGCGGCGCTGCCCCCGGTGGTGGGACCGCAGAGCCGCAGTCGCGCCCGCTCCCTCCGGAGCTCCCAACGCGCGGCCCTGGCTCCGGGTGGGGGTGCGGGAAGAGCACCCCTAGTTGAAGGGCGGCCTGTTGTCGCCGCAACGCCAGAGCGGATTTGAATGCCAAGAAATGACCTCTTGTTCCCGCACTCTGGCACAGGTCGACACGTTATCACTTCTCTCGCGCACAGTGGCCCGTCCTCTCACACCGGAACTTGGGCTGCTGTCCCCGACTGCCACCTGCGGAGGGCAAAGCCTGCAGCTCAGTCCCCACTGTGCAAGGGGTTTCTAAGTCTCTTTCGGGACAAGAGAGGATTGGAAAGTTACCTCTCTTTAAGGGATCTTTACTGGAGAAGACTGGCACTCTATATTTGTCCACTTATGGACGTGCGTTTATGGAGAACTTGCTAGGGGCAAGGCACTGTGTTAGGTCCTAGGAGAATCCAAAAGTACAAAAGTTAACTTTTAAAAAAATACACCCGTGGCCCTTGAGTAATTTACAATGTAGCTGGGAAGGCAGGCTTGTAAACAACTAAACACAAATAAAAAGCAGCGTGAAATGAATGTAAATTATGGGCATGAATCCTGCAGTAAATGGCATGGGGCAGGGCCAATTAATTATTTAAAAACATAGGACCTAAACTCAAGGACCTAGGACTTAAAGAGGATTTTATGAATTTGACCTCAAAAGCAAGGGAAGTAAAACCTAAAATAAATGAATGGAACTACATCAAACTAAAAAGATTCTGCTCAGCAAAAGAAATTGTCAACAAGGTAAAGAGACAACGCCTTCGATAAAGGCCTAATATCCCAAATATACAAAGAACTCATACAACTCAATAACAACAACAACAACAACAAACAACAAAACAATCCAATCAAAAAATAGGCAGAATACCTGAACACACACACTTCTCCCTAGAGGACATACAAATGGCCAATAAATATTTGAAAAGATGCTCAACATCTCGAGCTATTAGGGAAATGCAAATCAAAACTACAATGAGATACCATCTCACACCTGTTAGAATAGCTATAATCAACAGGACAAGTAATAACAAATGTTGGAGAGGATGCAGAGAAAAAGGAATCCTCACACACTGCTGGTGGGATTGCAAATTGGTACAGCCACTATGGAAAACAGTATGGAGGTTCCTCAAAAAACTAAGAATTGATCTACCATATGATCCAGCAATCCCTTCCCCTACTGGGTATTTACCCCAAAGACTTGAAAACCCATATCCGAAAAGATATTTGCACACCGATGTTCATAGCAGCATTATTCATGGTGGCCAGGACATGGAAGCAACCAAAGTGTCCTACGACAGATGATTGGCTAAAGAAGCTGTGGTATATATATACAATTGAATATTACTCAGCCACAAGAAGAGATGAAATACCGCCATTTGTGACAACATGGATGGACCTCGAGATAATCATGCTAAGCGAAATAAACCAGAAAGAAAAAGTTGAAAATCACATGATATCACTTATATGTGGGATATAAACCTAAAAGCAACAAATGAGCAGGACAAACAAACAGAGACTCATGGACATGGACTAGTGGTTACCAAAGGGTAAGAGGTGGAGGGAGGGGGGAGATAGACGGGGTAAAGGGGGTTAAATATGTGGTGACAGGAAGAAATCTAACTGTGAGAGGTGAACACACAATGTAAATATATATATGCCTTACTGTTAAAGTGTACAACTGAAACTTAATTGGATTTCGTTAACCAATGTCACCATAAAAAATTTGTTTAAATTAAAAAAAGATAATTTTTACTTCTAAAAATGTAGAATTCATTCTGGAATGGGAAAGGAGGACAAAAATTTACTAACACTGGATAGTTCCAGGATTCCGGGGAATAGCAGTCATCACTTCTGAAAGGTTGATGTTTAGGAAAAATGGTGAAGGTTTACTTAAACTAAGCAAAATACCACGAATCAGAAACATTAGATTCTTTTCTCAGCCCCTGACATTAGCATAATGAGAGAAATGTAATTTTCCATCAACATGCAATACCTCCTTATGAAATCAATAAAACTGCCACCACATGTCATAAAAAGAAGAGTTCCAGAAAATAAAACTAAAGCGAAGATTAGAAACTTCTAAAAACGTTTCAGACTTAAAGAAAATGGGAGTTAAAAAAAGAATTACACAAAACCAAAATGATCAGCTTATTTTCATATGGTCCCCAAGATGTGAACGTGCAGAAAACTGTCCCAAGATGATTTGTACAGAGGTTAGGGTGTGGGAAAATTAGTCATAGGTCAAAGAAAATTAAGCAAATAAAAAAATGAGGCAATTATTAACTCCCGAGGAAAAAAAAGTCATACAAGAAAGGAAATGCAATCGCTGAAACTCGTTTGCCTCAACAATAAACAATATGCATGTGGTCACAAAGTAAACATTGGGTATAAATTTAATAACAAATTACAACAGCTCTAGTGTAAGAATGGGGGAGGGGAAGTATGATGCAGAGAAGGAAAATACTAGGAAGTCAACAGATGATAGTCACCATGGATTATTTAAGAGAAGGCCACATCTACATATTACTTAGAAATATGATAGTCTTCCAGAAGAAACAAGGGATGCAGGTACCCATAGGGGACTGCTTTTTGCACCAAGCCTTAACATATTATTTGGCTCCATAAATTTTGTGCAAATATTCCTTTGTGAAAAATACAAATTAAAATTTAAAATTAAACACACACTGATTTAGAAAAATAAAACCAAGAACTCCCTAATAGTCATGATGATGTACCTAGTGTTCTTTGAAACTATCTTCCTTCAACATACCCAACTCAAATTACTCAAAGTGTGGAAAGAAACTGGCAGGGAGCTAAATGGATTTGGAAGTCCCTGGCCTATATATTCTTGGTCATCAGGGAAGAGCAAGTCATTTCAATTTGCCCTTCCCAGGAGAGATGCCATCTATGGTTTTACTGTGAAAATACCTTTCCAAGTATTAATGGAATTCCGAATAGCAATGCTGTCCACTATAGAGTGAACAAGAGTAAACTTCACTGTTTATGTACAAGGCTTCCAAAGGCTTTCACTACTAGTCTAGTGGTGACACTGGGAAAGTCCCTCTTTGGAGTTAATTTTGATTAGGAATTGCTTTCTCCAGATGATCCTCCACTTTTAAATGCAAATTATCTTCATTCATTACACACTAGTGTGAATTTTAGTTCACAGGTAACTTGTTAGGATGTCAAACTCTATTGCACCACCTGTTAGGGTCTTACATTCAAATGCCTTACATCCAGCACATAAAGGCCTGCAGTTAACAACATCCCCTAAAGACTAAAGGCTTCACATTCAAAACCAAAGAAAACATATCCTCCCACCCCCAATCCCACCTTGCTGGCCAAATAAAACAGTTAGGTAGGGTGATACCCCCATATTTATTTTTTAACTCCAAATAAAGCCCTCGGAAGGACCCAGTAATTTATGAACACTGGATCCTGCAGATGAGAGGTGACAAAACAAAGCAAGTCAATGGGCCTATTGCTCCAACCTGCTGGGTCAACACTGGCTTGGTCTGCAGCCTTAGGCTGGCCCACTCTGCTCCCAAGATGCCCTTTTGACCCCCTTCTTGCCCTGTGTCACCATCTCTTTTCTTCTTGATCAGAGAGAGAGAGAATCTGTTTCTCCTTTGTCCTGAGAACGGAACTGCCACTAGCCTACTCAGTAACTGTGAGAATTGGAGAAAAGTGCTCCTAGGCCTGAATTACCTGTCTTGGCTGGGGACCTTTGTGCAGTGTACAAACTGCACAACCTGACACATTGGTCCTACCTGAGAAATAAGTCAGCTTATTTTAGAGGCCACCTTGAACATTGCTTAGTCCTGACCCACAAGGTTTCTGCTGAATCTTGGTTTCTCTGGTTTCCAGCATAGAAACATTGGGCCCTGCAAACTCAAATCACCTGAAGGGAGGCTGGAGTCAACCAGGTACATGCTGGGAAGTCAGGGTGAGGTCAGGAGAGGGGCAAGTAGGTCAGAGTTCACCCAGGAGCTCTCCACTAACTCTGAGACTTCCATTTTCATTGTGATCTAAAACATAAGCCTCATGCCCCAAAGCTTGGCTGAAAATGAAATCCTCATGAGCCAAAAGGAAAGCAGGCCAGAGGGTGCACATACCTTTTGGATTTTCAAAAATGGGAAAATGATTAGATTTCAGAAATGACTAGATTTCAGATTTAGGGAAGGTGTGTCACGTTAAGGGAGCCAGAGAAAATAGCTGCTGATTCCCAAACAAAACAGAATCATGTTTTTCCACCATGTTTCTGTCTCTGTCTTCTAGTCGAGCCACATTGAAATAGCAGATCAAAGGCAGAGACAAACACAATTATGTTGCCTGTGAAACCCCTAGCATGAAATTAGAAGTCAAACCCTCCATTCAGGGGTTAGAGATGAAGACAGTGGGAACCTGGGCCCTAGAGATGTACCCAGCACCTTTCAGTCACAATGTTATCCATGCTGGATATTTAAAACCACACCTGGGGGTAGGGGACACATATTAAGTATTAATTTATTATTAAAGTACTGTATTATTTTTTCTATACTTCCTTTAGGAAGTGCATTGACCACATTTCCAGCTTTGTACCACATAAAGATATTTATGTGTTGAAAAAAAGTGATTTGTAAGCAAATAATGAAAATAATGTTGCCTGGAGTAATGAAGTTTTGCCACAGATACGCCCCAAAATGGCAGGCAAAGGATAATGGCAGCCAGATTGCCAGTCCCTTACCTGCTTTCTCTTTCAATGCCAAAGAGCCTAAAACCCATCCAATCTCTCCATCCAATTCTTCCTCAATCCTTCCCATATTTTACAAGCTCACAGAGGGTTGTTCTTTGATATCTTCTATTTTTTATAAAACCCATATTTGCTTTATAGCTCTATTTCTTTTACCCTGGCCTAATTTTAGCTTTCTGCCCCCCACCCCCATATAATTTATGTGGTCTCTGGAGGGTACAAACTCCAATAATAACATAGACTATTCTGTTTCGAGCCACTGCTAATTAAGCTTAGTTCTCAAGAGTGCCTGGCATAGCTTTCTTTCTTTCTTTTTTCCCCCAATGGCCACAAGTTCTTTGACATTTTTCCCATTGAGAGGTAGGGTTTATGTCCCTTCTCCTTGAATCTGTCTGGGCTTGTGAGTCACCATAACCAGTAGATTATAGCACAAACAACTCTGGTTTGTGATTTCTGAGGGTGGGTCAGAAGCGGTGATGCAGCTCTAGTCTTGTTTGCTGCCACACTTTGTTTTTAGAGCTCTGACCTGCCAGTAACTTCAAGTCCTACTACCCTTAAGCCACCATACTGTGAGGAAGCCCAGGCCAGATAGGGAGGGCCTATATTTGTGCTATGAGACACAGCTGAGGTCCTAGCCAGCAGCCAGCCATGTAGGTGAGGCTGCTACCAGATGATTCCAGACCCCAGCTCTTTAGTCTTTACACCAAAAATTCAGGACCCACAGAATCCATGAGCAGAATTCGGTTGCTTCCCAGCTAGCTCCCTTGCTGCTAACACACTATGACCCTTCTTTTCACGATAGTAGTAAGTAGGGGATATCGGTTTAATAACATGTTGTTAAATCCATAGAAGAAAGTGAGCTGGATTAAAAACAAAAGTGTGGCAGACAGGACATTTTTGATCATGACCCAAATCCTCCACCTCTGATGACACAACATCTTGTTCTTTATGGAATCCCTATAGGACAGTGACCTGTCTCCTCCTAGAATCTGAGCTCATATTGCCCCTAAAGAATCTGGTTGAAAGGACTCTATTTGTTGTTCCTTCCTGACCTATACTGGCTGCACAAGGGAGCCAGTTTGCTGGGCAGAAGGGCAGGACCAAGCATTTCTGCAGGGCTAGCTTGGCTCTCCTAACCATTCTTTTCTCTCCCTGCATTTTCCTTGCTGCTTCTTAAAGGTTCTCATGTCAGGTATGGGGAGGGATGGAATATGGAAGAACTGTCAGCTTACTTCATTTTCTTCCCAAAGTCCCTACAAATCCTACATCTTTGCATTCCCTAACCCCAGTTACCGGACTTGTGTCGCATTCCAGACATATGCATTTTCATTCACAATACTCAAGAGTCACACTTGCTAGGTCATACCCACAGAGTCACCCAGCAAAGCCCTTGGCTTCTCCCTCCCCTCTTTTCTCCATCCCTCGCTTCCCTGAAGCAAGCACTCACAGGCCCCTGCTGCCCAGGCAGCCCCTGATCTGAACTCACAGCCTGCTCTCCTGGGGAGGTGCCGAGCTCAGGGGTGAGGTGGGGAGGGGCTGCAAGACATCGGGAATATGGAAGACTGAGGAGGGGTCTGTCCTGGTCCCCACCCCAACAAGCAGGGCAGCCAGGGAGCAGAAGAAAAATAGGCCAAATTGTGTGTGTGTGTGTGTGTGTGTGTGTGTGTGCTGGGGAGAGGTGGGGCTACTGAACAGGCCAGAATGGAATAAACAGCAAAGAGAAGTAGGCAACATGCCCTCCCTGCCCCACCAAATGCCAAGGGATGAACTTGCCAAAGATCGAATATAGCCATGAGACAGGAGCAGAGGTGAAGCCGAAAGGACAGTTCTCCCCCTGACCACAGAGAGCCAGAACCAACTGAGATTATCTGCCAGCTACTCATCCCAGGTGGCCTGGCCCTTGGTGCACAACCAGGGCTCAGTGGCAAGTTAGCCCTGCATGGGAGAGCCAAAGGCTGGCACAGCTCCCTGAGCTCGCCATGTTGGGGCTGCCTGTCCCTGCTGGACAGAGGGGTCCTGTGGTTCCAATTTATAGGGCAACTGGAACACACATATTAGAAGTAATTCTCCCTTCTGACCCAAATCACAGTCCAGTGAGACCTGTCCCCAGCTAGGGCCCTGCATGAACCTTTCCTTCTACATTTTAAACAATATCAGCCCAAATCCTCCTTTGCTCCTTCAAGAATAAGGGTACAACATTTATTAAAATCTGATTATGACCTTCTGGATACTTTACATGCAATGACTTCACCTACTCTTTCCCCAATCTTGTGATGGAAACTTCTCATGCCCATTTTACAAGGAAACTGAGGCTCAGAAAAGTTATACAACCACTGGGGGCAGAGCTCCTATCTTAAGCCCAGATGTGTCTTGTTCCAGACCTTTCTGCCATATCTGTGGTCTCCCAAACATTTCAATCATGTATTTTGTGCCAGGCCCTGTGCTGGGCTAACAAAGGTAAATAAGACAGTCTCTGTCCTTAGGAAGTTCACAGGCTAGTGGTGGAGACAGAAACATTGCAGTGCAGTGGGATAGGGGCTCTGAATACCCTTCGGAATATCTTGATTATCATTGCCCTCAGCTTCACCTCTACTCTCTTAGCCACTCTGATTTCTTCTCACAAAATCGCTCTTCTTGTCCTTCCTCAGGCACTAGCTGCTGGCTGCCCTCCCTGTCTCTTTTTTCCCATCAGTGGGGTCTGCACCTACACACCTGGCAGGGATCCTGGCACTCTACTTGCTTGGAAAGGCTGGCTTGGTAGGGTAGATGTTCTTGGCTTCAGGAGTACCAGGGGAGCAGCAAGAGCCTGACTGCAGCCCCAGGCTTCCACAGTTGGGAAATGGACACAGGGGCAGGGACACTGAGCAGGCTGGTAGGCCCTAGCAAGGCTTTTATTGAAGCCTTTTAGAGGGCTTTGGGCTTCCTCTGATGAAAGGCGCTTAAGTGCATCTGGTTTTGATTACAGGGGAGGAGAAAGCCAGGCGATCTCTCTCCAGGGTTGGACCAGTCATTTGGTTCTGCCTTCCTCCAGGCAGAGCTGGTTGCTGGTGAGGCCAGGAGGCCAGCTGTGGGGGCAGGCAGGAAGCAGAGCCTGTACAAAATCCTCCAACTCTCCAAGGCTCCTGACCCCAGCCCCTAGGTCTGCCAGGTGGGACACCCAGAAACAGCATGGTGGCTCAGAGATGCCCGACTCCCTTGAGAAGGTCAAGTTCAGAGTGGCTGCTGAGCACTTCTGACCCACAGCTCTTCACTGATCTCCACCTCCTCATCTCCAAAATATCCTCCCAAGAGCCATGACCCTCCAACAACCTTCCCTACTGATCTTTTCCCTCAAGAAAAGTTAAAATAGGCTTTTTCTGTCTCAAGGGTTTCCACAAGTGATGAAAAGTAAGGAAATGGAGATCTTTTCAAGTTAAAAAAAAACCTCAACGTTTCTTTCTCAACAAATTGGGTATCATTTCCTATAAAACAGACGTCATTAAGGATTCCATGTCACTGTAACTGACAACCATGCTGAATTAAAGGAAGAGATTAATATTAAAATAAGGTGGCTATCGCGGAATGTCATCAATGAGTCTAGAGTGGCTCAGCGCCCCACACCTGTCCTTGTGCCGGGACTCCACGTGGGCACAAAAAGCTCTTCGGACATCAGATGGTTTAAACACAGTCTGCGGTTCTACAAACGAAAATGCATTTTCTTATTCCCGCCCTGGTTTGATCTTACTGCATGTTATTATTGTCAAGTCTCTTCGCACCATCGTTTCTAAAAAGAAAATCCGTGGGTCTCTGCACGGCCCTTCACCGCCTGCTTGGCTTTTATTGTGCACGTAGACTGGTCTGTCTGCGTGGACCCGGCACGTCGTGACCGCCTCTCAGGCGCGCACTGACACCCCTGGATTGGCATTTGGATAAGAGATGAGTGCATTGTCTCAGCGGCCACACACACACACGCGCGCGCGCGTGCACACACACACACACACGCACACACACATGCACACACACACACTAAATGGCTACAGACCCCTGGCTACCCCTCCTCTCAACCCATAATTAGAGATGACCTTTGCGAAAGGAATTAAAATATGGTAATGATCGATACACTCGCCCCTTTCCAAAAAAGAAAATACACAGGTGTTGGCTTCAAGAGGTTCCACCTGGCCCGGCCAGGCGGCCTCCTCCAGCAAATGAATGAACTCTTTCTCCCGGGAACCTTCAATTCCTCGCTTACCTAAGCGAGCGCTGGCTCCCCTCCTCCTCCTCCCCTCCCCCATCAGTGCTCAGGCAGCCAGGAGCTTGCTGGCGGCGGCGGGGCTTTGTCATCCGAACGCATACACAGACACGCACACGCGCGCACCCGGCCACCACGGGATTGCGGCGGCTGCTGTGCTGTGTCCTTCTTCGCCGCGCTTCCCTCCCCGCCTTCCTCTTTTTATGAGCTCCTCCAAACCCTTTCTTCCGTCCTTTATGTGTGCGGTCCTTTTAATCGAGGAGCTCGGAAAGCATTTTAGGGGGAGGCCTCCTGCGGGGCACGGGACGGCAGGACTCAGGACGTGCGGAAAGGACTCGTGGGCAGCTGGGCTTTGTTCTTTCCCTTGCCAGGGTCCCGAGGGCGGAAAAGCCTCTGTCACGCTGGGGCCCACCGGCGAATTGGCGGCAGCTGACACTAGCATCCCCCGACCCGCACCAAACTGAAACATGAAATCCACTCCAGAGTTCACTCCAGACTTGGTCCCGGGGGCGGGGGACGCATCGCCTCGGGGAGGGTCTCCTGGCCCACAAGTGGCTCTCCCTACACAAACAAATGTGCAGTGTCATTATGGTGGCTCCTGTTGCTCGAGGCCCCGGGGGTGCTCCGGCAGCGCACGCGCACCCCACCCTTACACGGAGCAGAGGGCGAGAAGGGGACTCAGGGGCTGGGGCTCCCTTGGGGGCTGCCTGGAGGAGACGCAGCGTCCCGCCCTCGCGCACCTCCCGGCTGCCTTCCGGGACTGCGAGCACGGAGCCAGGGCGGCCTCTCGCCTTTCATTACTGGGCCTACGAAAGCAGCAGCCCAGGCAAATATGTAGCTATTAAAATTAATCGCCCTGCGTTGTCAGCTGAACATAATGCAAATTATTTATGGGCTGTCTGCGCAATATTTATCATCGTGCAGGCTCCAGGCGCTTGGTGCCTCCCGGCCTCCCCCGCCCGCCCTGGCCAGCGCAGGGCGAAGCTGTGCGCAGGCTGTGGCGGCCAGGGGGCTCTGGGTAGCAGAATGGGGTTCCGAGGGCAGGGCCAGGCGCCAGGCTGCCTTCCAGGCCAAGTGCCTCACTTCAGTTTCTGCCATTCATTCCACATTTGTTGGAGGCCTACTATGTGCAAAATCAAGAGGTCTGCGGAACTGGGGGCTAAAAACCAATTTGGAAAAATAGGAACCGGACAAGCTCGGCCTAAGGGGCGATGCAGGAGGAGGCTCCTTGGCTGCCCAAGTGCATTTTCTGTGCCTCAAGCCTGTCCTCCAACCCGGGAAACCCATGTTTGCGGAAGCCGGATTCGCACTTAAGAGAAACCGAGAGCATCGGAGGTGCCCCACAGATCCGAGTACAACGCTGTCGACTAGAACCGGAATCCGGTGTCCTTCGAGCCTCAAAACTTGTTTGCAGATCGCAGATAACAGATTAACTGCTAATTGTCGAAATCGGCCAACCATTTAGTTTATCACTCCTGGGGACCCCGTAGTGTTCGCTACACTTTTTATATGTAAAAACAGCCTTGGTACCTCCGAAACGGCTTTTGTGTGGCTTTTGTTTCTCTTTCAAATACTGTGTTTTAAAAAACAGCAGCAAAACGCCTCCCCACCCCCTCTGCAACCGAGCCTTCCCGTGAAAAAAAAAAAAAAAAAAGCCCAGGAGGAGGAATAATCTGTAGGACAATCCCCCCCTACTGGTCGGCGCCGGCGTTAGAGTTTTTCACGTAGATCGAGTCGCCTTGGGCTGCAGAGGTAAACAGGCTTTCTGCACCGCTGCTACAGGAATCAGGAGGGGAAGAACGGGGACTGCGGGGCGGGGAAGGCCTCGTGATCCGGGCTAGGTGCCAGGTAGGGGATGGCACAGCACTGGGGGCAGTGTGGTGGAGGCGAATAGACCCTGCCCGAAGGCCTCAGGGCCAGGAAGGTCGGTGGGCGGTCCAGCCAGAGGCCCTTGCTCACATTCTACGAGGCAGGCTGAAGGCGTAGCCAGGGCCTCTATCCCAGCGTGTCTGGGCACCACCTGGGGCCGGTCACGCTGCCGTGAGTCCATCTGCGGGGACGGAGGTCATGGGGTGCTCCCTCCTACACACAGTTTTAGCAGCTCTGGGCCTTCAGGACGCAGAAGCAGGCCTACGTCTTTCTTCTGATGTGCATTTTAAGCAAATTCTTATCCTTCCTCACTGTACCCACCATGAATGCCAATGTAACCTCGCACTTAGCTGACCAAGCCTGAGTCGGAGCCTACTTCCGGGGTCCTGGGGGTGGAGTGGCTATCTGTGGCATCTGCTCTCCAGACTAACAGGAGGGTACATAGCCAGAAAGCTACTTCGAATTTATATATTCTTTATCCAGTTTCCTTCTCCTTAAAATGTGGTTTGGCCCAATTTAGAGGTTCTTCTTTCCCTTTAAACCCCAATTTTTGACAGGCAGTTTTTCTTAGAACATTCCAAAGACTTTCCCATTACTTTAGAAACTTAATTTGAAGTGACGTAAAACAAAAGGAGTTTCAAAATGTTAAGTTGCTTTTGGATTCCCTTTATCGGGTACACTCCTGCATGAATTTGAGGAAGGGCTGGTTTTCACTTTGTTTTTTTTTTTTTTTTTTTAATCAGCAAGTCTACTCTGTTTTCTAGGGTGAGACTGAACATTAATCACACTGAAGTGGAAGGGTCACAGCCTTTTACAAAATGCTTTAACACTTTGATCTTCAGAATCCCACCTGAGGGGTGCAGGTGAGTGTTATTGTTCCTACTGTAGAGATGAGACTGAGCACCTCCTCCCTCCAAATTTCAGGAATCTAGTCTTCCTCATTGAACTGGGGTCAGAGCCGGGTGAAACCCCGCTTGCTCCTTTACACATCCACCCTCCTCCAGATTAATGTCATTTGTAAATGCTGCATCCTTTCCTGAGATATATCTGCTGGGGCCCAGGCCGCACTTTGGGTTGAGGCAGCACCCACTGCCCACATTTTAGACAGCTCTTTTCACAGTCTGCAAACCGCATGGAGGCCCGGATTGTTGCTTACAACTGTTCACTCACTCACTTCCCTCCAGCAGGTCAATTCCAACTCCAGGTCTGGGAGGACAATTTTAAAGCGTTTCTGCAGACGGACCCTCTGGTCCTGCCGGAAGTGTTTTATGGTCCTGTGAGCCGAGTTAATCCCAGGAGGTGCAGCAGGATTAGTCCCTGGTGTGGGTGGGGGATTCCTCTGTTAAGGTTTAATTCCATCAGAGATGGGGACCGGTTGGCCTCAACAATGTGTGCCTCCTCCCCATTAAACTCCTAGATTTGGGCTGAGGAGAATGCAAACTGAGGCATGTGGCCCTCAGTCCTCGGCGAGGTGTGGTGTAGGGGGGCAAAGGACGCCCCGAGTGGAAGTACCCTGTGAAACCAGTATGGATGTAGACTGCGAGTGGAGAGCGCAGTTGTGTATTTTTTTCCCAGGTTTTATTCTTCCAGCGCTGTAGAAAGGAGGAGAGCCGCAACCCGGGGAGGGAGCCGGAAAGAAACACTTAATCACCGGCGTCTCGCTGCTCGTCACGCGAAGATGGCAGCGGCTCCCCTGGGTTTCAAGGTTCCGGGAAAGGCGTGTGTTCTGCCTGGAGGCGCGCGGGCTGCTGCGCTCGCTCTCTCCCTCCCTTTCCCTCGGCTAGGCGGTCGGCAGGGTTCACCCAGCCCCTATTAACGCCCGCAAGTACGGCTAGGCGAGCCGGCTGTCCTTCTGTGGGCCCCGGCGGTGGCGAGGGCAGCGGGTTGCTTGAGTCTTCAGGAGCTAAAAGTGGGAAGTTGATCATCCAGCACGCCTCAGATCACGAACCCCTATCCCCACGCACCCCCATACACCCACACTCGGTCTGGACATGCAGGGTGACAAGATGTAGCTAGTACAAAACGTGCTGGTTCAACTCGTGTTAGCGGTGGCTGGTGGCCGAGACAGCCTTCCGGGGAAAAAGGGGTTTATCGCTACCCCATCCACTCGCAGGCCCCACTGTCTGACCCTCTCCTTTGACTCCCTGGGCAATCATTAAACAGTGCACAAGTCCCCGCTAGCCGGGGCCACTTCCCGGGGGTGGGGTGGAGTGTCAATGGTATTTCCCCAGGCCTGGCTGCGCGCCCTAGGGGTGCCGGCGTCCTTAGGGACACAGGGGAGCATGAAGGCAGCGCGGCCCCTCCACCCTGGCTCTCTCCCAGCAGAGCGTACAACCGCCAAAGGCTTCTAAAGCGCCTGAGCGGGGAAGAGGAGGGAGGGAAGGCGGAGGCCCGGGAGGCCGCTGCGCGCTGGGAACCCGTGTGTGTGTGTGTGTGTGTGTGTGTGTGTGTGTGTGTGTGTGTGTGTGTGTGCGCGCGCGCGCGCGCGCGCGCGCGCCCGGAAAGGGGGACAAGTATTTAAGGGAGATGGGGTGAGTGTGAGCAACCCAGAACCAGCCGTCCCAGCCAGGGCTGACTAGCTGGCCTCTCCAGCCTCCAGTCGTGGGGCTCTGTGCTCAAGGCTGGTGGCTCAAATGGAGAGGAACACGTAAGCTGAGGAAGGCACTGCCGGACATTGCGCCAGCTCCGCAAGAGGAGCTCGGGTGGCGCGTCCGGAGCCCAGAGGCCGGTGTGAATCAGCTGCCCCCGCTGGCGGCCGTTTGCCTCCGCCTCCCGGGACCACTGACACTGGGCGATAAGGAGTTCCTCGGCAATCGGCTGTTCCCAGCCCCCTCCGGCGGACATGACCGCCGGATGCTATGTGGCGAGGTGGGGCAAGGGGCTTTTGCACTGCCTTCTCTGACCCTTTCTCAGCCGTGGAGCCACAATAACGTGCTTCTGTAGGATGTTCTTGAGGTTTCCTTTGCAAAAGAAGGGTCAAATGTTGGGCCTTTCGTCTTTTCCCATAACCTTGGAAGGTTGGGATCCAGGTCGGCCTCTCAAAACACCCCAAACAGCTAGCTTTCACTACACAACACTGGAGAGGCAAAGCATCCGTATTACCCTCCCAGGAGCATTCTCAGCCCCATCCCAAGCTGTGCAGCTTTGGACAAGCTGCTTAACAGCTCTGGGCCTCAATAAACAAGGCCCATTATAACAGTGTCTGATTCAGGGTTGTTTTGAGGATAATGAGCACTGCTTCTCATACAGTGCTACGGTATGTTCGTTGTTAGTATCTGTAAGCTTTCACCTTTGGATGCAGAGACGGCAAGAAAAACGTCCAGGTTTAAGTTCTCAGAGGCCAGTATGGAATGGGGTTTAGGCGAGGGTGCAGGGGCACAATGGCCCACAAAAAAAAAGTTAAGGCAAAGTGGGCTCACACTGTCTCCACCAGACTTTCCCTTAAAGGCTTGTGCACTTAGTGCTGTAGGGGGGAACGTGGGCCTTAATGGCGCTCATTTAGACTGGATTAATGGGAAGCTCCTGCCAGGGCTCAGGCACCATTACCCACCCTCTCCCTGAGGCTTTGGGTGAACAGCACTGGTGCAGAGGATCTCTGGTTGACTTTCAGGCCAAGCTTTTTGATGGCTCAAGGCCATCTCCTATAAATCTGTTCTTGGAGACACTGGGCAAAAGCCACATCCTTTGGGGGTGCACTTTAGTCAAAGTTTAACACTGGTCTGCTGGCATGCGGCAGGCCTAGTCTCTGGGCTGTTGGTGGGCCTCATTTTAGGGACACGCGAATGTACCACTATTTATGTAAATAGAATACATCAGATTTCTAATGTTAAAATGCTTCCCATTTCCTCTGAAATGGGGTCTCCTATGCAACGGGGAGGAGTTGGGGGCAAAGAAGGGCCTGAGGAGGCCTGGGGCACCACTCACTCCTGCCCTGGCCTCTTCCAGGTCACTCCTAATTCATCAGGTGGGACAGCCCTTTTCCTTTTCAAAGACAACGCAAATGGCCTTTTCTTTAGGTGCCTGCGGGAGTTGGCCTAATCACTGAAATGTGCTGGCGGTGAGCTCACCCTATCAGGTGATCTTTATCAGAACTGTGTGTGCCAGGCTGCCGCCCGGGGCCAGAAAACAAAGACACAGGCGCCTCCAGGTTTGCTCCCAAAGCGCCAGAGTCAACTCTGGGGTTTCCCCTTCATAGTCTCTGGCCCTCAAGCCGCTGACGGCCAGCCTCGGGAACAAACCCACAGCTCTAAGTCAGAATTCCATTTCTCGAGCGCCACCCGGAGAGTTCACATTTCCCCTCCTCCCGAGGCCGCATGGTGCACACAAGCAAGAGTCCGAGGGCGGCAGCAGCACACGTGGGGGTGGGAGAAGGCTCCCCGCACACAGCAGCACATATTCAGGAAAAGAAAAAGCCAAGAGAATACCTTGGACCACAAAAGCCAATTCCCAGGGCCATCTACTACTGGGTACAAACAACCCCAGGCAGAAGTTTGCAAGGAGTAAGCAACCCCCAAATATAACTACAACTAAAATAAATCTCCTTTTCGAGTTATGTTAAAAGTCCTCGAAGGTGGAGTGCAAAGGGAACCGTGCCTTTTTAGGACACACGGGCAGTGCCAAGATGCATCGTGCTCAGTCCTGCACCTCCTGCACATACGTTGAATATCATGCAGAGAGCGAGGTCGTCATCAACCGATTCACCAGTTCTCATAGTATTCATAACCGACTTAACGTGTACTTGATTTAAATAAAAAAGACTGATATTGCTTGAAAGATACATGGACAACCTGTATTCAGATGGGCAGCTGTCTGACCACGTTTGTACCGTCTCTCTAAGAATCCACGTTTTCTAGCCCGGGAAGGGGCAGGCAGCCCTGTAGCTCCTCCTTCGGCGGTTTCCTGGCAAGGCGCCCATCCTCCCCAAGCATGGGGAACGGAGGCGGCCGCATTTAATACTCGTGGGGAGCCTGCTCTGACTTATACTGTCATTTTTTCCATCGGTCAGATTAGGGCTGGGCGGGGGGTGTCTCCTCCGAGGGGCTCTGCACGGATCGTTGGGTTTTCCCCGGCGAACTTAACACGCAGGCAGAAGGGGCAGATGGAAACCAGGCCTCGGCTGGTCGGGCGCGCGTAAGCGCCGTGCTCGGCAGCTCGACGTAAAGCCAGGGCTGGATTTTCGCTGTCCGGGCCCGGCGCCCTCCCAGCGCCAGCGTGATTCTCTCTCCCTCGGGCTGAGCAAACGTGCTCGCCTAATTCCGCCCTGGAGACAGCAGCTGTGTGGTGAAAGGGGGGGAAAAACGCCGCAACTTTCCCAACAGAAAGTGTACGCGCACAGGAGGTGAAAGCCCACACCGATTCCGTGCACGTAGCGACACAGCATCTAATCAGTGTCTCTGCCAGGAATATGCTTCCGCGGCGGGCGACACCCCCGCCCCCGCCAACCTGCAGGAGGGAGGGGGGATGCAAATGGCGTCTCTTGTCGCAGACTGCACAGCTCCGGCTGCCGCGACTCTAAGTAAACGTCGCAGCGGGCCAAGCGCCGCCACTCTGGGGTCGCAAAGACGCTGGCGGCTCGCATCCCTCTCCTGAGTCTGGGTTTCGGGAAAAGGAACTAGCACCGCTCCCAGTTCTGAGGCCATTCCCCTGCCCCTACCTCCGGAAAGAGCTGCCCTTCCCCGACGGGGGTGCGGAGAGGCGAGGGAAACTTCGCAAGACTACTGTTCCTCACCTTCACTGCGTGGCGCCGAAGAGGGACGTGGATGGGTTTCCCATCCGAGGCCTGACCACACTCCTCCACTCTTGCAGGCCTCAGACCTAAACCTTGTGGACTGTGGGGGTGGGGGGCATTTCGGACCACTGGTCAGGGGGACACCAAAGTCAGGTGTCCTCAAGGACTTTGGCAGGGTAGCCAAGTTTGTGTCCTTTCTCTCCCACGATGGAGTAGAGAGCGCCACTTTGAGGAAGCATGAGACTCTTCACTCCCGGCCACGAGGCTTCTCCTGTCTTCCTGGTTGGGCCGAAGGTTTCTCTACGGCACCTTCTCCCATTCTGCGGTCCCCGCATGGCCCCTACCCCTCGTCCCCCGCGGAGCCCTCAGAAGTAGCTTGCTCCTTCCCTTGCTTCCTGAGGAGGCATGCATGTAGTGTGCACCACGGATCCAACCCGCACCTTCCATGGAGCCACCTTGACAGCCTTCCCTGGCCCCAGCCTCCGTCGATCCCCTCCCGAAGTCACCAAGCGAAATGCATACTCCCCCAAGCGTAATGGGGCGCCCCTGGGACGCAGGCAGGAATAGCAGTTCCGGTAGTTTCGGGATTTTGCATTAAAGATGAAAACAAGGCCGGCGACTACAAGAACGGCGCCTCCATTCTTGGGGTTCAGACGCCTTTGCAGTCTCCGCGTGAGTCCCGCTATCGGCACTCTGGTCTGGGGGCCCACTTCCGTACTCCTACGCAACCCCCGGCCATTCCTCGTCCCGCGTGTGCCGTACTACACGGAGCTCCGAATACTCTGGCTCCTAACCCAGCCCCTCCATAACTGGCTCTCCCTGGGCTCGCAGCGCCGCTCGCTCTCAGCACCCTGGTTCCACCCTCGGCTGCGAAAGCCGCCGCCCTGTGCTACCCCCGCCCGGCACGGCCCTTGTCCCAGCCGGGCTCCCCCGCCAGCTGTGCTGCCACCGCCACACGTGACCCGCCCCCGTCGCGGCTTCCGCTGAGCTGCCTGTTCTGAAGCACAAACAATTTCGGCTCTGACGCGGGGTCTCTCGGGCCCTTGCTCCCCCCCTTCCGGGTACTAGAACTCAAAACAACTCGCTGACCTTCGGGCCGACCAGCTCCGGCTTCCATGGACTCCGGCATGCCGTTCAAACCTGGCTGCGGCAGCTTCTAAGATTTCACTCCGCTCTGGGCTGGGGGGAGGGGGTGATTTCTTCTGGAGGGGGTGTCTCAGATCGAAAGAGCCACTTCGCTATCCTTCCTCTCCTCCGAAGTGAGTTTTTAGACTACCCGGAGGTCCTGGGGAAACTCGGGCAGCCGCGCGCAAAGAAATACCGCCCCCCCCCCCCCCACGCACACACAGATACTGCCTTGACTAGTGTCTGACGGATTTCCAGGTTCACGGCTCAGAGACAGAGGACCTGGCTAGCCTTGGAAATACCACGAGGTCGTGGACTGTGGCACCAAGCAAAGCTGGGCTGGGGTAGAGGGATGGCACTAAAAGTGGCTTCTACTCTCTCGCTCTGTGTTGAGTACTCCGTAAGTACTCTACAGAAAATGAGGCACAGAGAAAAGGTCAGTTAAGTAACACACTGAGAGTCATCCCAGTAGTTAAATGACAATGGGAATTCGAACCCAGGTCTTCAAGAGTCCAAGATGGTTAAACATTATGCTATAGTGCTCACCTTGGAATAAAAAATACAGACCCATCTACAAACTTTAGTGTTCGCTTGAGGGCTCTATATTTGATATGTTGCATTGCGGCTGGCACATAGTAGACAATGAATAAATATTCCTAGAATGAATGGGTGTCTGATTAAATGATTGACAGAATCATTGATGACAAGTGGTTTTAGAGCCCCAACCATTGTTCATTCTACAAGGATTGTTTTACCATAATACCATAATAAAATCTCTAGCTGTTTTTTTTGAAGGTTTGCAAGTAACAGGAAACTCTTATTTAAAATACATATTAACCTCCCACCTCTACCCCCCAGCCAATCAGCATGGCAGCACTTGAACTTGCTGAGGCACATACTCAAAGCAGCTTTTACTTGGTCTCAGCCATTTTTCTTCCTCCCTGTTCCTTCTCTGTAGGCCTTCTGCTTAGGGTCAGGCAGCCTGGAACAGCATTTGAAGTGATTCTGAACATATAGCAAGAAGAGAGGAATGTACTCCCACCAGGCATGGCTCATTGGCTTCCCTTCCACAGGCCGATGGTGGTGGGGTGGGGGGAGCATGTCTTGCAGCTCAGTGGTTAGCTTTTAATGGAACGCATAAGGATCACCACCATCTGTACAGCTTGTTTCTGAGTTGCAGCCCTCACCAGCTGCAAGGTTACATTTCTCGGAAGGCAGTCATCTACCTTAACCAACGCCTCTGAGATGCTGGTCAGTGGGACCACATCTGCAGTTTGGAGAGCTGCTGCTGGTACTCTGTGCTGTCTCGCTCCTTCTGGTGGCCAAAGAGGATGCAATTTAAAAAATGTACATTTAGATAATCCAATAGAATGTACTTCTTTACTATATTGTTATCTTTTCCCCCTTCATTTTCTGAACCGAATCAGTGGTCCCTTCTGTCACTAATTGAGCAATCTGAAATGAGAAAAATTTCACCTCAGGTTACTTGAAAATAAACTTTTTCCTTTCTAATTTGAGTCCTCTAGCATTTGTTGAATGAATGCCTTCATGGTATAAGTCATGATATTAGGCAGAACATACAGGAGGAAAAATGCCTGGTCTCTGTTTCTGATTACCGATATAGTCCGTCTGCTCTCCCTCTCCTCCCCTCCCTCCTCTCTCTCTCCCTCCCTCCCTCCCTCCCTTCCTCCCTCTCACAGTTGTCTATTTTGCTCATGTTCCTACAATTATTAATCAATAAATGAAAATGTTTATTTCCTCTCTAAGTAATAATCCAATCTTGATTATAAAGCTGGGATTTCGGTCTCCTCTTTTACAGTCTGGTCTGGAATGACCAGCAAGACCTTGTGACCTCAGCCTGTGGCCTGTCCAGGTGATTTCCTGAGAATCAGATGGTTTCCAAGGAAGCTACAGGCCTCAATCCAACATGACTTGATGGTAGCTGAAAACAGCCTTGCCAAAACTCATGTATCCCTTGTGTTGGGGGCACTGGTGACAAGTGACACTGCACTGGAGGTTCAGGATGCTAATTTGATTTATTATCTGCCTACAGCCTGGGGAGGAGAAAAGGCTCATAAAAGTGTTCTAGGCTGGTCATTCTGAATGTGAGCATTTATTTATCTGCAAAGCTGCCGAATGTCCCTGCAGGAAGTCGCAGGCACAGCAACCCCTGACTGCACAGACAAAAGTCTCCCCTTTACACAGACTGCTTTTATTGTTTCCAACAGCTTTGTGTTCTCCCTGGGGGAAGAGGAGCGTCACATAGTGAGGTTTCTTCCTCTTTTCTCACGCTGAGGAGGAAGTGATGTTGTGACATTAACTCAGCCTGTGAACCACATCAGAGACAGAGTTGGGAAAAGCTCAGTGCAAGGTGGCATTCCTATAGCCTTCCTCTTCCAGGCCCCAAGGAACCTCAGCCTGGGTCTGAGTGTGGGGATGGTGTGTGTACATACGATTGTCAAAAAACAAAAACAAAAACAAAAACAAAAAAACAAGAGAAGCCATACCTGGGAACTATCCCTTGGGTACAAGGGGCTCCAGGGGGATGGTTGCTCCTGACCCTTTGAGCCTGCTTCTCATTAGGAGTAAAGGTACTAAAGGACTTCTGGAGTAGTTTTCATTCATTTTTCATTCATTCATTGGAAACATTTAGGGACTACCCACTTTGTGCCAAACACTGTGCTAGGCCTGGGTATATACAATGGTAAGCCAAAGGCATGGTCTTTGCCCTTGTAGAGTTTACATTTTACTTTTTTTGGCACACAGAAGATTCAGCATGTGGTCCAGACTGTCAAATCCTGTAGGTCCTATCTCCTTAAGTTCTCTCCTGTGCTCTTCTTCATCCAGCTGCCTTAACTCACATTCTTGAGGACTCTTCAAGGAACAATTGAACTCGCTCTCCCCAAACTCACCCCCTCCATCTGTTCATGCCACCCACTGCTTTAAATCCTTCAAACAGCAAGAAGGGGAGTGACATGGGCAAAAGGGGCACCCCCTTCCAGCTGAGTCAGCCTCTTTTATAAAGATTTCTCAGAAGTCTCACCCAGTGATTTCCACTTATGTCTCATTGGCCACCTCTTGCTGCAAGGGAGGCTGAGAAATGTTACCTTAAGCTTGGGTATGTTGCTGCCTCAAATTATTAAGGGAGTGGTGGCTATTGGGGCAGGCAACCAGCCACCTCTGCTCATATTCTCACAGAAAGTATGTAATGGACAGTAGGAAAACAGCTCATAAGTCTAGGAGAGGAGTCAGTAGAAACCTTTTGGGATCTAATCTGGGCTTACATCCCTGTTTTCTGAGAACTGTCTTCATCTTTTTCCAGGATTGGAATGCCAGAAGCCTCTATGTTGTTGTAGCTGCAGGTGGAAACTTCCCTTAGTTGAGCCACTTCTGCTGTTTTTCCCCCCTAGAAATCGGGGTGGGGGTACTGGGCTGGCTCCATGGCATCTGACTAGTGCAGTTGTACAGCCTCATGCTCTGAAGGGACCCATGCATAGACTTTAATGCTCTGCAGTTGCCATCTTGACATTCTAAATCATATTATCCTTGAATTTGTGTTTGATAGATGAAGGTCGATGGGACAATAGGGCATGGACCAGGGCATTGGAACCTCTGCTCATGATTGGTCCCACCTCCTGCGCCTCCTGGCTTACCTCCCTGAGATGGGTTCTCAGATGCCTATTTCCCACCCCCTGGTGCCTCAGGCCCTGCCCAGCCTTCCACACACCACCCTGGCCTTGGGACTGCTGCTGCCTTCTACCCCTACTAGGGGACTGGTTGCAAACTTTGGGAAGGTCAGGGTTGGGGTCAGGTGTGCCTCATGGAATCTTGGGATAAGGCAAGGTGGCAGCCTTTCCTGCCCGGCTAGCAAGGCCACAGCACACGTGGCTGACCACTTGCCAGTGGCCTCTCATGCACCATGGATCCAGGCACCAAGTATGTCTCAGCCTAGAGGTTGTAATTCCTTAGAGACCACCAACTGCCAAGGGTTGAGGCAGAGGACATGTGGGAAGAGGAAGACTGACTTCCCTGCTCCTGGCTGGGGCCTGCATTTTAATTTTGTTCTGGGCCCTGTAAATTATACAATCAGTCCTGCCTGATCATGGAATCATTGTGTTTGATCCTGTGTATGCCAGGCTGGGGAAAGCCAGACTGTATAGAAAGGCAGAGAATAATAGAGAAGTACAATAAGTAATAGAATGCCTTCATAGATGTGGGACCCTAGAGAGGGCAGAGATGGATTCCTGAAGGGTGTTCAGTGCTCGAGTCCTGCTCCTTAGGAAGGCCTTGCTGCACTTTTGCTCCTGTGTTCTTTAAATCAAGTCCCTTCTGTTCCCTGTGCTACGATGAATGGATTTCCCTGATTGTCAATTCAGAGTTTCCATTCAAGAAAAAAAAAAGAGCTTGGTTTGTAGTTCATTGTATAGGGCTTCAGTCTCAACTTTGCCATTTAACAAGCTGTGCGATATTGGGCAAGTGAGGTATTCTGTCTGAGCCTTGATTTCTTCAACCTTAAGAAATGACTGGGCATCATGGTACCAATGTTGGAGATTGCTATGAAGATTATCTATTTGTGCCCATTTTTGTTAATAGAAAAACTTAAGGCACAAAGGCATGTAGGAAATTTAGAATAAAATGACTTCCTTCTCTTATTGTTTTCTCAGTACTTAAATACTGCTTGTTTGAATCTGGTTAACTCAAGTGGTTAGAATAGGGTCAAACAAGATGAATGTCATAAGTTTGAGCACTTAACAGATTTGCTTAGCACATTTCTATGACTGAAGACTAAACCCATAAGGTAGATATTCTAGTTATCTATTGCTGTGCAATGAATAGCCCCAAAACTTAGTAGTTTAAAATAACAACCATGTTACTATATTTCATGATCTTGTGGGTCAGGAATTGGGGCAGGTCTAGGATAGGTGGTTCTTCTATTCCATGTGGGATCAACTAGGGTCCCTCAGTGGTACTCAGGTGGTAGATGTGCTGGTCTCGAGGGTCCAAGTTGGCTTCATGCACATATCTGGTGCTTTGGTAGGGGTGGCTGGAAGGGTGGGCTCAGCTGGGACTGTAGAATGTAGCTCCTATTTGTGGCCTCTTCAGCATAGTGATCTTAGGGTAATAGTACTTCTTACATGGCAGAGAGAGTGTTCCAAAAGACCAAAACAAAATCTAGAAAGCCTCTTCTGACCTAGCATTGGACATGATGCAGAATCACTTCTGCCAATTCATTAGTTACAAAAGAGTCACAAGCTCACCCAGATGCTAAAGCAGGGAGCCACATAAGAATGCGAATACCAGGAGGCATGGGCATGGTGGGCATCTTTGGAGACTAGTTATCACAGTGGACCAACCACTCTCACGTTTGTGCCCTTAGTCCTGGGATGGTGGGCAAAGTGTGAGTACATGGATGGAAGAGCTCAGATTTATCCCCATGCATCAGTAGAAAGATTCCAGAAAATCTTGAGCAAGGAGCAAGAGATGGAAATGTTCTCGGGAACATCAGCCCTTACAAAGTATCCAAGAGTTGCTTTGGGTGTTAAACCCTAGTCCTGCTTCAAAACCAGTCTTTTGGGGTCTTGGATACTCTTACAAAAAAATCTCAAATTCCTATGAGGGAGTTACTATAATTATCTCCATTTTCCATATGAGGAAACTTAATTAAATTGCTCAGAGCCACAGCTAGAAAATGGTATGGTTGTAATTTGAACTCAGATATATCTAATGCCAAAGCAGAAGGTCATTTTACATTTGCAGTTTAAGTAACTTTCCAAGGTCACCCAGAGAAACCAGAAATACAGCTCAATACCTATTCATAGTAAGTGTAAAAATATTTAGCAGACTTAGAAAAGAATGGAAATTCCTTCATCTGATAAAGAATATATACAGACAAAACTTACAACAAACATATTTAATGGTGAAATATTGAAAGCTTTCCTCCTGAGATCAAGAGCTACAGAATGATGCCTGCTATTATTCCTTCTATTCACTACTATACTGGAGGTCATAGCTATTGCAATAAAGCAAGAAAATGAAATATAAAGCATCCAGATAGGAAAGGAAGAAATGAAACTGTCATTATTCATAAATGACATGGCTGTGCACGTAGAAAATCCATGAGAACCTACAATTCAACTATAGAATTAGTAAGGGAATTCAGCAAGATCCCTGAAATTTAATATAGTGCTTTTGTGAGGATTCTATGAGAAGCTTATATCAGATACTATTTAAGCCTAATGACAACCTCTTTTTGGCTTGTGGCACTGGTGACCCTCCTCATTGACACTCCCTTTACCCTAGCTTCCTTGACACTATCCTTTTTCTGTCTTGTCCTCTTCTCCTTCTGAATTTCTCTCCCAGTCTCTTCTTCTGGTATCTGCTCCTACAATGTCAGCCATGCTCAGAACTCTGTGCTGTGGTGAGCACACCTCCATTGTATTCTATGGGATGGCTCCTCCCCTGGTTGTCCAATACCCTTATCACTTCTTTCCTGGACTTTCTCACTGACCTAGTCTCCGACTCTTCTGCCTTCAGTCTTCTTTTTTCTAATTTTTTTTTATTGTGGTAAAATACACATAAATGAAACTTATTATTCTAACCATTGTAAGTATACTGTTCAGTGGTATTAAGTACATTCATATTATTGCATAACCATCACCATCATCCTCCTGCCTCCAGTCTTGCTCCCTTTGCACCCATGTGTCACATAGCCCCCAGGGTGACCTTCCTAAAATGTAAACTTGATCTTGCCTTCTGTTCTCTATTTAAATTCTTCCAAGACCTTGAGACACCTTGGTTAAGTTCAACATTCTCTGCATGGTTTAATAGCCCTCCATGATCACTATCCTGTTCACTTCTGATACACCATATATGCTCTCTCTGGTTTCCATGCCTGTCTTAATTTGGATACCTCCAAAAGCTGACCTCCAAAAGCTGAGCCAAGGATTTTTGAGCACAATAGATGTGACTCCAGGAAGCACAGAGAGGGAATGGGAATCGAGACAGCAAAGGGAGGAAGTGCCAATCAAACATACAATAGTGAGCAGATTGCCAATGTGGGTAACAGGGGGTCAATTCTGCTAGTGCCTCTATGGGACCTTGTGCAGAATACCCCTCAAAACTGCCCAGTGAGGAGTGAGAAAACTGGAGTATTTATCCACCAATTCCCATGCAGTAGTGTACTGGTAAATCAGCTTTCTGGGAGAACAAAAAAAGTCCTAATTTCTAGTGTTTGCCAATTGCCACAATATAAACATTATCACCATGGCTGATTCTAAGATACTAAAGTTTTAACAATTGGCTTGAAATTTTTCTGAATATGTAACAGTCAGGATCTCCAGAGCTAGTAATACTGTTCCTGCATAGCCCTGCTCTCATTCTGCATTATTTGAGGGTTATTTCTGGGAAGCTAGGCACTTAGGATCTGCCTAAACACATGGCGGCCAACTGAGCAGGCTTCAGAGGCCAGAGATCACCCTCTGATGGAGTTTCAAGTTCTCATCATATTTGGGAAGGCTTTCTAGGTGCTTCCAGGGTAGGTGGAGAGACATGAGTGAGGCACCAACAGAGCTTGCTATAAGGTCCTTTCAGGGCTTCCCCAACCTGCTCCCAGCCTGAAAGGCCTGCTCCTTCTTAGCCCCTCTGCTGAGCTTCTGCTCATCTTTCAATTCTCAGCTATGGTGTCACCACAAACTGTCCTTGCTCTCATTACAGACCTAAAGCATGCCCTCACTTTGTTAATTGTGACCTGTCTTTCTACCTCTCTAGTCTATAAGCTGTGAAGGTCAGGGATGTTGTCTATTACTTTCTATAACCACAGTGTTTAGCCCAGTGCCCAGCATCAGCTTAGCTACTTAATAAATAGATAACTCACCCTACTCCACTTGGCACATAGTAATGATAAGTCAAATTAGCACTCTCTCCCTGTTTATATATCCACTGCTCAATCAATCAATTGATCTCTCTACAGCTTTATTGGTTATTCCCATCCATTTCCAAGAGGACTTTAGGCAGCAAGCAGGTGCTTCCTTTCCCGTGAAGGTGTGAGCGACCATATTTTTTGAAGAAATGATCAGGACACGTGATCTGACACATGTTCTAACACATGGTCTGACAATGGGATAGAATATTTTAAATCACCATCATCTCGGAATATCTGGTTTGTGTGGCTCTGTACAGAACAGAGCCAGGAGCCACAACCTTGTAATACATACCCAGAGCAGGCAGGAGCTCTATTTTAAAGAGCTCTGTGATTTTAAGAGCAGCATGTGAAGATAACTGAAGAGAGAAGTTGATTTCAGTGACACTCTAGCTAGAGTGATCACAGGGAGCAGAGAAAAATTTGTGGCAGAAACAAGCTCTCATTAAGACCATATGCTGTATTTCTAATCAATGGCTCTTAGAAGTAATTCCCCGACATTTCATTCATTTTTACTACCTCCCCTTCAGGGGCAGGAAGAATGGCATTGTTAGCCTGAGTTTATAGATGAGGGTATTTAGAAACAGAGAGGTTAAATGGCTCAGCCCCAGCCACAGAGTGAATCAGAGACACAGCCAGCCTCGAATCCAGAATTCCGATTTGCGCTTCTGTGCCAAGATCCCTTGGGGCACATTTCCTCTCTAATTTGCATAAATCATCAACATTTTTTTCCCAAGCTTGTGCTGAGAAAGCCCCTTTTCAAACAGCGGAAACTCCCTTTGCCTTCTGTCGCCTTAATTTTATTTTATGAACCAAATTCTTTTACTTCAACACGTAGACTTGCCATTTTCCCTTCCATTGAGCTCTTTTGAAAAGAGGTCATGACCTTTGCTTCTAGATGCAATGGAAATGGGTGAGCCCAAATGAAACAAAACAGATGAGTTGGGACCATATAAAGTGTAATTTCAACTAATGTTCAAAATCCCATGTAGTTGATGATAAATCTTGGATCCTGGTAAGTTATCAGAAAAATAAGAATGGGTAAATGGTGCTACCAGTGTTTGAACCCTCTTGGATGTAAGACATGCCACCAACTTTGGGAGCATATTCATAGGGTTAGGGATAAGAAACTGGACATACCAGGGTCATGCAAGATTTGAGAAATTTCAATTTGGAAATCTATAGGGAGTCATACCTGAGATTGATGGTAGGTGAACTTGGGCTTCTAGTCACCAGCATAATTACAGAATTACTCATGATCCTTTCACATATTTAAGAAATTTTTAGCTCATGACCTCATTTATCTGATGGTCCTTAGGTGACTTCAGTAATGAAGTTTCTTGGCATGAACTACACTGCCTGGAATTGCAGGTCAGCACTTAGTGCATTGCTGATGCTCACAAAATAGTAATAATATTCTTGAAAGTAAAAACATATGCAATGTGTTTGGGGAAAACTTCCCTTCCCTGTCAAGTACATTGGATAATAAAAATAATTTATGGCTTGTCTGTTTAACCATTAGAAATAAAAGGAGTTATTTCTATTTGAAATCTTTGGTAAAATAAAATTCAGCACACACAAAAAAACTTTTTGTCTACATGGTAATTTATTATTTATTACATTAGTCAGCTATTGTTGTAATAATGCTATATAACAAAAGTTTTAAACACACCAAAACTCAGTGGTTTAAAATGTTTGTTTCCTGCTCATGGGTGGGTGGGTTGGCTGAGGCTCTCTTGATCTTAGCTGTATTTGGCTGCACTCTGCAGCTTGCATCCAGGCCTGCTCCACATGTCTCCTCATTCTCCTTGGACCAGCAGCTTCCTGGGGCCTTCTTGTCTTATGGCAGATTGCCAGAGAGCAAAAGACAAGCCAAATGGTACAAGTACATTTAAAGCCTTTGCTGGCATCATATCTGCTCACATTCCATTGGCTAAAGCAAGTTATAGTATCAAATCCAAATTCATTGGGCAGGGAAGCACACAACCCTAAGAGGGAGGGGGAAGTGAATGAATATTTTCTGAACAATACTCCAATCTCCCACAGTTATCATCCCTAACAGCCTGTGTTATGGGTTGAATTGTGCACCCCCAACTCAAATGTTAGAGCCTTGACTCCCAAAAACCTCAGCATTTGGAAATAAGGCCTTTAAAGAATGATTAAGTTAAAATGAGGCTGTTAAGGTGGGCCCTAATCTAATCTGACTAGTGTCCTTAGAAGAGGGGGAAGTTTGGACACACAGAGAGACACCAGGATCTTGTGCACACAGAGGAAAGGCCATGTTAAGACACAGCAAGAAGGTGGCCATCTGCGAGCCAAGGAGAGAGGCCTGAGAAGAAACCAAACCTGATGACACTTTGATCTTGGGCTTTCGGCTTCCAGAACTATGAGACATAAATTTCTGTTGTTTAAGCCAACCAGTCTGTGATATTTTGTTATGGCAACCAGAGCAGAATAATACAGCCTATAAACCCCTTGTAAGTGACTCATGGCCATGTCTTACTCATTATGTTGTCCCTCTACAGTACTTAACACATTACTTTGTATACATATTTATGCCTATTTGGTGAATGAATGAAATTGTCTAACAGTTTCAAAATCAATAATTGTTTATTTTATCAGCCAGAACTCATGGTTGCAAGAGTTAAAAACCTATTTAAAATCATTTAAGCAAAGAGGGAATCTTTTGGGTCAGATGACTGGGGTGTCTTCTAAAGTCTAAGGAGTGATTACAAGAACCAGGGCCTCAGGTGTCGGCAGAAAGGAACATGTACCTTCCAGATCCTCTCTTCATACTCTATCACTGAAGCACTTGGCTTTGTTCTTATAGAGAACACAGCTGCCATGAAAATGGTAGATCACTTTTTCAAAAAGTGGTGGCTACAATATCTCTCATCCCAGACGTTCATCTTACAATGTGACTTTCTTCTCATCAAGAGGTGGGATCTATGTTTTTTGCCCTTGAATCTGGGTGGGCCTGTGACTACAGTAGAAGTTACACTATGTGAATTCCCAAGCTAGTTCATAAAAGATGATACAGTTTCTACCTTGTTCACTGGAATATTGCCTTTGGAGTCCTGAGCTGCCATGTTAGAAGTATGAGGCTGCCACGCTGTCAGGAAGTCCAAACTACATGGAGAGGCCACATGAAAGTGTTCTTGCTAAGAGCACCAGTTGAGGTCTTAGCTAATAGCCAGCATCAACCACCATATGTGAGTGAAAATGCTCCCAATGAGCCCAGCCCCCAGTCATCAAATTGTTCCTGGCCTTCAAGTCCTCTCTGTTGGGGCTTCATCTATTGAGGAGCAGAGACAGCTGTGTCCTGTCAGGACTCCTGACCCACAGAATCTGTGAGTATGATAAAATGGTTGTTTTATGCTGCTATGCTTTAATACTTTGTTACACAGCAAAGGTAAGTGGAATAAAAAGCCCAGAATTATTTCCTTACAGCCATTCTTCTACTTCATCTTTAGAAAATTCTGGGAAAGTTCTCCAATTGGCCAGGCTTGTGTCATATGCCTACTCTTAGAGCTAATTGCTCTGTTCTGGAGGAAGTAGAGTAGTTCTAGCATAGCTTAAGTGTTAATTCCTCTGTAGTAGGTGGGATGTTATTATTGCCAGCTACACCAGAGGCCCAAGGCTGGAGATATTCACCAAAGGCTAGAGGGGTGGTATCAGAAGAAGGGGGATGATAATGTGTTCTGGGCAGACTAAAGTAATAGCTACGTTCTATCACCTTTCCTTTATTTGGTAACCTTTTTTTTTTCTTTTGAAAGTTTAAGATAGTTTCCTTCAAAAGAAGATGGGAGACCAGATTCTATTACCTACAAGCTGTGTGACTTTGGACAAGTTACTTTGCCACCATGAGCTTAATAAAAATATTTTTTATACTTTTTTGGCAAGTTGTTAAGAACTTATTAGAAACACTTTTCATTTTTAGTCAGAACTCATGTTGGGTCAGTCAACACTTGGAAGCAGGGACTTCAATGTTTTGGGGAAATGTCCACATTGCTGTATGCATTAATTTCCACGTGACCACTAACTTCCCTTTTTTTTTTACCCCAAAATACACATGCATGCACACCAGTCACATATGATGTGCACACACACATTAAATATATACTTTTTCATGTATCCAAAAATAATCAAACTTTTCTTCTTTTCTGAAAGCCAGTAATATTTTTGCAGCCTAAAAATATTCCTAGTGCTTGCTTCGGCAGCACATATACTAAAATTGGAAATATTTCTAGGGTCGATATTCTCTACCAGGGATTGGCAAACTTTTTCCATATAGGGCCAGAGAAGAACTATTTTAGGTTTTGCGGGCCATGAGGTTTCTGTTGCAGGTATTCAATTGTCATTGCAGAAAAAATAGCCACAATCTATAAGCAAATGGGTGTGGCTGGATTCCAATAAACTGTTATTTACAAAAGCAGGTGGCTGGCCAGATTTGGCACACAGGCTGTAGTGTGCTATAGAATCTATAGCAGCACCGTCCAATTGAAATACAATGCAAGCCCTGGTTGTAGCAGCAGGAAGAGATTTTCCCCCAGCATCAATTCCTGTCATGCAGTAGCACCAGCTCCCCTGTTTCAGGAGAGGGTATCCAGGCAGAGCATCTGAGATATGTGGATGCTGGAGGAATGAAGTTGCCAGAGTACAGCGGACTGTCTCTCAAAGCTGAGGGGATAAGGAATGGGGCATCAGTGGTCTCTGTCTCAGGGGGCAAACCTGAGGAGGAAACCTGTGCCAAGGAAGGCTGAACAGTGACATAGGAAGGTACTAGGGCATTGGAAATATTATGGTGTTGCTGGATCAGGCTTGCCTGAAGCTAGTGCTACCTCTAGACTTTAAGGTCATGTGAACCAAAACATGCCTCAATAAATATTTAAGCCAGTTTCAGCAGAGGGTTCTATGTCTTATAACAGAAAACAGTTTTTACTGCTTTAGGAATTAAACTGGTTAATTATTCCAGCAATTCTTTGGATGCTGACTATTCTTACTAGGAGAATTGATCTTGGCAATTGCACATGGTAGTCAGGTCACTGAAAGGCTCAGACTGTCAGCTGAAGCAAAGTGTAAACAGAAACCACACCATTATTAAAGAACATGTGGTATATATATGTGCATATTATTCAGCCATAAGAAAAGGGAATCCTGGCATTTGTGACAACACAGATGGACCCTGAGGGCATCATACTAAGTATAATAAGTCATACAGAGAAAGACAAATACTCAATGATCTCACTTATATGTAGAATCTGAAAAAACAGGCCGAACCAAAACAAACCAAACAAAAAACCGAGCTCATAGATACAGAGAACATATTGTGGTGGTTGCCATAGGTGGGGGTGGGCAAAATGGATAAAGAGAGTCAGAAGGTACAAACTTCCAGTCATAAAATAAATAAGTTATGAAGATATACAGCATGGTGACTATAATTAATAATACTGTATTACATATTTTAAAGTTGCTAGAGATTAAATCATAGTTCTCATCACAAGAAAAACATTTTGTAACTATGTATGGTGACAGATGTTAATTAGACTTATTGTGGTGATCATTTTGCAATATATACAAATATCAAATCATTATGTTGTACACCTGAAACTAATATAATGTTATATGTCACTTACATTTCAATTAAAAAACACACCATCTGTCCAAAAGAGACCAAGGCAGATATGGTAGGTTAGCTCCCTAAACAATGATTTCAACTCCTTTTTCCCTGACAGTCCTTTAGAGCAAGGCTCTAGAGCTAAGAACCCACTTTCCCAAATATCTGTGCAGTAGGGATGGGCATGTGACTCTGTTCTAGACAGCAGGATACAATCAGAAGTCATCTGGCATTGCCTCTTCAGTTGCTTTATCCTTTTGCTAGAACGAGGGCCTGGGGCTGGAGATGAAATCACCATTGCCAAGGCTGAAGGAAGGAGAAACAGGTGGGCCCTGGCTCCTTCTTGGCCTTCATGGGCTACCCTTCCAGACTTGAACTGTATTACCCTGACTTCTTCCTGCTTGAGACAAATTAGTTCCTTTTCTGTTAAAAGCCACCACAGTTGAGTTTTTATGAGGGGCAGCTAAATAAAATCCTGTGTGATATAGAATTCTGTAAGCCTCTTTACATTTACCAAGACGTTTCCTCATCATCTTCCCAAGGATTGTGGGTGTGTGGGAGACCTCAGAAAGCCTAAACTGTGGCCAGGGCTACAGATCCAAATCAGGACAGAAAAAGTGGATACAGGAATGCTAAACAAGTGTGGGGTGATCTATGTGAGCTTATTTTTAAAAATCTTCAGGGAATCCAGGAGCAATCCAGGGTTGGCTGGTAAATTGGGAGCCAGTTCTCACTCCTCATTGATGTAGATTATTAGTGAGTAAAAGTGTCCAAGTCCCAGTTCCAACTAGTAGGGGGATGTGAGGTGTTTCTCCACACCAACAAGCAATGCTCCAGACATCATTAGAGCCTCCTAAAATTCAGCATAATTCTCACACTATCTACCTGGAGATAGCATCAGATCCCACAGATTAAGGGCTCAGTCTCATAAGACTCCCCCTTCCTCCAACTTCAGATACAAGTCCAGGTTGTCACCTGTGTTTTTGACCTAATGGATATAAATTGGAGGTTCCCACAACCCCTTCTTTCCTTGGGTTAGATTACTTTGCTAGAGTGGCTCACAGAACTCAGAGAAACATTTACTTACTAGATCACTGGCTTATTATAAAAGGATATAACCCGGGAACAGCCAGATGGAAGAGGTGCATAGGGCAAGGTGTGAGATGGGGAAAGGAGCTTTCATGCCCTCTCCAGGTGTACAACTCTCCCCAAATCTCCATGTATTCACCAACCTGGAAGCTCTACAAAAACCCTGTCTTTTTAGGTTTTGATGGAGGCTTCATTATATAGGCATGATTGATTAAATCATTGGCCATTGGTGATGGATTTAAACTCCAGTCTCTCTCCCCTCCCCGGAGGTTGGGGGTGAGGGTAGGACTGAAAGTTCCAACCCTCTAATCACTTGGTTGGTTCCTGGGTAACTAGCTCCTGTTCTTAATCCAAAAGTCACCTTATTAACATAACAAAAGACATCTTTATCACTGTCATCACTTAAGAAATTGCCAGAAATGGAAAGGGGGTACAAGTATATATTTCTTATTATAAATAACAATATTACAGTGGTCTCCTTTGGATTCTACCAGGAGTGGGTAAGACATTAGAGGCTAAACAATAATCCCAAGCATCATGATCATGAACATCTCACATTTCTGAAGGACCTGAGTGGTCACCAAGCCCTTGTCCCTCAGGAGAAAGTCCTTAAGTTTTAGCTTCTCGCACTTTCTGGAATACTCATCATTCTTTTCATTTCTCTTCAGTGGTAGTTAATGGCATTAAAAAACAGCCATCACAACAAATTTCCTTTCTTCTTGCCTTTCCAGAAAGAAACCTAAGTGCTGGTATTATTTTCCACTTTTAATCACGGCTTGACAAAGATGGAAAGTTAAGTCATGTAATTGCTTTTGTGTTTCATAGTTCTTTTCACTATTTTGGAGAAAAGAAATGGTTCAATGGTTAAAATGTGGGTTTACACCAAACCCCAAACATCACAAGCATTAATAGCAACCATGTGTTATTCCTGAGAATATGCACCTAATTTGTTTGAGGAGGAAAAAAATACGGCACTGTTTAACTAGTACATGGAGTGAGCCAAAGAGTTCCAAAGGCATGATTGGGGATAGATAGCTGTTTTAGGTATCTTGAAGCAAAAAAAAATATATATTTTGAATAAAACACTTAGGATGTAGATTATAATAGAAATACTTGAAGCAAGATTGCCTTCCCAAAACTCTTGAGTAATAAAATATCTGTCTCAGAATGGGAAGGCTGGGGATGCCTGGCAGTGCCTTCTGCCTGGATTGTCCACAAAGGGACTAAGCCATCCTGTGGCCTTCTGAGCAGAGGCCAAGAAGAGGATATGTAAACAGGTGGAGCTGCAGCTCCACCGTAAGTGCCCACTCCTGAGAATGGAAGTGGTGGGGCTCTCTACCCACACTAATCTTTCCCTTCTCTCTTATTGCCAGAAGCCTCAGGTGAGCTAGGGATGGTAGAAGAATGAACTTGAAGACACAATTGGTTCCAGGGCCCATGACTTTATACTGTTAAACTGATTTCCTGCTAGAAAGGTCCATGCAGCCTTAGTCTTTGTGTGTGCAAATTTAGTGCTTGCACAGGAGGTAGGAATAGCTAGAATCAGAGCTGTGGTTGGAAGTGCCCCAGCCACAAATTGTGAAGCGTGTAAAAATTTTTGCTTGGTCACAAAGTCTGGTGTGCAAAGACTAGTGCTTTTTATTTTCCCGAAACTAAACTAAAATTACTTTGGCTCTAGAGATCTCATTTCCACTGTTGGTGGAAAATATCAGCATGCCAATTCAAACCAGCTCAGGCATTTCCAGTTTAAAGGTGGTCCTTTTTAGGGTTAATATGGTTCTCCCTCATCCCCACCTCCTTCTGCTTTTCTCCCCAAGGGTAATCAAAGGCTGACCCCTGGTCCTGGTACTCACTGACATCTGCCCATTGGGTTATTTATCTTTGGCTGCATAGCAAACCACTCTAAAACTCAAAACAAGTACAACATTGATTTTTCCCATAAAATTTGTGATTTGAGCAGGGCTTAGAAGAAACAACTATCTGCTCCACTTGATGTCAATTGATGTGGATTGAAGGCTAGGGACTGAGATCACTCCAAGGCCCTCTCGGACAGCTGAATGTCATCTGGGACCTCATCTGGGGCTGTTGGCTGGAACACCTACACATGGCCTCTGCTCATGGCTTGGGCTTCCTCACAGTGTGGCAGCTGGGTTCTCAGCAGCTGGGTTCTCGGTGGTGGAGTTGTGAGGAGAAGTCAATTTGCTTTTCATGAATCCTCAGAAATCATGTGGCATCACTTTCATCACATTCCATTTGTCAAGATGGTCACAAAGTCCTGCTCATCTTCAAGAAGAGAGAGAAATAAGCTCTACCTCTTGATGGGGAAATAGCCAGGTTCTGGAACAGTATGTGAGATCATAAATATTGGTGAAGCCACTTTCAAAATGCAATCCACTTCTCTCTCTCTTCTTGACCTTTTTAGAGCTGCCATGGTCTCTGGTTCATTAAGTTCACTCTGGCTCCCTCACCGCTATCCAGAGGCCTCTTGGTGTTCCAGCCTCACAGCCATATCTGAGCCCATCTTGGGGATGGGGAACATTTTTAAAGTTCTAATTCACCATGCTGGGAATGCTGTTGGCTTCCAGGCCTCTTGGGCCATAGATGCCCTGTGGCTCTGGCACCATGTTGAGTGTGAGGCTTCTTTGTATAGCTTGCAACCACCTCTGATGCTTCAAGCTTGAGCTCTAGCCTTTGGTACCCATTCCAGCTGGCAGGGAAGAAGAAACAACTCTGATGAGAGCAGGCTCCTCATAAGGACACTTATTGTGACTTGTATACAACCCTTCATTTTGTGCCCTATTGGACAGAACTTTGTCACATGGCCACATCTAACTGGAAAGCGTAGACCTTATTCTGGCAAAACATATGTTCAGTGAAAAATAGTAAGTTATTTATCAAAGGAGAAAATACTAGATTTTTAGAGAGAACTCTTGCCTTGAAAGCAACGGGCAATATTTAACTTGAGAGTTTCATGGTAAGTCAGAACCAATAATGGTAGAACCAGGGGAAGAGTGTTTTAGGCAGAGGGAACAACAAAAACAAAGGCTCAGAGGCAGGAAAGAGTGTAGTCTGTTCAAGGAACAGGAATGTAATTAGTGAAGAATGTGACTTGTGGGAGTGAAGGCAGGTAGACAGGAGGAAAGAGATGAGATGAAAAGAAAGGTGGGCAAGTACTAGATCATGAAGACCATGTTGGCCAGGATAAAGAGTTTAGATTTTATTCTAGAACACGTTTCCCTAACAGACTCTTCAATGTCTAAAGTTCCCATAATTAGTAATTTTTTCTTTTTTGGTGAAAATTCTATCCAATACAAATATTTATTGAGGGCTTGCTAAAGAGGAGAAAACAGAAGGCATCATGGGGAGGTAGAGAACTTCATATTTGGTGTATGAGCCTTTAGAAGGTACCTAGTTCAGTCAATTTATTAGTTGAGTATCTCTGGGCAAGTTATTTAACTTCTCTAAGCCTCAGATTCCTCACTAGGCAATGTTGTGAGTTTTAAATAAAATAATGCATGTAAAGATTCACAATGAGCACTAAGGAGCCTATACATGTATTGTTATTGATATATTGTTACAATATTGCTGTAAATTAGTTTATCACATCCTTTCCAGGGTACCAAAGGGCCTATATGAAGTAGATGGGGTAGGGAGAGTAAGGATAAAGAGAAACACCTGGCAAGGAGAGGGTTGAAGGGAGGAGTCCTGGCAAGGTCACCAAGTGCTGGGCTTTGAGGGGTGGAGTTGAGGAGGAAGAGCAGGTGAGTGCCAATGAGTCATTCTGGCAATGTGTTAGTGGCCACAGTAGGTACCATTGATGCCCATCTCCATCCCCTCAGCTCATCTCTGCATTCATCTACAGCTGTATTTCTGGAATGCCTATAGTGCTTGCCTCTCTTTTCTTCCTGGCCTATGGGTTTTCTTTGACACTAGGGGTCTTGCTATAAGCAGGTAACTTGGAAATGCGAATGGAAATAGCACCCTGGGGAAACACTTGACCAATGGAGAATAGGAATCCATGGGTAAAAGTCCTGATTGCCCCAAGCTGGATGTTTGGAGTGGGGATATGTTCTGAGATGTGTCCCACACAGCCTTTTAGGGGGTCCCCAGTGGGATTGAGCTTCAGTTACCCCCAGTGGTAACTTGCTCATCAACATCCTCTAAACTGGCTTCTCTTTCAGTCTCACTTCCCCCCTCCCTCACTGAGCTTCCTGGGGTCACCTTCCAAATAAGCTCCCTACACCCAAGTTTTCCTCTCAGACTCTGCTTTTGGGGGAACCTTAGCCAACCCCCAATCCCAATCCTCTTCTGCACTATCTAAGGTAGAAAGGCTGAATGAATGCTTACTTTCCCTGCTCCCTTTGCAGTCAGGTGGCCATGTGACCCATTGCCAGATATTGGCTCATGAGCTGGTCTTATGAAATATTTCTTGGAAATCTTTTACTTCTTTATGAAAGGAACAGATATTTTTGGTGCTGCCCTACTTCCCCTACCTTCCTGCCTTTACCAGGAACATGCTTTTGGAGCTGCAGCAGCCATCTTGAGGCCAGAAGGAAATGTCAAGAGAATCACAGAAACACTGCCCCTGGTGTTTTAAGTTGCCAAACTCAAGCCTACAGACAACTAATTCTAAACTTCTTCTTTTGTGAGAAAAATAACCTTTAGATTTGTTCAAGATGCTGTTTACAGAGTGCTTGGTTACTTGTAGCCTAGCACAGTCCTAACTGATACAGGGTACCAAAGTCAGTGGAGGCTGCTCCTTGGATTTCCCAGTTATAGAACCAGTGAGTCAGGCTTCTCTGTAGCAGGCCAGCAAGCGCTGGAGTAGTACAACCTCCCTTCCCCTGCCCTGCCAACTCCCAGTCCTGTACTCTCCCCTGTTGGAATTCTACAGTTTCTCCCAAGCTGGATGGAGAAGGCACCTAGGAATTCTGCCTCCTGCCTTCTTAGACTTAAAGCATGAGGAATATGGGCGGCCTCAGAGACCACTGGCAAGTCTTTGGTCTGCTTCACACACTTTTTAGCCTCAATTTCCTTTTTTTCTTTTCTTTCTTTCTTTCTTTCTTTCTTTCTTTCTTTCTTTCTTTCTTTCTTTTTTCTTTTTCTTTTTCTTTTTTTTTTTTTACTTCTGATGTACAAAGAGAGCAAACTCTGAAGGAAAATGAAAAAAATCTATCTGCATTTTGGGGGACAATTTCGTAATTCCCCTGTGATTGGCATTTCTTCTTCACTTTCTGTCTTGTTTTGTCTTCAAATGCAAGCCTGAGAAAATGAGGCTAGTGGCTTTTTTTGGCTGAATTGCATACAGTTGTTAAGTTGTGCTTACTGAGAACCTAGATTGCTCTGGGCTAGGGAAAATACCAGGGAAACAGAAGACCTTCCCTGTCCTAAAACAGGATACAGTCTGGATGGGGAGGCATTAGAGCCACTCAGACAGCCTATAGTTAGAGAGGCACTTTAGCATAGGATTGCCAGCCTATGTTCTGGAACAGATCACCTGTATTGAGCAAGGGACTTACTTCTCTGTGCCTCAGTTTCTTCCTCCGTAAAATGGAGAGAGGTAATCGTATCTAATCCTTGAGGTCATTGGTGAAAATGAAATAAATTAGCTGTGACGATGATAATGGTGATAAAAGTTATGTATTCATTCTTCATCTCCACAGTGCCCATGACAATGCTCTGTGAATCCTAAATCGCAGGAATGATTTACTTCCTCTAACAACTACTTATGAGTACTCAGTATACACCAGGCACTATGCTAGGTGCTGGAGGTACAGTGGCAAAGCAGACAGATAAGGTACCTGCCCTCCTGGTCTAGCAGGGACATGGACATGAAAGTCATTGGCAACTAAGGGTTCTAGGCAGAGGGCCTAGCCAAGGTCCAGGACTTGTGGTAGGAAGGGGTGAGCTGCCGGAGCCCAGAGGGGCCCAATGAAAGCTGAGGCTGGAGCCAAGTCCAGTTCCTGTGGCCTGGACTGTTAGCTGCAGGCAAATGCGCAATGTCAAATATCAGTGATTTGGATCAATCTGGTGGGGAAGTCTGTCCTGTAGATCCAGGGCAGAGTGTGTGAGAATCACACACTGGGCTTCCTTTTAACCTCTGCCTGGCTCCCTGCCCATGGCAATGTAGAGGGGCCTGGGGCCCCAAAAGGAGCCAGGCAACAATATCCTGCAGGCAACAGTTCTGATCCAGTCGCAAAAGAAGATTAGCAATGGAAGATTAATTTCTCCTTGTCATTTCCCCCAGGGCCTTAAGCAATCTCGGAGGCAATTTTCCTCACCTAGAACACCGCCCTCGGGAAGCTGGCGGTGATCTGTTGCGATGTGGTGCCGGGTGAAGGACAGCCGTGGAGTCCCAGCTCTTGAGCTGGGTGGTGAGCCAGAGAGAAATATGCCTGCCGAACAGTCATTACCATCCTATAATGGACGCTGAACAAAAGAAAGGAAGGCATAAGCATCGCTTTGCTGTGTGAGCTTTGCATTTGGCTAGGGAGCGTGAAGGACGCCTGAAACAGAGCTCCCGGACTGTCGGACTGTCGGTGCAGACCGTCACCCGGAGCCCGGCAGCCTTTGTCTCAAATGAGATTTCTTTTCTTAGTAGTGGCTCTGCCTGAAGGGCGGGGCACTAAATCCAAGGGCACCCTTTCTTCCTTCTGCTAAAAAGAAGGAAGAAGGCAAGGCTGTTTTGTGCTGGGGTCAGGGACCAAACTTCATGCTAACAGGGGAGTCTGAAGTCAGACCTTAGGAAAGACTTCTTGGTCTGAGAGCTCGTCTTCAATTTGGATTTTGATTAGAGGCTTTTCAATGAAACACAGAAAACTTGTTTGAGATGAATCTGAAGACACTTAGGCTAGAGGATCAAGAAATGGTCTGAAGGCTGGGACAGGGTACATCTCCGAAGATGGGCTGTGCCCTTCAGCCACTCAGTTGCACTTCCTGCTAGGTCATTCATTCACCCATTGCAACTTTATTGGACACCGATTGTGTTTACAACAGGGCTCCACCAGTGTGACACTGGATGTGGTATTAACCTCTCACACTCTATTCCTTCATCCCTAAAATGGGCTTAATATTGTCTTCCTCATAGATGGAAGATTGATAAGCCAACATAGATATTACCATTGCATCAGATGGAGGTGTCTTCGGCTGCAAGTAACAAAAGACTCAGCTAAAAGTGGCTTAACAAAAGAGGGCTGTATCTCACAAGAAGTCCTGATGCAGGCTCATTCCTGGCTCAGTCTAGCAACTGAGTGGCTTTCCATGTCTCTGCTCCACTATCCTTGGCTTGTTGGAAGTGACTCTCCTCATGGTCTAAAGATGACTAAAGCAATTTCAGACATCACATGATTAGTTTAAAGACACTGACACCTCCTTCTCTGTATTTCATTAATGAATTTTACTTCTAGTTCCATTGTTTAGGGAAATGAAGCCACCATGATTGGCTTAGACCAGCATGATTCAAGCCTTATCACATTGAAAGGTGAACACTAGAAGAAAATTTGAGCTTGGCCATCAAGGAAGATGGGGAGAATTGTCAGTGCAGAAGGGGAAAACTGAGCCTTGGATAGGCAATCCGTAGCTTTGGCCACAGTTACCAACCTACCTATCTATATCTGCCTACCTACCTACTTACCTTTTTATTCTTGACTGTATGTCACATTTCCATTAATAGAGTATAAACCCTTGCTGGCAGGAACACTGTTGATTTTTCTATTCTCCAGCCCCAAGCAGATAGTAGGCACTTTATAAACATTTGTTATTGATGTTGATGACATATGTAAATTACTGCAAACATCATGGAGCAGCAGTTTGTACATATTTTTTTGAGAGTTGTAAGAGACTTTAGGAAACATTATATTATACTTTTTGAAGCAGTTCTTAAAGTGTTACTCTGAAATTCATTATGAGAGAAAGATCAAGGAGGAGATAGTCCAGAGAAATAAAAGTATGTCCTTGTCTTGTGAAAGAAAGTCAGGAGAGAAAAATAACCAACATATATCTAAAAGAATCTATATACACACAGCCTTTTTTTTTTTTGGTTGAACTCTCACTTCCTGCTTTACCAAAGTAGTCTACATTGAGAATTTTCCCCCCTATAGTAAAGCTGTTTTATAGTTTGGTTAACCAAACAAATCAATAGTGGCACCCAGTGGCTAGAAGGGTTAATCAGGGAATAGCAATTTCTTTTTGCATCTCAGTTCTACTAACTATAGCTGGATTTAAAATTAAACTACTGAGTCAAGACTTTGAAGACAACGTTTGTTTGGGTTTAGACTTGGCAGCAAGCAATTTGTTTCCCATGTCTCTTTTTCTCTTAACAATGGAGACCTTGGAGGCCCATTCTCCACCTTGGAGACCAGAAATCAAAGCTGAGAAAACCTCAGTTGTCTGGCAGTTACGGGGATAGGGGGATAGTTAAAAGCTTATTCATTCTATCTCTTCTCTAGAACTGAATGAGTGTAATTATGTGCATTGCTGAAGTTCCAGGACTTTCCTCCTCAGGACATGCCCCACCCCCAAAATTGCTGACATCTGGTCCTTACTGGATTTCAGGAGGTAAGTGATCCGGAGGAAACTGAAACCTCTGCCAGTTAACAGGATAACCAATTAATCAAACCAGTAAGAGGGAACATGAAAATACCTGTGTCTAGCTTTGGAGTTTCATCTTCATCCTTCTAGCAGTTAGTGGGAAGAACATGTGACTTATATCAGGCTTGTAATTAGTTAGTCACCAGGCTTTGCAAGGTTCTAAGTCCTATTTATTAAGCTTTGTGGACTGCATCTCTGACTCAGAAGAGAAGATAGGCCCAGACTGCACACTGAATTTTAGCTGGGCACATAGCCTGCTGGAAAAATAAAACTCTATTTCTCAGCCTCCTTTGCAGCTAGGTGTGGCCATGTGACTAAGTTCTGGTCAGTGGAATGTTGGTGGAAGTCTTATGTGCAGCTTCTGGGAAGTGGGAAGTGTCCTAAAAAGAAGTGGTCTTGCCTGTCTTTCCCTGTTCCTTCTAACATTTGCTGGGAATCTAGCCCTGATGGCTGGAGCTCAGGCAGCCATCTTGGACTGTGAGGTGGAGTAGAATGGTCAAGTACCATGATTGAAGAAATATGGGTCTTTGAGTGCCATATCAGTTCAGAGCACATTATGGACAAGCTTTCCCCCCTAGCAATTTTTTACACAAAATGTGATCTTGGACTAGCAGAATCAAGATCACCTGGGAACTTGTTAGAAATGCAAATTCTTAGGCTCTACTCCAGACCTGCTGGACCAGAAACTCTTAGAGTGGGGCCAGCCATCTGCATTTTAATAAGCCTATGGGTGATTCTGATGTACTTTATGGTTTTGGAAACACTGCCCTAGACTATCATTTTTCAATTTTTTTTGTGTTAAGGTAATTTTCATTGATTTTTCTTCCAAAATCTATTAAGAAAAAGTATTTAGAATTAGGACATCTTAATACTCCTTTAGTCTTTTCTTCTACCTATTTTCCCCTACTTAATTTAAGAGGAGATATTGTCAACATCAATAAAATTATGAAAATACATAAATTATATATGGGTGAAGGCAGGACTCCTTAAAGCATAAAATTTAGGCCAATCAAGAGCAAAACTGGTACTATGAGCTAAAAATGTCCAAGGATAAACAAGTTGAGTTTGTGGAGAACAGTATGGCAAGTAATTGTAGGGGTCAACTTGACTGGGTCATGGGTGCCCAGATATTTGGCTAAACATTATTCTGGGAGTGTCAGTGAAGATTATTTCTGGATGAGATTAACATTTGAATCAGTAGACTGAGTAAAACAGTTGTCCTCCCCAATGTGGGTGGGCCTCATTCAATCAGTCGAAGGCCTGACTAGAACAAAAAGGCTGACCCTCCTGGGAGTAAGGGAGAACTCTTGTTTAATTGCCTTTGAGCTGGGATGTTGTTGTTTTTTTCCCTGACTTTGAACTTGGTCTGAAACATTGACTTTCCCTGAGTCTTGAGCCTGAAGGCATTCAGACTGGGAGACATAATCTACTAGGTCTCCAGCTTGCTGACTGGAGATCTTGGGGTTTGTCAGCCTCCAAATTGTGTGAGCTAATTTCTTATAATTAATCTCTCTCTCCCTCATTCTTTCTTACACACACACACACACACACACACACACACGCACACACACACTATTGGTTCTGTTTCTCTGGAGAACTCTAATACAGATAGGGAGGCAGTGTGACAGAGAACAAAGACCCAGAGCACACCATATTTGAATTCTGGTTCTATTATTAGCTAGCTATGAAGCTGCTTAACCTTTTAATCTCGCTTTCTTCATCTGTAAAATGGAGCTAATCATACCTTTTTTTCCCAAGATTTTGACAAGATTAAAAGAGACAATGTTTGTAGAACGCTTAGCCCAATGTTTAGTTCGATGCTCAGTAATTGATAACAATGACAAAGATGATGGTTATTATTATGGTAACATGATGAGGCTGGGGCCCTGGTAAAAGCATATGAGAAGGAAAACATTCTGAATCTTTCAAGATGATGTTTCATAGCCAGTATCTCTCAAAAGCCATGAGTAAGAGAGCCCATGATCATATAACCTACTGTTCTTGTCATTATTATGCATCATTATCCACTATAGAGATGATGAGGGGTATGGCAGCCAGTCTCCAAGATAGCCCCAATGAGCCACACCTTCTAGTGTTCCTATTGCTGTGCAATTCTCTCCTACACTGATTCAGGGTGAATCTATTCTGAACTTATTGTGAATGATAGACTCTTGCTGTTGCGCTAATGTGTGACTTCGAGGTTAGTTATAAAAGGCATTGCAACTTTTACCTTACCCTCATGGATTGCTTGCTCTGGGGAAAGCTAGCCACCATATTGCAAGGACATTCAAGCAGCTTTGTGGAGAGATCCACACAGAGAGAAACCCACTTGTCAGCACCACCTTGCCAGCCATGTGAGTAAACTACCATCGAAGTGTATCATACAGGTCCTTAACTTCAAGTCTTCTAGCCAAAACTCCTGACATTATGGGGCAGAGACAAGCTATCTTCACTGTACTTTATCTGAATTCCTGATTCACAGAAATCAAGAGATGTAAAAGAATTGTTATCATTTTTAATCCACTACATTTTGGGGTTACTTTTATGCAACATTAGATAACCAATATGGGGGACGAGTTCTCTCAGAGCTCAGTCACAGCTGACTGTGCTCACGGAGGTTAATGGAATGCCTGGAGGGGATGTGTCTCACAGCCTCCAGTCAGACAGGGGGAAGTCACAAAAGGTCCATCCATTCCTTTTGAAGAAGTTCCTATTACCATAGTATTTAGACCTACTTTTGAGAAAAATTAAGTTTTACCTGAAGTTTTAAGATATTACCTAAATAAGAAAACCTGAAGGTACTTGAAAACTAATTCATAATTAAGTTGTAGCCTCAGGAGAACAAAGCCCTGGATTTGAGTTTGTATTAGGATTAGGTCTGGATATAAGAAACTGGAAAATCTGAACAATGGTGGCATAAAAAAAATTTTATTTCTCTCATGCATAAAAGAAGTCTAGAGTTGGTAGTCCAGAGCTGGTAGGGTAACTTCGCAAATTGTCAAGACTCAAGTTCCTTCAGTCTTATGGCTCTGACATTCTCAGCATGGGTTATATCTTATGGCCCAAGATGACTGCAGGAGCTCCAGTCATTATGCTTGCATTACAGCCAGCAGGAATAAGGAAAGGATGAAAAAGAACACATGATCTCTACTTAAGGACGTTATCTGGAAACTGTACCTGAAAGCAGAAATCTCATTTTTGTTTATATCCCATTGGCCAGAATTTAGTCTCATGGTCACATCCAGCTGCAAGAGAGGTGGAGATGTGTAGACTTTGCTTCAACAGCTATATTTCCAGAATGGATATTAGGGGACTCAAAGTTCATATTTCCACATTGTTTCAGTAGGAGTTAGTTTCAACTGGGTATGATTGAAAACCCTAAATAATGGTGGCTTAAACAAGAAAAAAGTCTAATCATTTAAAAGTCTGGAGGAAGGTAATCTAAGACCAGTGTGGTAGCTGTTCTCTATGAAATGCTCCAGGATCCAGATTCCTCTGTCACTTTTATCTTACCTGTGGTGTGTGTCCTCCATTTTTATGGTCATCTTGTGATTCAGTATATCGGCTCAAACTCTAGCCAGGATTTACTACGTAATTTGTGGAGCCTCATGCAAGATGAAAATGCAGGGCCTCTTGCTCAAAAGATTATTCAGAATTTCCAGACATCCACAGTAAAACGTTAAGCCAAATGCTTAATGGGCCTCTCTGAGTGTGGGACCCTGTGCTGCTGCACAGGTCATGCACCCATGGAGCCAGCTTTGCTTTTCCAACCAGAAAAATGATGGTTGTGGCAGCAGCATGTGGCCACAGGTCACTTCTTGCAGAGCACTTTCTGTGAAAACAAAGGAAAAATATGCTCAGTACTATTGTTTTTGCCTGTCCAGCATCCATTCTCCCTCCCTTTGATAACACTATCTCTTCCACTTATCTATCACTGCAAAACAAACTACCTTAAAATTTAGTGGCATAAAACAACCATAATAATAGCTCCTGGATTCTGTAAATCAGGAATTTGGCAAAGGCATAGGTGGCGGGGGAGCAGCTTGTTTCTTCTCCATGATGTCTGGGACCTGAGCTGGTAAGAGTCTAACAACTAGGACTGGAGGAGCCACCTCCAAGAGGATATCGCCCTTTGTATGGCTGACACCTGGGTGTGAATAGATGAAAGTCAGACTCAGCTGTGACCATTGATGGACCACCAAGATGGCTTAGTCTCAGGCTATAAGGATATATTAGTCTCCCAGGGCTGTCATAACAAGCTGCCACACACTGGGTGGTTTAAACAACATAAATTCATTGTCTCACAATTCTAGAGGCCAGAAGTCTGAAATCAAGGTGTCGGCAGGGCCGTGCTCCCTCTAAAGACTCTAGGGGAAGATATTTCTTTGCCTCTTCCTGCTTCTGGTGACTTCAGGCATTCCTTGGCTTATAGATGTATCACTCCAATCTCTGATTCTGTCTTTTCATAGCTTTCTTCCTTTTTCTTTACATGTGTTCTCCTTTCTATGTGTCCAAATTTCTCTCTTATAAGGACGCCAGTCCTACTCGATTAGGGCCCAGCCCCACACCAGTATAACCTCATCTTGACTTAGCTAATCACAGTTACAATGACCCTCTTTCCCAATAAGGCCACATTCTGAGGTCCTGCGGGTTAGGAATTCAACATGTCTTTTTTTTTGGCGGGGAGACACAATTTAACCCATAACAAAAGACTTCTTACATGAACTCAAACTCTAAGAGCAAGTGTTCTCCCGCCTCCCAGAAGGTAGTATCTATATGGCTTTTTCTTACCCAACTTTGGAAATCATGGAGTGTCACTTCTGTTGCTTGAAATAGTCAGCAGTCTATCTATCAAGGGTAGGTGTCCTAGTCAGCTTATGTTGCCATCGCACAATACTACAGATTGCATGGCTTAAACAACAAACATTCGTTTTCTTACAATTCTGGAGGCTGAAAGTGCAAGATCAAAGTGCTAGCAAATTTGGCTCCTGGTGAGGCCTCTCTTCTTGGTTTATAGATGAGCTCTTTCTCTCTCTGTCCTCTCACAATCTATCCTCTGTGCATTCAGAGAGAGAACACTGATGTCTTTTCCCTTTCTTATAAAGGCATCAGTCCTATTGGATTTTAGGGCCCCACCCTTATGACCTCATTTAACTTTAATTATCTCCCTAAAGGCTCTATCTCTATAATACAGTCACATTGGGGGTTAGGGCTTTAATCTACGAATTTAGGAATTTAGTTAAATTCGTTATGGACTCAAGTCTGCCCATAAGAAATTCTTTGGTATGTTTGTCTTTGTTGTTTTTAATCTATACCATAGAAGAGATGGGTTTACATTTGAAATACGCTAATGAAGAATTCACACCTCAGGGATTGCTAGTTAGCATTTGAAAGACCTGAGTCAGAAGTCCACATTCCAAAGACAGCTACCTCAAGCATATTCACTATCTACATCTATACCAGAGAGGTCACCAAATAGCATTAAAATGTTAGCTATAAGTTCAGTTGATAAAATAAGCAGATGTTTAAGACATGGGGATTGGCCGTTGCCCAAATGGGATATGTGAATCTAATGAACCCTGGGGCCAAACACCCTTAGGTGTGGTACTCTAGGCCATGAATTTCGTTTACTCCTGTGGCCTGCTGCCTAACAGAGGACATTGTATCTGTTCTAACTAGAGGGGTAGTTGAATCCTGCTACTTAACTGTTGTCACTTCTATGCTCAGTGTACCTTTCAGCTAAGGTACTTATTGGCAGGTACTTGTCCCTAAGGGCAGAGACCTGACACTTCACTGAGTTACAAGAGCAGATTGCATAACTGGTTTTGTGTCTGCTTGTAATAAATGTTTTTATCTATGAATTCTGATTCAGTTGGAGGCCGGCTGTGATTTTTAAAAAAAATGATTCTTAACAGAACATCTTGTAATAAGGTTGTGAGAGATGGGATCTCAATAACCTTTGCTTTAGACTAGGGCTCTTAACCTGAGGTTCAAGGATAGAATTCATAGGGTCTGTGAATTCGGTGGGGGGAAAATGACATCTCCATTTTTCACTAGCCTCTGACTAAAATTTAGCATTTCCTTCAATTAAAAATTAAAGGAAGGGAAACAACCTCAGTAGTATTAGCAGCAGTGGCAACTTTGTCATCGATTGAAATCACATTGCTATTGTTGCTGTTATCTCGAAATATCACATATGCTCATTAACACTCTGAAATGATGGGCATTTTTGATCTGCCACAGGATCTTGTTACTTAATGATTTAAGAAGCACAGAGGTATCTATATCATAAATTTGTTTTAATAATTTGATGATTTCAATGTTGTTGGTTTTCCTTGTAAACCGATGTTTTTATTTATGGCTAAGGACCTCTGTTCTGGAAGCTTCTGCTGTTCAGCAGATAGTCCTGGTATACGATGTACACTCAAGGCCAGGCCTGTCATTAAAATGGCAGTGACTGAAAACTTCTGTTTCGAATTGTCTCTTGATATTTTCAATTTGGAGGCCAACTTCATCTCAGATCTGATTATATTATAGTTGTTTTGGCCTCACAATGTAGCTGACAAAGAGCTCATACTACAAGAACATCTGCTCTGCCTCCATCTTGTTCAGGTGTGCTTGTATTGTTAGTATTATTTTTAACACATGATTTCTTTGCAGGAATCTTTTTAAGCCCTATGACTCATTTGGGAGTTAAGTTAAAACTAGGTCATATGATCAGTAAATCCACATCACTAGGCACCTGTAAGCTGACCGTGGAGGAGGGAGCAGGCCTACTGCTCTTCTCCTGAAGTCACATGGGTGCTACCTGTGACCACAATTCACAGTTGTACTGGCCGGATAAGGGCATTCACCAGTGGCAATCTGCATGGTAAACTGAGAGACTCGTCACATTGACTTTAATCAATCAATGAAAAGAAAATTAATTTCCATTAATATTTACATTATGACTTTATGTGTATTTTTTACCCTTACAAAGTAAGAGAGAAATTAAAGTTGTAAAGTTGTTAACACACCCCAGTGGAGTGTCAAAGACCATGACTACATCATAAGCCTTTGTTATTAGCATTTTTTGGTATTCAAATGACATAAAATATTCAGGTGGTATTGACTAAGACTCCTAAGTTATATTCATCCATTCATTTATTTTGTTCATTCATTCACTTATTAATTAATTCAACAAGTATTTATTAAGCACTGGTCTATGTCAGGTTCTGCTAGGTACTCAAATTCAAAGATAAATAATCTATATTCTCTACCCTCCCTGGCCACAGTCCAAGGGGAGATGGGCAGTGAACAGTTCTGGGACACTGGGAGAAAGGTGCCTATGTAGGTGGGTAGGGGATAGGGACACAGGGACCAGGAGATGCTGCTCTCCTGTGCATGGGCTATCTGGAAGTGACCCTTAGTCTGGATAGAGGAGATATGTTGGGGTGGGGTAGGGAAGTTGGAGAGAGTCTTCCAGACTCTCAGCAGGAGCTCACAGTGGGTATTGGGGTAGTTCATCATGGCTGGTGTGCATGTGGATGAGTGACAGGAAGCATGGTGTAGATAAAGCCTGGACCACAGGGCCTTGTCCTCCTTTGGGGGATCTTGATTATATTATGGAGTAATGGGATGGATTTGGGGGAGTGTTTTTTGGCAGGATTTTATTTATTTCAACTTGCTGAGATATTTTCCCATTCTGATCAGTTCTACATTTTATGCCATGAAAGTTGTAGAATGAGACTACAATACTTAATGCAAATTACTAAAGGCAGCCAATTGCACTGACGGGAAATGTGTAAAGTAACAGACACTTAAACTGCACTGCAACTCGTGTGGGGTTAGGGAGAAAATAGTTGAACCACTTGCTCTCCATTTTGGTGTCATTCTGACATTAAATAACCCACTGAAAGACATACTATATGAGTGAAAATTCCTGGCCATAAAACATATTATGTCGTACTCCAGGGTAATAGCAAAATACTTTCCTATAAAAAATGAAAAAAAAAATCAGTGTCATCTAATTATACCCCAGAAAGTTCTTGTTCAGTAAAACAATGAACCTTGCCAATCACCAGTTTCCCTTCCACACGTGACAGAACCTGGACCCAAACATTTGGAATTTCACACTGGAGAGACTCAGAGATCGTTTGATGATGGAAACTTTGAACTTTGATGATTCTTTCCTATTTTTAGTATGATAAAATTGGCCTAGATATTTTTGCCTTCCAAAATATGCATGGAGATGTGGCTGCTGGTGGAGGAAGACAGAGGCAGGAGCCAGGCCTTTACATCTTGGCATGGAAAATCAGAATTTGGGCCAGGTTGTAGTCACTGAGCTTTATTACCATCTTCTGGCTGCTTCCGGGTTAAGAAGATTGCTGCAGCCCAAACTCTTTCTCAATTTAGTAGATTTTTCACTGTATCTAAATACCTCAAGACTCTCTTCTTGGTCATTGCTCATCAGAAGGCTTCTGAGCAGCTCCTGTCTAAGCTACTCACTCCTTGTGTTTGGGATTCAGCTGTCATCTTTGAGGTCACCCTCCCTCATCATGGAGATTCCCTATGACTCTCTCTTGGGTGGCATCCCCAGTTTCCTGGATTCCATGTTTTCCTCTTTCTTGATTTTTTTCCAACATTTTGGTGGATCATTTGCTCCAGTAGCTTCTTGAGAAAGGGTGCATGGGCAGCGATGTTTTGTGATCTGGTGTGTCAGAGAACTATTTTTCTATGCTCACACTTAACTGACAATTTGGCTGGATACAGAAGTCTAAGTTGGATCATTTTCCCTTAAAATTTTGAAAGGCATTTTTCCATTTTTCTCCCAAATTCCGGTTTTGCTATTGAGGAATCCAAAGCCATTTTGATTCTCATTTTTTAAAATACATAATATATGTTTTCTTTTTAGAAGCTTTTAGTGTTTTTGTCCCCAGTGTCCTGAAAGTTAATAATGATATACATTTATGTGGGTCAATTTTTATCTATTTTATTAGGTACTCCAATGGTCCTTTTAAGCTATAAACTTGTGTCTTTTAGGTATGGGAAATTTTCTTGAATTATTTCTTTGATGTTTTCTTCTCCTCTGTCTCTCTGTTCTCTCTTTCTAAAGCTCTTTTTATTTAGACTTTTGAACTAATCATTAACAATTAATTTTTTTCTATTTCTCATCTCCCTGTCTTTTCTCTATTTTCTTTATATTCCAATCTTTCTACTTAATTTTTCATTTCTGCCGTTATATTTTAAATTTTCAAGAGCTCGATTTTTATTTTCTGAAAGTTATTTTTTTAATTCCCTGAATATTTTTTTTAAAGCTATTAAAGTAATGTCTCTCCTGGGACATTATTGATAGGCAGGCATGTGTGCGTGTGAGTGTATGTGTGCGTGTGTGCACGTGTGTGCATGTGTGAAGTTTACATTTCTCAGCATAGTCTCTATTTCCTTCAGTTTGCTTCATCTGTTTGTCTTGGTCTTAGTCATTCATGTTAGACGTTTTACTTAGATGGTTGGTGATTACCAGTTATGTGTTCACATTGACAGCAGGGCACTAATAAGTTTCTGGGACCCTCCATGTGTGTGGGTGTGACGTGCCAATTGCAGCGTAATTTTCAAAGTATGCTCCCCAAACTGCAGCAGCAACCTCACTTGGTAACCTTTAAGAAATACACAATCTTAGGCCCCCTCCAGATTTCCTCAATTAGAAACCCCAACAGTCTGTTTTAATATATCTTCCAGGGGATTCTGATGCAGGCTAGTTTGAGAACCAGAGCTCTCTGCTGATCTGGCTAGACCTTTTAATTGGGAAACCTCTGATGTCAGTATTCATTCTCCTTCCTGGAGAATCTAGGCCTGAATGTCAAGTTATAGGAGTTGCATGGGCAGGAGAGCTTGGCTGGGCGCACAATCTTTGTAAGAAAACTTACACTTAATTTCCCTCTTTCCAACTGGGCATCTTACTTTCAATTGCACCCAGTATCTCTATCCAAATACTCCTTTTTAACACTCTCCAGGTAATAAAAGTCCAGTTCGCTGTCTGGAGCAGGGGAAGAGGGGGGTAAGGGACAGTTGCTTAGATGTACATGGAAGGGGAAGGCATCCAGATATCTGACTACTTCTTAAATGGACTTTCAATTGATCCTACTGTTCTTAGTCTCAATTTGACCTCCCCTTCCAGAAGCACCTGGTGTTAACCCCTGAATTGTTGGAGGAGGGAGAGGTTCTGCGATGCAATTCAGGTAGCTTCTCAGCTTTAAGATTCAGCTTTCTCAGCCCTGCTAGAAGTTAGTTGCCAAACAACCTTCTGCTTTCCAGCTTCCAAAATCCTTGGCCATTTTCTTCTTTCCTGTTCTCTTTATACTTGCAGGTGAATGCTTTTGAAAATCCCTTTACTATCATTTTCATGAAGTTTTGGAATGAAGCAGTGGAATAAATGCATGTGTTTAATTCTCCATCTTTAACCAGACATACCTTTATTCTCTGAAAGTGTTCCCTTTGGGGGTGAGGAACTGTAAACCATCGATGAGAGGATAGAGTTTCCAAAATTGCTTGCCGCTGCTGCTCTGCAATCCATGTCAGGCTGGGGCATCTCTGGGCCCCCTGAGTAAAAAGGAAATGGATTCACAGCCTACTGTCATTTTAGCAGACTAACTCTTTGAAAATATGGCTTCCATCCCTCACTCAGAAGCCAACCATGGCTCCCCACTCCTTACTGCCTGCAGTGTTTATGCCTCAAGGGAGGCTTCTGAGGCTTGCCTTGACTGTGCTTCATTTGACTCACCCAGCATACCTGTCTGCTCTCCCCTCCCATTCCCTTAACCACAGACACAGGCATTCCTGCCCCAGCCTCTCCACTCACATCTAGAAGAACCTCTCTTTCCCCTTTGCCTGTGCAAATCCTGCCATCCCTTCAAATCCAATTGAGGTGCCCCTTTCTCTTTAGGCAGTCTGTCTGCATGTTTTAGTTTTTCTTTCTTCTCCGATCTTACCTCTTTGTCGTCAGCATCACACATGGTAGACCTATAGTGTCAACTCCACAGGGACACTGACCCATCTTTTGGGCCTTCCACAGGGCCCGGTGTTCTGTTGGGGACACTGTGGATATTAAATATATATTTTTGATTAATTGGTGAGGACATATTGTGCTCTCTTATGTTCTTCATTATGAATTTATATTAATATATTCTTTATTGATAATATATGAATATATATGACACAGAATATATGTTAATATGTATTAAAAAGTGACAAGCAACATTTTAGCTCAGTTTTCAGTTTCTCTTTTCTTATACTTTTTCTCTTCCTACAATCTTGCCTTACAAGTCTTAAGAAAAGGTAAGAGGTTTTGCTATAATTGATTAACAGTCTGTTTTTATAATAGAATTTCTACCTGACAGATTTTTCTTAAGTACATTAAGAAATGCATTGCACAAACTATGTTTTAATAATTTTTTCAGCTATCAGAATGAATCCCCCAATAGTCTTATCATCCTAATGCATTAAACAGTTCATTTTTCTATGTTTCCTTTCAATGTCTTCCTAATCCACTTTTTTAAAAATTGAGGTAAAATTCTCAGTACATAAAATTAACCACTTTAAAGTAAACTATTTGATGGCATTTAGTGCACTAACAATGTTGTACAACCATCACCTCTATCTAGTTCCAAAACACTTTCATCATTCTTAAAAAAATAAACCCTGTGCCCATTAAGCAGTTACTTCCTATTCCCTCCTTCTATCAGCCCCTGGCAACTACCAGTCTACTTAATTCAACTTTGAAACAAATTATTTTTTTCATTGTAAAATATACATGACAAAATTTACCATTTAAACCATTTTTAAGTGTACAGTTCAGTGGCATTAAGTACATTCACATTATTATGCAGCCATCACCACCATCCATCTCCAGAATTTTTTCATTTTCTGAAACTGAAACTCTGTACCCATTAAACACTAACTCCCCATTCTCCCTGATCTCCCCAGCCCCTGGCAACCATCCTTCTACTTTCTGTCTCTATGAGTCTGACTACTCTAGGGACATCATATAAGTGGAATCATCCAGTACTTGTCCTTTTGTGTCTGGCTTATTTCACTGAGCATAATGTTTTTAAGGTTCATCAGTGTGTCAGCATGTGTCAGATTTTCACTCCTTTCAAAGGTCAAGTAATATTCCATTGTGTGTATATACCACACTTTGTTTATTCATTCATCTGTCCATGGACACTTGGCTTATTTCCACTTTTTGGCAATTGTGAATAGTTCTGCTATGAACATGGGTATACTGTATCTGTTTGAGCCACTGCTTCTAATGCACTTTTAACATAGTTGCAATGGTACCACAGACACAGTTTGGCATTCTGTTATTTTCTTTAACATTATATCACACCTGGCTTTTTCCATGTGGCCACATGGTCTTTATAATCATCTTCTCAATAGCTGCATAATAGTCAGTCTAAGTAACTCGATTTTCACAAAGAAATGCAGTGCCAGTTTAGACAAGTCCTTGCAAGCCTTCCTATCCCATGTCTTTTGAAAGTTTGGAACAGGATGCATTTGGAAAACTCTTCCTGGGAGAAGCAGTTTGAACTATAGCAGTTTGAGGCTTGCCTCTCTTCCTCTCACCCCGTAACCCTATCTGCATCAAAGCCTCAGGAAACAAAGGGAGACAACCATGTCTTGATAACAGAAAACAACAAGCTGAAAGACAGAGAGAGGAGCTTCTCTGAAGTTCTATACTGGAAATAGGAGGGGGAAAGGAGGCAAGAAGAAGCTTAAAGTAAAGCAGAAGTGCATTCCGCTGAGCTTGTATTCAGCCTGGGTGTGCAGCTGTGAGCCCAGCCAGCACCAGCCAGGTACTAGATCCTTGCTACCTCCACCTTCCCCTCACATCCTGCATCTTTTGTATGCATCCTTTGGTAACCCCCATAACATGCCAGAACGCCGACCTCCCATACTTGACTTGGCTCATGTCAAATGATATAAGAAGCCCTTATGCTCCTTCAGAGCATAAGCGGGAAGTAACAGAAGCAGAAAAAGGCTTTTGAGGACCTAAGAACCCACTGCTGACAGCCTTGGGTACCTGAAAGGGAAAGAAAGTGTTTTATTTGGCTTTATTTTGTTCACAGAGCCTCCTGTCCCCACCTTGGTCACCTTTACAGCATCATTTGAAGCCATACAGCAGCTTAATTATGCTGCCTTTGAAAACTTTGAACTAGGTAGGCTTGGTTCCTTGTGTTAAAGTCCTTTCCTTCCTTTAAGAGCTGAAAGGAGCTTCCCTGCTCAGCCTGGTTTTAAATCCCTCACACCAAGCATGGAAAATTCTATAAATACCAATGCAAACCTGAAGTTTAACCTTTAATTATTCTAGCCTCCAGTTCCACCTCCTGATTCCACCATTTTCTTTCTGCGCATATGCCCTCTTTAAACTCTGTCCAGAGCTTGATCGCCAGTAATAAGAAAAATCACCTTGGAAAGACTTTCAGAGCCACCTGAAAATGAACAGGAATGGTGAAAGTGGGTGTAATCTTCTGGGTGTAATCTTCGGAAATATTCATCTGAATTGATGCCGGAGGAATGCATCAGTTTGGTTGTCTAAAATTACTACAATATTCCCCAAGGCAGGTAAAGCCTATATATTGACCTGACTCCATTTTCTCCCAGGTGGTCTCCTGGAAGCATTTGTTCTGAAGACCTCTGTTGTTGTCATCTATTGCTATATAAGAAACCATCCCAGAATAAGTGATATGAAACAAAACCAGTCATTTATTTTGCTCACAAATCTGAAGTCTGGGCAATGCCAGAGGGGATAGCTTGTCTCTGTTCCACACAGTGTCCTCTGGGTTGTCTCAAAGGATAGGTGGTGACTTGACAGCTGGGAGCTAGAATCGTCTGAAGGTTCTCTCTCTCGCAGGTGTAGTGTTAATGCTGGCTGTCTACTGGGACTTCAGCTGGGGTTGTTATTGTGGCCCATCCGTGTGGCTTCTTGGCTGCCTCATAGCATGGCGGCTGGGTTCTAAGTGTGAGTCCCAAGGGAGAAAGGTAGAAGTGCATGGTATTTTTATGATCTAGCCTTGGAAGTCACATAGCTTCTAGTCTGCTGTCTTCTAATAGTTGAGGCAGTCATGAAGATCTGATCAGGTTCAAGAGAAGATGGCATAGACTTCACCACTGAAAGTGTCATTGTCATTGTAGGGTCATTGTCACATTAAAGAAGAGACTGTGTGTTAGGAGATGTTCTGGTGGCTGTATTAGTCTTCTCAGGCTGTCATAACAACGTACTACAGACTGGGTGGCTTAACCAATGGAAATTTATTTTCAAACAGCTCTGGAGGCTGGAAGTTCAAGATCAAGGTGTCAACAGGGTTGGTTTCTCCTGAGGTATCTCTCCTTGGCTTATAGATGGTTGCCTTTTTGTTGTGTCCTCACATAGCCTTTTTCTCTGTGGGCATACATAACTGGCATCTCTTTCTTTTCTTATAAAGACACTAGTCCTATTGGATTTGGGCCCACCCTTATGACCTTATTTAACCTTAATTACTTCTCTAAATGCCCTACCTCCAAATATAGTCACACTGGGGGTTAGCACTTTAACATACAAATTTTGGGGCAACACAATTCAATTCATAGCAGTGTCCATCTTTGGAAAATACAATCTGCTTCAGTCCATTAGCTGTTTTGCTTCTCTTTCTCTGAATCTCTCAAGCTGAAATCATCCTTCTCGAAGGATAAGTGGGTCAAGAGGACAGTGTTGAGTTTGACCTGCAGGTGAGGTTTGAAAGATGCTGCCCCTTACAAATCTTTACTTTTGTGAGTTAAGTCTACCTGCCAAGCCTGGGGCACAGAAATGTTTGAGAACTAGCAATATAATAGCAGGTGGCCATCTGCAAGCCAAGGAGAAGAGGCCTCAGGAGAAATCAAACCTGCAGACTCCTTGATCTTGGACTTCTGGCCTCCAGAACTGTGAGAGAATAATACAGCAGCCCAACTAGCTGCACAAAAGAATGACAGCGGTCTCTCTGGTGATCAGTGCAAATCTTGACCTGTGGTGGTTTCCTATTGTGCCACCTCAGCTAAGCTACAGTGATATTTCTCAGAATCTCCTTCCTTTCATGGTTCTAGATTACAATTGGTCAGAAGAGAAATTTGCACAACATTTGGAAGGAGGAGGAGAAGTGGCTGCCAATCGTCTCTGGTCATCATGGTTATATGCAGTGAAAGACAGAAGGTGCTGGAAAGTGCTAGCGTATTCTTATTCTCTCTTACTGTGCATGCAGCTGTGCTTCCTGACTGCTGTCCCTGCTGAGCCACAGCCATACCATGCCAGGCCCACCACCAGACATACAGACACATCTTCCATGAGTTTCTCCCCAGGCTTTCCTTCATGGCCCCACTCTGGCAGCTAGATGTGCCTGGCTATAGGAGATCTGGCTAGTGACTCTTCTCTGACCCTCTAACTTTCCCTTCAGATCCTTCCTTTCCCAGACTCTCTCTCAGTTGGGTCTAGTCTTGCTCCCTTATGAACCCCTTATTTCATGATCCTCATCATGGTCTGAGTCCTGCTCCACCCCTGACTGATCCAACTTTCCTTGTCTTCTCTGTCCCAGTCTCTTTATGGTAACACCATGACATGGCACCATTCCATGAATTTGATGAGAATTATTCATAATGGAGACTTCAGGACCAACAGGTGTCCTAGTCCTTGAGATAGGACATGCACACATGTATCTCTAAGTAACAGTATTTAAAGACAAAAATGGAGTCAGCATTTTAGGGGAGATAGAAATGATGTAGCTCAGGGATTCAAGGGAGGAAGATATTTTCTGGAATGGAGGGAATAGTCAGGATTTGACACTTTATCATTTAATTGAGTTGGACATAAATTCTGGCTGCTCAATGACTGCCTGGAGCAAGGTTTACACAATTGAGAGAGAAGAAACCAATGGGTTCAGAACAGAGTTTCTGGCTGAGAGTGAAGCGCGTTTTGCTCCGAATTGTGGTGTTGGAGTTTGGGCGGGGCAGTAGAGGTGTGTGCCCTTTCAGGACTGTGTGAAACTGGGAGGAGCTTTTGTTCCCCCCTCCCCGTGAGGGCCCCAAGCACCCTCTCTGCCACAGAGAGCTTCAGCTCTTAGCTCTGGATGGTTCTCATTAGGCCTGGCACCGAGGTGTGTCCTCACTTTTTCCGTGACATCATTCTTTCCCCCAGGCTTTTGAAACAGTGTGAACACAACAAAATACTGAAGAGCCCGTGGTTCTGCACACTGAGCTTCAAGGGGACAGGTCTATCCCACATTCAATGACGGCACCATAACAATTCCTTAACGTTAAAAAAAAATTAACTCACCCAACAAGTTAATAAATCAGTTTGATATGGTGAGCTTACTTTCAGGTGATTTTCAAGAGGTTTCAATCCCAATGGTAAAACATTTTTAATAACCCTCCACTATGTGTATGTTTATTTACTTATAAATTACACTCATGAGCTAATGTTTTTTATCAAGATCACAAGGGCATATATATGTGTGTGAGGTCCGTTATTAAAAATAGGAGCTGAAAGTCCACATTTCAAATTATCCTCTTGTTAAGGTTGAAGTTTTAAAAACATAATTTTTGTCAAATCTGATGAGATTGCTTTTGTTTCCTTCAAATATGGTTGGCAGGGCTCTGGAACTAAAACTGTAGGCTTCTCTAGTTTCTTCTAAGCTTACGTTTGCATTCACAATACTATCTTCAAGCCACAGTTTCTTTCAAAGAGCCATATCAAGCCCCTTGCCCATTTTGTGATGATTAGGTTGGAGCTACATAATATATCTGTAAATCCACTTAACATGACACTTGTACCAGGCTATTTAGTGAAGGTGAAAAATCATGTGAGGGACACTATTCAAGTGATGGGACTGTCCTACTTCCCTCGGCATTTCTTGCCTGCTACACTGGATGCTGACATCCAGCCTGAATGAGGCATCAGGGTCAATCTGCACAGTGCGTATTGGTCATTGTAATAATCAGCTCTTGCTTCAATAATGCTGCAGAACAAACACTCCAAAACTCGGTGGCTTACAATTATAAGCGTTTTTCTTGTGCAGGGTCCTGCAAGGCTGTGGAGGTTGGATTCATCTTGGCTGGGCTGGGCTGGGCTGGGCTATTTCAGGCTTTAGGTTGGCCAGGCTTGGTTCCACATGGCAGGTTTTGTGCAGGTCTGGAGCCTGGGCTGATATCACTGCAGTCACCTAGGACCTGTTTTTCTGGTGATGGCAGAAACTCCAGAGGGCAAACTATACTGTGTAACACATTTAAAGTTCCTGCTCACAAGCCATGTCTGGCAATACAAGGCACATGGCCATCCCCAATGTTACTGAAGCGGATAGAGTATGTTCTACAGTGGGAGGCACTGCAAAGTTACATGGCAAAGGTTATTAATTTTTTCGCACATGAGTGACAAATTAGGATAGATAAGCCAAAGTACCACAATGATGTAAATGGAAGTTCTAAAGTTGCGATATCTTCTTTCTATCTGTATTAGGTCACTAGGGCTGCCATAACAAAGTGTACAAACTGGGTGGCTTACACAAAAGAAATTTATCGTCTCACAGATCTGCAGGCTGGAAGTCCAAGATCAATGTGTTGGCAGGATTGGTTCCTTTTGAGAGCTGTGAGGGAAGGATCTATTTCTGGCATCTCTCCTTGCTTGCCTTTTCCCTGTGTCTCTTTGCATTGTCTTCCCTTTATGCATATCTGTGTCCAAATTACCCCTTTTTATAAGGACACTAGTCATATTTTTTAGGGCCCACCCTAATTACCTCATTTTAACTTGATCACCTCTTTAAAGACTCTATCTCCAAATAAGGTCACATTCTGAAGTACTGGAGGTTAGGACTTCAACATGTGACTTTTAGGGGGACACAGTTCATCCCATTAACACTACTCCTAAAAGGATTGTCTTGTGTACCACTCAGGGTGTGTGGTCCCCCACTTTGGAGAATTTCTGGCATAGAGACGAGTAGAGAAGGTTCTCTTGCACCTGGCCATGACTGACACCTCTTGGCCCAGTGTTGAGCAAAAGACAAAGGTTCTGGACTTTCAGACCCTGCCCCCAGCTCCAGGATGATCAGGAGAAGCCCTGACCTCTTTGGCCACACCATACCCAAGCCTTAGGCTAGGTGCACCAACACATCTCACACTCATTTTGCTGGGGGGAAGAAATCTATCCTGTTGGCTATAAGGTGTCATGGAGGCAAAACCAGTGCATCAGTCTTAGTATACTTGAAATCAATATTTCTCCTTCTTTTAGTGAAGTGTTGTGATGTTTAATGTTTGCAAGAAGAGCCCAGAGGAAAGGGCAGAAAAATCCCATTGATGATTTTATGGGACAACCCGCTTTTCATAATCAAGCTCAGGAAGGAGTTTGGGACAAATGATGGAATTCACACAAGTCTGTGTTCCAAAAAATAGGGTGGAATGGGTCAGCATGCATGCACACAGTAAATATACTTAATACTTTATAGGAGTGCTCAAGGAGGCAATTCTCCTAGCCAGCTGCCCTGTAATGCTAGTCTGATTCATTCCTAAGTAATGTGGCCCATATGTGTTCCTTGCGACAGCAGAAACAAGTGTCCTTTCTGCTCTGTCAGCATTTTCTATCCTGGTGTAAATTAGGTGCACTCTAGCCATTTCATTAAGAAATTATGTCTTTGATATGTCAGGTTTCCAGAGCTGAACAGAAGACCTGCGTGTGGCTAGGGATAGCCATTTCCCTTGAATACAGTGACCGCTCCTGAGACATCTGGCCAGTAGGGAGGAGGAAGAGTAGGAGGCACAAGCAACCTCACCAGACATACCACCGCAGACAATGAGGATGTCGACAAGACCATAAGAGAATGATCGACAGCTTCCTTTCTTCCTCCCCACCCCTACGCCTGGTGTTGGAATATTCTAGACATCTGGAATTATGACTGGTTAAATGCAGTCAAATGCAGATTTCTTTTCGTGCAAATATTCTGATCTAAGACCCAGGAGGGCAGGGATATTGGGTAATTGCCATCCTTGCAATAAACATATTATGGAAGTTTATAAGCTTGGCCTATCTCTTGGTTGCTTTAAGCTTCTGGTGTGTCTGGGAGGGCTTTGATTTTGAAATCTCAGAGATGATAGGCAGACTTTTCCTCTCCTTGCATTTGCAGTGGAATCTGATAAACACATCTGTGTCAAGTCCTGTTCTGGGTAGTTTGGGGCATACCAAAGGATAGAGTACTTTTTACAAAACAAATACATACATAAAAAGCATGTATGTGACCCAATTGGAGATGAGAAGAATGGAAATATCACAAGATATTCTGTGCACATGATATCTAAGCTCTCTTTCAGATAGAAGGAATTCAAATGAGCCTCTGCCATTAAAACTTTGATTATCAGAAACTTTATTTTAATCAGAGCTTGTCATAAACTCAGTATGTTCAGCTGACTTGTGTATTTAACATTCTTGATATTATACGATGTTCCAATTATCCAAATTTTTCTTAAATTCAATTTCCCAGGGCCTCGTAGTGTTCAGCTAATCAAGTTTTAACTTTTTAAAAAAGTGTTTATCTCTTGCTCGCTATATACACACACATATCAGATCTTGGAAGATGTTGGGGTGCTTTATAGGCAGCCAAATGCACACCCACAGAGTGGGACTTTGCTGATGAAGGGGTAACTCTTGTACTGTCAGAAATCTAAATGCTACCAGGTTTATTCCTGATCACTTTAATGCCCAATATGAACCTTTTCTTGCTACCTCCCTATGCTACCCCACTCATTCCAGGAGCCCTAGTACTAACCACTGAAGGCAAGAGATGTACTCTGTGGGTAGATACGTACTTGACTGGCTGCTGGCTTTCCTCTGCCCCCTTCTTAGTCACTTGGAAAGATTAGTCTTTAGGAGTGTGTTTAGCACACTCTGGACTCACAACTCAACCTACTCTATCACAGCACACAATCACAGGATATGCTTCATATTATTACAACATGCACACTCACATGTCAGTCCCCACACACACCACACATCATGGTGTACAAATACCCACATTGCACTCAGACAGATGTTAGCATGCACCCTCCATTCTGCACCCACATCTTGCTGCATGTGCTCTGCATACACTTGGGCTCAAACAGTTAGGGGAGAGGACTGACATTTTTTTTAAATCCCTGAAACTACTTTGCTTCTCATTCTAGGCTCAGTCCCCAAAGATCAAAAATTGTTTAAGAAAGTCGAACTTGGCCCCACTCCAAGCATTGGAAATGTTGGGGCCAAAGATTGTGTTATTTCAGTGGAGGGAAGGGAGGCCCGCTATTGCCTGCGTAGGGTCTGGCTTGACTGCATCCCACAGACTGGCTGCACCAAGCCAAATGTCCACTCAGCATCTTCTGCTTATGTCTACCAAGTCCCTTTGCCCTTTGTACCAAGCTCTTTTCTGTCACTGGAATGTCTTTTCCCCCTTTCTCTGCCTATTGAAATCCTTCCCTTTCCTCAGTGCCTCTCACAAGCCCCACCTTCCCTGAAGAAGCCAGCTGGAAATGATCTCTCTGTCATTTCAACTCCTTAAAGGCTTTATTTTCCATAGCACTCATTAGAACCAAAGTAAACATTGCCATTGGACATTTGGGGGATTTTTTTTTGTGCACAAAAGAGTAGGGACTGTGTTTTGTGCTACTCTGCCTTCTGATGGAGCCTAAATATGATGACTTGCACATAATAGGCACTCCACAAATGTTTGTGGGTGTGATAATAATATTAACAGCTACCATTAATTGAACACCTACTGTGTGTCAGTCATCTTATCTAGATGATTTTATTTAATCTTTTTGATTTTGATTGAATACATTTTATATATGCAATACTTTAATATGTTCTCTTTATAAAAAATGAATATTTGATAATAGAGTAAAAAACTCATTCCACTTCCACCCCCTTATTTCCCTCCCTAGAGACAACCACCTTAATAGTTTGGTCTACCTTACCTTTGTCATATATATATTTATACATATATATGTGTGTTTGTGTGTGTGTGTGTATATATATATATATATATATATATATATATACATATATATATATATGGAATTATACTATATGTACAGTAACATGCAGTTTAAGCTTCACAAAATCTTAAGAAGTATTATTATTTTTATTTTAGATTTGAGAAGAATCGAGACTGAGAGAGGTGAATTAACTTTTCCAAGGTCACATAGATGGGAAGCAGAAGAGGCAGGATTATGAACCTGGCCTCTGCTCTTTAATCCGAATCATTGTGGGGTTTACAGAGTTGCCTTTGGACCATCTGTGTCAGAACACCTGAGGAGCTTGCGAAATGTATAGGTTTCTACTTGCCTCTCAGTACGTTTAGGATGAGGCTCCGGATTCTGTAAAGTCACAATCACCCATAAGTGATTCTGATATATGCTGAGGTTTATAAACATGCTCCTTTGAAGGCATCCAGGGTTATCTCCTATTTTCTAGCACCTGTCTACACCAGCTAGAGGGACAGCTGTGGGCAATGAAATGGTGGTGTAGCCTTCCTGAGCCAGGCTACGTAGGTTCAAATCCTGGGTCTACTATTTCCAACCATTAACTGGGGCAAATTAACCTCTCTGGGCCTCAGTCTTATTTGTAAAATGGAGATGATAAATAATAATGCCTTACTCATAGAGTTGCTGTTAGGTTTAAATGACATTAATAGACATAAAGTGTAACAGACATACAGAGTCACATCTGTAAAAGTTGCTGCTATTGTTAGAACCAAACTATTCTTGAAGGTTTCTGGGGTGTTCCTTAGGTCTCTGGCCAGCATTTGACAGTGAAGTCACATGTTGTGGTTCTCAGTGACATTTTCAGATTGGATCTTTTCTGAGGGCACCTACCCAAATATCTTGCCTGGGTCTGTCTACCTAGGAAGATCCACTTGATGTGAGGTTATATACCCTGTCCATCTGCTTTAGTGACAGACAGCTGGAAGGAGCATTTAGCCACCTCAAGAGGCTTTTCCTAGTGTCTAATCTACTTCTCTCCTGTTGTTATTTTAGAAGGCAGTCCTTTGTGGGTGCTGTTGTGGTCCAGCCAGATTCCCTGCATTGATCGCAGTGCTTGTCCCTAGCTGAGTGGCTCACAGCTTTGGCCTTCTCTGGAGAATTGCTCTCTGTCTACAGAAAGCCTCCCCCAGAGCTGATCGCTTGGGACTTATGTGCCCTCCTGTGCCTATAGAGGTTGCCTGCAGCCAATGACTAACTGATATGGTAGATATAAAGGCCTGGACCCCTTGTGTCAAGTATGGGGTGATGCTGCATCCCCTGCTCTGGAACAGGCTGAGGCTAGACTTGAGCCAAACCTCCATCTTTGCTTGTCTTCTTCCCCTATTTTACTCTGCTTCCCTCCCATCTTTACTTTTTTCTTCTGGGAGCTCTCCCTCAATAATTCACCTGCATAGGAAACCATGTCTGGGGTTTACTTCTAGAGAACATGACCTAGGACAATGCTGGCCACTTTGGCCTGTGGTAATAATGCTTGCAATGCATAGAGACTTACAAAGCCATCCCCTGACCTCTCTGTCCCCCACTTAAGTAATTAGTGCCCTCCCAGGGCCTGTTTTCTAGCCTCAAAACAGAAGCTGGCATGGTTGAGGGGAGTATGATAATTGAAAGAGGGAGCTGTGGTGCAGTGTGAAGCTAAGAAACGCAGTCACCTGGGAGCCAGGAATAGTGGGAAGGTCCCATGCAAAACCAAGTGTCAAGTCCACTGGCTGGAGGCATTAATTTGCCTCTCCTTTTCTGTACTTTTGCACCCCAAGGTCAGGAGCACTGAGTGTCAACAAAATATCATTAGTGTTTCTTGCTGCAGTTACCTTAAACCTAACATAGTGAAGGCAAGATACACGAGAAAGACAGAAGAGAGTGTTAAACCTGTTTATGTAGTTGCATTGGAGGTTTGGAGGAGAAGGAAGGCACTGGAAATTCATACAGGCCACTGACTGATGTGGACCTGCCAGTCTATTATGGAAACAAAATAACCATCAAGAATGGCTGTCCTGCCCACTGCCTTTTGGTCCAGCACTTTCTTGACAAATATCTGTTCACATCAGACTGAATTTTGTGTTTCTCTCTGCAGTGCAATTCCCTGAATATTGTCTTTCCAGAAACTGTTTGATAGGCAGGTGATACTACTGTAATGTTAGGCATTTGGTTTTTAACTCCCTTTCTTAGTTCTTCAAACAAAGCCATGTAATATGTAGCCTGTTCCTTCTCTTCAGAGGTCAGGGCTGGAAAAGACCTGGAAAGAGGATGTCAGATACAATCAAGGACATTTTGATTCTCTGTAAAAATTACTTGTGATTTTAATACAAAATATGATACACTAGGGAAAATGTAAAGAAACACAAACACCTGGGGGCAAGTCTAACAACTTTCTGTGTAAATTTTAACTCACAATAAATGCTTAGTCATCTTCTAATTTTTCTTCTTTGTCTTCTAGGTGACCCTTTAATTCACTTGTAACCATGTTTTACTGCATTTTGAAAAATGTCAGGCCTGGATAAATCTTCCCAGCTCACTCTTAACCAGATATGTTCATGTGGAAGATTCAATATTCTTTCAATTAAGCAACAGTAAACTGTGCAGATGGTATAGACCTCCCATATTACCCCTTAAGTTCCCCCTATTATTAATAACTTGCAGTAGAATATTGGTTCAATATTGATGAATCAACATTGATAAATTACTGTAAACCAATCTCCATAGTCTACATTAAGTTTCACTCTTGGTGTTGTACATTGTATGGGTTTTGCCAAATGCATAATGTCATGTGTCTGCCATTATAGTATCATACAGAATAGTTTCACTACCCTAAACATCTCCTTTGCTCCATCTATTCAGCCCTCCCACTCTTGCTCCCCTGAATCTGTGGCAACCACTGATCTTTTTACTGCCTCCATAGCTTTGCCTTTGCCAGAATGTTATGTAGTTGGACTTATACAGTATGCAGCCTTTTCATATTGGCTTTTTTACTTCATAATATGCATTTCAGGTTCCTCCATGTCTTTTCATGGCTTGATAACTCATTTCTTTTTAATACTGAATGATATTCCATTGTCTGGATATACATACCCCTTACTATGTACTAAACATTGATGTGAGAGCTAAAGAGATCCAAGGGGGCAAATAATGAGTCTTTACCTTTGAGAAACTTCTAGTCTAGTCAGAGAGGGAAAGATACACACCATGAAAAGTTAGCTAATAATATGAAACACACTGAAAGGCACATATGAAATGAATAATTGCTGAAACAGTTATGAAGCAGGAAGAGTCTGTGGAGGGTTCAACAGAAGAAATGTAATGGGATGGGAGCAGGTGAGACAGAAAGGATGGAGAGGGAATTCGAGGAAAGCTCTGCACGTCTCAGCTTTTCATTCTGCGTTCTCTCACTAGGCTGTAGACAGAGAAGATAGAAAAGGGATAATAGAAAAGGGATAAGATGAGCTCACAGTGTGTCCACCTCTCTGGCTCAAGACTATCCCCACATGGGGAGTTTCTCTGACAATAAACTCACAGGTGGGTAAGATTAATCCCACTCTCAACAGGTCAACAACCACAGCAAGAGAACTGATGTCTTTATTAAATTTCATCTCCAGGCAGCAAAGCCTCTCAAATCTTTAGCCAAATTTTTCTTGTGTGGGTGGAGTATAAAGTTTACTTTAGAAGAGTTCATTTTTATACTATTTTTATATAGGTGTGGTGAAATAGGTGGTAGGATACCAGGACATTTTAATTCTAGCCTTCATATTTTTTCTGCATTAAAAAAGAAATACGAAACATTTCACAAATTTGTGTGTCATTCCTGCTCAAGGGCCATGCTTATCTTCTCTGTACCATTTCGATTTTAGTATATGAGCTGCCGAAACCAGAACTATACTAATTTTTTTATTGTGGTAGAAAATATGTAACATAAAATTCACCATCTTAACCATATTTTTAAGTCTACAGTTCAGTGGCACTAAGTATATGCACATTGTTGTGCACCCATCACCACCATCCATCTCTAGAACTTTTTCATCTTCCTAAACTGAAACTCTGTACCCCTTAAACACCCAACCCCTGACAGCCACCATTCTTTCTGTCTCTATGACTTTGCCTACATTAGTGACCTTATATAAATAAAATCATATGATATTTATCCTTTCGTGTCTGGCTTATTGTTTTCCACAACAGCTGCACCATTTTGTACTCCCACCAGCAGTGCACAAGTGTTCCAATTTCTCCACATCTTCACTGATACTTGTTATTTTCTGTTTTTTGTTTTTTGTTTTTTATAACACCTCTCCTAATGGGTATGAGGTGTTCTCTCATTGTTGGTTTGATTTCTTCAGCTAAATTTTTATTTGTTAGGGAAGGAGTTGAGAGTAAGGATTCCTGTATAGGATGTTAAATGTGAGTGGACTCAACTTTGTCCATTAGTGGCCAGGCTTCCCACCTCTGGCAATTTGTCCGTGTCCTCTGGGGCCTGTTGTATAAAATATATATAAAATATTAACATACCTTCCCCATACCTCATCCTCCTTCCCCAAGGGTGATCAGTGCTATCAGTTCATATGTAAAAAGTTTTTCTAAATATTTAAATGCGCACAAGTATGCACATACAACTGTGTTTTATCTTTAGTTAATTCATTTTTTAAATGGCAAGCAAGTTCAAATGCAGGGGTGCTTAACAAGGGGAAAGAAGGAACACATTCCAGTGTCTGTCATCAAGCACACAGAAGAATTTCCAGGAAAGCCAAGGCTAAGGCCTGGCTGGTTTTGGTTGGTAAAGATGCGGTAGCCACTTTTAGATTTGGACAGTTCATTATTTACATAAACAGTTAAAGGAAAATTAACCAAAGATGCTAGCTCCCTGAGTCCTTGTTCCACACCAAAAGGATGACACTGAAATAAATGGGGCCAGATGAGCGAACTCTTGACAGGCAATATAAAAAGTAGGCAGTTTATGGTCTACAACTTTATCCTGGGGTGGGGTTGGGGTATATGAAAGTCTTATACCTCATCAGAACCCAAGAGGTGATGAGAAATGGTCTCCTGAAAGCTCCCCAGGGAGCTAGGGGACTGTTTTGGGCTGAACTATGTCACCCCTCCTGAAATTCATAACATTGAGGTCCTAACCATTGGTACTCCAGAGTGTATTGTACAGACAATCCCCGACTTAATGATGGTTCAACTTATAATATTTCAACTTTACAATGGTGTGAAAGTGATTCACACTTAGTAGAAACCCTATTTTGAATTTTGAATTTTGACCTTTTCCCCGGGCTAGGGATATGTGCTACAATACTCTCTTATAATGCTGGGCAGTGGCAGTGAGATAATTTTGCCAAACTGTAGGTGTTCTGAGTACTTTGAAGACAGGCTAGTTTAAATTATGATGTTCAGTAGGTTAGGTGTATAAAATGCATTTTTGACTTATGATATATTCAATTTATGATGGGTGTATTGGGATGTAACCTCATCATGAGTTAAGGAGCATCTGTATTTGGAGACAGGGACTGTAAAGAGGTAATAAAATTAAAATAAGATCATATGGGTGGGCCCTAATCCAATCTGACTAGTATCTATGGGAAGAGATTAGGATGCAGGCATATACAGATGAAAAGATGACGTGAAGACACAGGAGAAGCTGGCCATATACAAGCCAAAGAGAGAGGCCTGGAGCAAATAATTCCCTTTCTGTCCTCAGAAGGAACCAACCTTGTTGACACCTTGATCTTGGACTTCTGGCCTTCAGAACTGTGAGAAATTAAATTCCTGTTGTTTAAGCCACCTAGTCTGTGGTACTTTGTTACAGCAGCCCAAGCAAACTAATATAAGAGGTGAATAGAAGATGGCTTCAGAACAATTTCTCACAGTCCTCCCCATCTTCTTGTGTTCTGCCTAGACTCAGATTAGCTGCGGTTCAAGCCTTTGCCTTCATAGCCCATGTAGACATGTGGAAGGTCACTAGGGTGCCATAGTAAAGCTGTTCCTAGAGGAATACCTGCTTTGTGGATAATGAGATATTGTGTTACCTGTGACTTTCCAATACTTGAATGAACATGTATATATATTCACTTGTAAAGTATTGTTTTAACTTAAAATTTTTTATTTTAAAAATGAGATTGTATTCTGCCTACTTTTTTGCAAGATATTTTTTTTACTTGACAGGCAGTATCACAGGCTATCTTACAGTGGCCACCTGACTCCTTGATCCCTGCTACAATAGTGTGCTCTTGAGGCCAACATTTCCACAGTCTATCTGCAGAGTTCTCACCTTCCTGATGGGCAGAAAGGACTTGAGAGGTGAACCAGTAAGGAAACCATTGTATTTTCAACACCAGAGGTAATGGTGACTTAGATAGGACAATGGCAGTGAGGATAGAGAAAACTAGATGAATTTAAGATATATAGAATATATATAAAATCTTGCCCCTTCTCCCCAACTGTATCCCTCGTCCCTGGTTTATATGTGAAAAATTCTTCCAGATATTTAATGCACACAAATCTCTCTATATAAAGTTCTATTTTATCTTTCGTTTGTTTAGAAATTGAAATCATACTATTCTATTAGTATATCATACTATTGTGTACTAATAGCATATATCGTATGTATATACATATATAATAATATATTATACTATTATTTTCTGATGCTTCTCATTATTACAGAACACGTCACCTGTAAGGAATTGAGAGATGGAAGGAAAGAAAGCCATGTTGGAAAAGGCCAGGTGGTCATTTCATTTCTTCTCTTTCTTCTTGTCCTCTCATTCATAGCTAGGGTCATCATGAGTTTTCTGAAGACAGTAATGAAATCGAAGAAGAGGCCAATACAGTGACATATATAATCCTTATCTTCATTTTTAGTATTTTTCAATAACAAGTTGAGCATCAAAAAAGACAAAGTCACACATGAGCACAAAATGGATCCAAAGAAATGATTCCCCAGAGAAGACAAGAGCTTCAGGTTCATGGGTGACATCAATATACCTCCCAGAAAGAGGTAGCTATGGAACCTGGCATAAAGTACACTCAGGGTAAAGCAGGTGAAGATCAATGCAGTGCCATTGAAGGCAGTGGGAAGGATGCTGGGGTTTATGGCAATGCACAACTCCAGAGCAGGGCCCAGGGCAACTCCTGTAAGAAAAGCAAATCCACCAAGAAGTCCCAGCTTTTTTTGCTCAGTTTTATGGCTATGAGGTGTTGCCATCAGCCAAATCATCAATTCCATGGAGTCTAAGGCAGAGAACAGGCCAGCCTGAATGAAATAAGTGACCACATGGACATAGGCCCCTGAAGCCACCACAAATATAGAGGACAAAAATGGCTTAGGCTTTCTTCAGGTGCTGCTGTATCAATGGGGGTTATGTGAGAAAATTTTTAGAGTGCATCAAAGTTAATCTTCTGATCAAGTATTTTCATGATGCCAGGACACAACCTTCGCTCTTCTCACCCACCTCTCAGGAGTTCACACAGCTCTTTTAACACTGTATATGCTCTTATATCACACTGTTTTGTTGCTGTTGCGGGATGCTTCTTTTCACTTGATGATGAATGGACAGCCTTACATATAAGAACCTACATATGTAGCTCATTCTCTTTTTATTATCTGCATACTATTCCAAGTCAGGAAGAAACATTATATTTTTAAACCTTATCATCATGGTAAACACAGAGGTTGACATCACTATTTTCTGATGTTACAATAAACACCCTTGCACCTTCAGTCTTGTTCTCTCTGGAGTTTCTATAAGATTGATTCCTAGAGCGAAAGTGTTGTCAATATTATATATTATATGATATTATGTTATGTTATGTTATGTTATGTTATGTTATGTTATGTTATGTTATGTTATGTTATGTTATTATATTTGACAGAAATGTGTTTCTATATCCACCAAAAGCACATATAAGAATGTTCGTAGCAGCAACACTTGTTCTTCATCACACAACAGAATAATCAAGTTTGATCTAGTCATGCAATAGAATTCTATACAGCACAAAAATAAATGTTCTTGCTTCATACAACATAGATGAAGCTTAACAGTGTAATAGTTGGTGAAAGACACAAGACACAAAAGAATACATACTATATAATTTCATTCATGGAATGTTCAAAAACAGGCAAATCCTGTTAGGAGTCAGGGGAGTGGTTACCTTTGGGGAGGTTTACTGACAGAGAGAAGACACAGGGGGTTTCTGGGTACTGATAATGTTGTCTTTCTTTGATCTAAGCAATGGTTACACGGGTGTATTCAGCCATCTGGGCCACACATGATTTGTGTGTTTTTCTATAGGCATACTCTACTTTAATAAAAGCTAACCTACGTTTCTTTAAATGTACATGCATTTAATATGGTGATTGCCCTCTAAAAAGATTTCACCAATTTGCACTCTCACCAATAACATGGTGAGTTCTTTCCCCACATCCTTGCCAACAGTGATGTTAGAAGGCTTTTTGAATTTTTGCCAATTTGATGGCTTTTGAAAAAAAAATATTTTCATTTGCATTTGCATTTTCCTAATCACCAGTAAGCTGAGTATCTCTCATGTTTATTGGCTCTTTGAATGTCTTTTTCTATGAATTAACCTGTTTACACTTTCTCTGGTATTCTATGGAACAATCTGATTCTTATTTATATGTAACAGATATTAACTTTTTGTTGGATGTGTTGCAAACACGTTCTCCTAGAGCACCTTTTGTCTTTTCACTTTGTTCATGGAATATCTCATGGGTCTGGTGGGGCTAGGTAAGAAATGTAAATAAGTGATGCAGGCTCAGAGGGTTGTGGCAGGCCTGGAGTGCGCATCCCTCTGCTGGGCTCTGGTCAAGCACTGCTGGTGGGAAGGTGGAAACCAGTGTGCTAGAGCTTCTGATTCTTCAGGAAATACTGGAAATATAGATTTTTATGGGAAAACTTATTTTAAAATGCTGGCAACTTGTTCAAAAAATTTTAAGCACTATAAGAAACAACACATGTTTGGGCTAGGTGGGATCTGTAGGACACCAGTTTGCAACCTCTGGTTGATGCTATATTTCACTGCAGAGGTTTGTGTTGTCACATCTGTCTCTTTCCTTTTATAATTTCTAAGTTTTGTGTCATAATTATTCTTTTTATCAGTTTAACACATTTTTAACTCTCTAAATCCTTCTCTTTTAAGGGTACAGAGAGAAGCTTTTCATGCTTTTATTCAAGTCACCTTAATGAGAAATAAAGGTGAATACTACATTACTGGTCTCAGAGAGTAGAGGAGGTCTTAATCTTGCAGATGTGGGTAGCTGGGCCTGGGGATGGCTAAAACACCAAAGTTAGAACTCCTTCCCATTTTCTCATTTAAAGCCAAAGACACCCCCCCCCACTGCCGCCAGTACCACTCCCACCACACACAGAGTGAGATTTCAAGGGAAGAGAATAATTATTTTATTTCACGATGAAACCAGGGGTCCCTGGAAACACTGAAATGTGCACTAAAATGTAAACGACTTACTTCAAACCCCTTTTTGGGAGCAAGTGTGTAAGTCAGAGCAGGAAGTGAGCAGCTGGGTGGGCACTCCAAGCCTGAAAGTGCAGGAAGATAGGGGAGCCCATCTTGAGCCCTACTCCCCTGTCTGAGGGAACTTCACCATTTCCAATTGTGTCTGCCTTCCCCAGACACTCTCTGCTCCACTTAAGTCTCACTCTGGCTGAGGGTACTGGCATTACTCCAAGCAGAGTTAACAGGAAGTAAAGCAAACACCTCAGGTCATCTGGGGTATTTTAATGGCCTTTGGTAGTATCATCTGGGCTTTCTCACCTATGCTAATGAGCAGCTTGCTTTGGCCAAGGTAGCACATCTGGAAACTGCTCTGGGGTAGAAAAAAAGATATCTAGTTGCATAGACAGCAAGACCCAACCAGGGACATAAAGACCAGCTGAGGGTGGGGCATGAGTGACATGCTGTGCTCACCTAGGAGAGTTGCTCCTTACGGGCATGCATTTATTCCTAATAATCATAACTGCATTTATTCAGCACTTTTAGCGTGTGCTAAGATCTGTGCTGAACACTGTGTATGAACCACCTCACCTCCTTTAATCTACACTCAGCCTGTGAGGTGGGGCTGTTATTCTGAGTGATGGAGTCTAGTGTGAACCAGGTGGCCTGCATGAGCCACTTCAGAATTCTACTTCAAGCCCAGGACCATCTGCCCTCACAACCCTAGGCCAGGCAGGGGCGGCTCCATTTCAGCAATTTCTCCAGCCCAGCCTAGCAATGCTGTGGGTCCCAGGTCTCCAGCCCACAGGTGTTTGGAAGTGCCCCTAGGTACTGACTGCATAGGCTGCAGGCTCACTGACTCCACCTCCTCTGCTTTGCCTGAGTGGTCCTGCCCCCTTTTGCCTTGCACTTTGGTGCTACTCCCTTCCCATTTGTGTCCTGGCTGAAGACTAAGGTGTCCCGAGACACTAGCTAATTATGCAGGTGTGAACAAATAATGAAGATGCTGGGTGGTAAAAGTTTTAAGGTGTGACTTTTCTAGGCCACACGCATTCATAAAAAACAGCACAGACAACATGGTTTATTTTCTAATTCTAAAAGCAATCGTGCTTTTTGTGGAGAAGTCGAAGGTACTGAAAGGTATAAAGAAGAAAAAGACCTTACCTTACAGCCTGGAGATAATCATCATCAACATTTTCAGATTGTTCTTGCCACTTTTATCATATGTACATATAAATTTTCAGGTATATATAATTCTGTCTACGGCTATGCCACCCTGAACAAATCTGATCTCGTTTGATCTCGGAAGCTAAGCAGGGTCAGGCCTGGTTAGTACTTGGATGGGAGACTGCCTGGAAATACCAGGTGCTGTAGGCATTAAACACACACACACACACACACACACACACACACACACACACACAATTCTTAAGCAAAGTTGAGATTATTCTAACAATGTACTTTTAGATCAGCTTTTTCTACACATATGTGAACACTTCTGAAAGGGACCCTGTGAAAGCAAAGGCTTTCTGAGTAAGATGGCTGAAATCAAGGAAAGGGGGATTGTGGGTTTTTTTTTAGTTGAGAGGTTCCCTACCCCACACAGGGGCCTCGGGGTTGGAGAGTGATGCCATCAGCTTGGGGTGAAGGCAAGGAAAGATCCTTCTGCCACCCTCTTCAGTGTCACTCACCAGTCCTTGGGAGGGTGGGAAATTTCCCAGCAGCATTTATCTGGGTTGTTAGGGACCTTTGGCCATGTCTTAGCCCCACTCCATTGTAAACCAGATTCCCACAGCCACCACTTCCACCATGGTTCAATGTATGTGTATGTGTGTGTCTTGAGGGAGGCTGTCTCATGGAGGGACAAATGGGCTGGCTTCTGGCTTCTTGAGGCACTCAAGTCATGGGGGCAGGGCACCCTGTGGCCAAGGTACTTCCTGCCTCTTAAGAAATAAGCCGCCTTTTGGCTCTGATCCCTATTAACTGTTTTCTTAGAAGTGAAAATTTACTCTGAGTTCTGTCATCTCTTGTGACCCAAGGCCCATGGAAGCAGCACCAAGAGCATAGGACTGGCACCAAATGGAGCCACGCTAACCCACTCTCAAGGGTACCGGGGCTGGATGCCAACCTTGTGAGTATGTCCCTGCCTCCCTCCTCCAACCATCTTACAAAGACAAAGTTCTAGAAATATAGGAAGATTTGGCACTTTCCTGGAAGGCCATGCATTTACATTCATTCATGCCAGTGGAGGAGGCCCTGCAGGCTATAGTGTTAAAACAAGAGGGACCTGTGTTAGAGTCCCTTCTCTGACCCTAGGCATGCCACCTTGGGCAAGTTACTCAGCCCTCTGAGTTTAGTATTCTGGCCTGTAAAATAGGCCTAACAGTACTTACTTCAGAGACTCACTGCAGATTAGAGGCTTTAAAGTACACAGATAAGGCACCTTACCACAGTGCCCAACACACAGTAGATGCCCAATAAGTGATCATTGTTATTGTGTCTTAAATTTACTCTTCATAACTTTTGGAAAAAATATTACTACCCCATTTTATGGAGGGAGCAGCTGAGGCTGAGAAAGTTTAAACAGTGTTTCAATTATTACTGTGTACCAACCATTCCAAACCTTAGTGGCTTAAAATAACTGCTGTATGATAATGAATGAACGATAATTTCTTGTGATTCTGTGGATTAATTGAGTGGTTCTTGGGCTCCAGGTGGTGTCAGCTGGTGTCTCTCACGTGGATACAGTCAGTTGGCCGTTAGATCATGCTGGAAGGTCAAAGAAGGCCTCTTGCATGCTTAGGGTCCTGGTGTAGGCTGTTGTCTGGGCTGCGTTGGTTTTCTTTCTCATGACCTTTTTCACCAGGCTAGCTTAGGCTTCCCCAAGCATGGCAGTTGGGTTCCAGGAGGAAGTTTTCCAAGAGGGAAAGCCTCAATGTGAAAGCATTTACTAATCTTCTGCTTTACACTACGCTTGTTAATGTCCTATTGGTCAAAGAAAGTTATATGGCTAAAATCAGAGTCAATGTGGGAGGAGGCTACATGAGGGCACACATACTGGGAAGCATAATTCATTGGGGGTTGCCCGCATACCAGTGTACCAAAAAAGGCTTGCTTAGGATTACATGGTTATCGAATAGAGTAGCAGGGATTTCAACCCAGGTCTGTCTGACTCCAAAATCCATGCTCTTCCCTCAGAGCATGGCTGAGGGTAGCTCTATGGCAGGCTGACATTTGTGGCCAGACTCTGGTGGTGAGGTGATTTTCCATCTTGCCTCGAGCCACCCCCACTTCCAGCACTCCATGATGTCCTTAAAATCTCTCCTGCTCATGTGACAGAGAGGAGAAAAGTACCCTTCTTCTGCTGGGCCCCCTCTGCCCTTCTCTCTTCCATTTCAACTATAGAAAGCTATTCTTACTTCCTGCAGAGTCCCAGCCAGGTCAGTGGTGGCCCTATCACTTCTGGCCTCTCTAGCCACAGCAGCATTTTGGCTCTAGCTGTCCTCAAGGCACACATACTTCTCTGGATTTTACTTCTATTTTCAGGGATACCCTTACTAGGAAAGCAAGGATCATGGGAACAAAGACAATGTCATGGAGAGAAGCCCAAGTTTATAGCATGTTGTTGTCCTCCCAGTGGACTTCCAGTCTACCTACCAGCTGGGCCATCCCGTGAGATAAGCCCCTTACCTTGACTCCTGTCTATACTCAGCCAGAGGCTAATTTGAGCTGTGGGAACCCGGCCCCTTCTGGCTCCTGCCCGTCTCTGACTGAATCAAACCCCTGCCAGTTCTACCCACTGGTCTGACCCCAAGGCTTTCTATTTGGGTGAAAAATGCCTTTTTCCTGGTCCTTCCTTATTCCCAGTTGCTGTTGGCTGTGAGCATTGTTCACTTTCCTAGGGTTGGACTCTCAGTTTCCTCTCTTCTTACGGTCCCAAGAGGGTAAGCCATTTGTTCAATACCCTATCGTGAGCTGACGGTAAAGCTGGGGCCTTGAACCTGGGACATGATCTTTAGCCATTATTTTTGCAGGAGCCCCAGCACTCCCAGCCTGAATATTCAGGGTCTGAACAGAGCTCTCAGATGGTCTGTCTCAGTGCAGAGTGAAGGCTAACAAAAACCAAAGCCTTTGGAGAAAGAAGAAATGTTCTCTGGATGCCGCATTGATGACCTTGGGAGGTATGTGTGTGGGTGTGTGTGTGGGGTTCACACTCATGCCCAAAGAAAGGTCATGGTCAATGAAAAGCCTTTGATGGAAAAGAGTCTGAGATGGAGCCCAGGAATGTCATCATGCAGCTACCTGGGATGGATATGGGACTCTCTGTCAGAACAGGACAGTTCTCCTGACGTAAGATCAACAGGTCGAGGTCCTGGGATATGGAGCTCCCAGGAAATGGACTGGATGCATGAGATATCTAGGAATTGATGATGTCCTGTGTGGTCTCACTGAGGGAAACCAGGCAAAATCTGGCAACTGACCTGTAACAGCCAGGGCTCTTGGCTTTGAGCAACAGGAAGCAATTCTGGTCTATTTAAACTTAATAGGACTTTATCAAAAGGATCTTTGAGAGTTCACAAAATAACCAGGAGGGCTAGAGAACTGGGTTTGGAAAGCAAGCCAAACAAAAGAGGCTGTGCAATGATCAGGACCACAGCCAAAGTCAGGCTAACCCACTGACAACCTTATTGCCAAGTCTAGGATGCTCAGACTTAACGCTGCCACTTCTGGACATGGATATAGTGCTTGCCATCCCAGGAATAGAGTGTCATTGCCTTGGTGGTTGCCACCCTCCTCCAGAAGAGGCCTCTGTGCTTCCTGCATCTCTGTATTCCCAGCTTCTGACTCTGAGTCTTTGATGAGGCATCTGATTGGTTGAACTTAAGTCAGGAGCCCATGCTAACTGCAATAACAGCTGGGAAAATGACTATCTGGCATTTTTAGCTTCTCTGGTAGGAGACAACCAGGAAGATGGAGAATTTGTTAAATATGGCAGTGGGGGTTGGATATGGGTCAGCCATATACCTGCCTCACCTGAAAAAATGTAGAGCAACTGTCTCCAGTGAGTGCTAGAGAGTTGTATGCCTCCAGGGACAGCTTGAGCTTATCTTCCCTTCCTCCAGATGATGATGGAAGTTGTGTGTGTGTGTGTTGTGTGTGTGTTGTGTTTAAGGACAAGAACATGTTACATAATGTGCGGTCAGGAACCTTGGGCTCGATCCTGAATCCCCTCTATCTGTTGACCTTAGACAAGCTATTCTCAGTCTTGGGGTCTCATTTCTACTTCACCACATGCTGTCTAGCCTTTGAGCATGCAGAAACTGGGTGGTAGCTTCTGCTGTCATCTGGGCTGTTGGGACAAAAGATGCCCCAAGATTGTCAAAACCCCAAATGGAATTGGGCTGTCAGTGCCATGTAACAGATGAGGGTACAGGTTTTCAAATTGAAGAAATTGGACCTTACCAGCCATGTGAACTTACACACGTTCCTTAACTTCTCTAAACTTTAGTTGCCTTATTTGACAATTGGAGATGAGCTGGCAGGAACTCAGCCTTCATTTCAACCTGGTCCTATGGTGCTTCTACATTCTGTAGAAGTTGGAAGGCTAAAAGCTAGTTACCAGACACCTTTGTAGCTGAGGCTATGGATGAAAATTAGATTTCAGCAATTAGATGCACTTGTGTGAGGTTAGGAAGTTGCAGTGAGGCAGATTGCACTTGCTTGCTACTCTGCTGTACAGCTGGAAACGTGTGTGTGTTTACACTCTAGTGTTTGATCAGTCAAATTGTGAGTGTTGAGAGGTGCTGTGGTCACAGCAGCTTCCTGATCCCTGGATGACAGTTACAATAGTGTATAATATGTCCTCACTTAATGTCATCAATAGGTTCTGCAACTTTAAGCGAAACGGCATATAACAAAATCAATTTACCAGAGGATAATTGATATAAAGAAGTATTAAGTTCCTTCATCATCTCATCAATGTTATAATGAAACAACATTGAACAAAACCACGTTATTGGAGGACCTGTTGTACTCTTGAAATTAACATTTCTGTGAATGGCCCCCTCCCCAGCTACCTTCCTGATGGTGGCAGAGATGGCAGCAATCTTGGAGACCCAGCTCAGTGGTGTTATGGGAGTCTAGAGCCTGCCCCTCTGGCCCTCCCAAAGATTTTTTTGTAATCACCTAATTTCCTGTGTTAAATCTCTTCTTGTTTAAAATAGCTGGAGAGGTTTTCTGTTTCCTGCAACTGAACCCTACCTACAATAGTGGTAACACCCACTGTTCACACAGTTGTTGGAATGAGGTGACATGGTAAATACTACACAGCTTTGCAAACTGTAAAGCCCTTTACAAATGTTAGTCTCCCCTTTGTAAGGGGAGACTAAATGTGATAGAAACATGCTCGCACTTAGTTCTGTTAGAGCTGCTGGGGCAGAAGATAACCTGAAAGAATTCAGGTAATTTGGGTGGGTCACCTGCTTTTAGAGGCCGAAAGGGTCATCTTATGTATTCAGAGAGAATTCCACCTCTCTGTCTACAGTTAGAGCAATGACTGTCCCCACAGGTGTGCCTTAGATATCTGGGAAAGGTGGCAGGCTTCCTGATGTGGTCAGCTATCACAGAATTCTCCCCTGCCAGTGCGTGGGGTCCACCATTAACACCGCTAGTTGATTTTGAAGCCCACTTTAATTCCTAACCTCTTCCAGTTAAATCTTTGTCTTTATAAAACCTTCCCCTCCCCTCCCATCAAGTTTGAAGGATTTCCTTTTTTATGGTGAATAACATTCTCATGGCCATGACCCATTCCTATAAGAGTTTCCAGAGACAAAAATGAAGAGAATGTAAATTCTCCAGGGTTGCTTGGGAAGAAGTTCAAAACACAAGGCGCCTAAAAGCTGGAGTTGGGGAGACTGGGCAACTCCAGCATAAGGGCACGGGGTGCTAAGGGAGGAGAGGAACACAGAACTGGAGAAAAGGACATGAAAATAAAGGAGGACCTATGGAGCTTCCCACTCTGTTTAGTGAAAGAATTGCTTTTCTCCCCTCATGGATCCAAATCTTTCACCCTCCTGCTGTCCCTCATACTCCTATGTCTTGTCATGAAATGGGGACCCTCTGTGGAGTGAAGGGCCAGGCAGGTGGCCCTGGGGGCTATGAAGCTGGGTGGAAGCTGGACTTGGGTGTGCTGTGGTAACAATACAGGCTCCACTCCAGCCCACCAGGGGGCTTGAGGCTGAGTGGATGAGATAAACCATTTCAGTGGTTTTCAGGTGCCCTAATCAATTGCGAGGCAGGGTGAAGCCTCTAGGGACAGATAAAGCAGCTCTGCGCTCCAAGCCCAGTTGGAGTCAACGTTTGTGTGGTTCGAACTTTTGTGTAGTTTTGACAAGTTCGCTGGGCTGTGCTGGGGTGGTTTACTCTGTTTTCAAACTTCAGCACAGAGAAGCAAACGGCCCTGGACCCTATAAGCCATCCCTGAAATGACATAGGTGGCCTGTCCTCTTTCGCCATACACTCCTACAGGCTCCGCGAAGAGAGGCTGGGTGTGTCCAGGCCATATCCCTGGTTTTCGCCTGTGGCCCGGGTGTTGACAGTTTTCGAAACGCTCCCTCATCCCAAAGCAGGCGAGACCTTCGCGTCCGGCAGTTGAGCTGCTGCAGGTTTGATTTTCCGCTCCTGCTTGCAAACTAGAAAGCCAAATGCCCATTTTCGGATTCCATCTTCAGCAGCGGATGACTCTGAGACGTGCAGTCGCCCGGTGCAGAGGAAGTTCGGGACGCTGGGGACACCGCCTGGAGCCTCCGCGCATAGCACCGGGGCGTTTTTTTCTCCCAGCTCGAGGCTCCTCGTTTAACCTCTAATATTCCAGAAAATTGGAACGCTCGCAGACAGGGCTTTGGAGAGGCTGCGCGCCCCAGATCCGAGCGCCATCGGCGGGCACTCCACGTGCCAATGTCTGTTGCGCTTGTGGGCAGGAGAGCAAGGCTGCCCCGCGGGGCGAACGGAAGCTGGGCCAGCAGGGACCCATCTGACAAAGCTCTGGGAAGCCTGTGCCAGCCTGCAGGGACATAGCAAAATAGAACCAGGAACATGTGCTGTTTGGGAGGGAAACTTGGGAGTCTGGCATATTTCAGTGATGCTCGCACCCTCCAGGGACCTTCCTGCCTTCACAGAATGTGGAGACCAAGAGAAGAGAGCATGGAGAGAGAGAAAGGGAAGTGGGAAGAAACTGGTCACGGAGGCGGCTATTTTTAATCTCTGCTACAGCTGCGTGTGTTTCTCTGACCAACTAGGCAGCAAAAATTAGACTGGCTCCCGCTGGATGGGGCAGGGTGGTTGCAGGAGTGGGAGGTGAGCAGCAAAGGGGTGGAAAGGGGGAAATCCCTGAGGATCTAGCAAACCACAGTCTCCAGAAGCCCTCACTGCGCAGAACAACCCTTCTGCTGTCCCTGCCCCTGATGCATCCACTTTAAACCCTCTTATACCCACCCATCCATCCGTCCATCCATCCGTCCATCCATCCATCTCTCCATCTATATTTCTATCCTTTCGCCCACCTTCCTTCCTTCCTTCCTTCCTTCCTTCCTTCCTTCCTTCCTTCCTTCCTTCCTTCCTTCCTTCCTTCCTTCCATCTTCCATTCTTGCATCCATTTATCTACTCACCTAACCCATCTATACATCCAATCAAGATATTCCAACCACTGAGCTAGGGCTGATGCTTTAACTGTGAACAAGACATCCAGTGACTGCTCTGTGAAGCTTATAACATTTTAACAGATAGCACAGTTAACAAATAAATAGGATGAATTTAAAAATAACAACTTCAGATTGTGATTATTTGGACTCCCAAAGCCTGAAGCTCAGGGAAGCAGGTACTCTCAAATTGGCACCATTTTGGGGGAGTGATATCACAGACTGGGGGTGAAGTGGGCCCAGGCTGCAGGGTCCAGGGTGCAGGGAATGTGTCCCAGTTGTGGTCAGATGGGCACGAGGCCCTGGTGAGCCAGAATGATCTGGTGTATCTCAGGTTCCTCATGCTTAGCTGATTGGTGACTGTGGGACTCGGGGTGAGAGACCTACAAGTGGAAGATGCAACCCATGTGGGCAGAGTTCCAATTTCTTGGTTTAATTTCCCTTTTCTCAATGGAGGGTCTCCTGGAGCTGACTTGACATGTTCTGGCATTTATTTTGATCCTAGAGACTACTCTGTGGCCTGCAGTATCCTCTGTGAATCCCTGTGCCAGAGATCCCACCATATGAGAGTCCCCAGGGAAAATGCTAAGATTTATGAGAAGTGCTTCAACCCACCACTCCCAAATATGTGAAAATTGGGTTCTTTTTATCATTGGCACCTTGGAAGTTTGAGTTGGCAACCTTCTGATAGGAGGAGGTGGGAGAAGTCTGGGGCAGAGAGAGGCAGCAAACCCTGGCTGGAGATATAGGAGACTGGGCTCTGGGACACATAACTAAGGGTAGGTGGCTGGATGGAAGGAGTATATTAATGAGGAGTAGTGATCTTCCCTACTTTAAAGCCTTGTCTTGGCAGCTCTGCTCTGAGAGTCAGCTGAGGTAGGAGCCCCTCAGCCCCTCTTCCAGCCCCTGAAATCCATTGAGCATTATTTTAAAGGAAATGTAGTCCCCCTGTGTTCTGTGTTCCAGATGCCTGGGAGGCCTACCTCCTCAGGGAGCATGACAATTTCAATCAGTTATAGTAGATTTTGGTGACTGTGCCCTAGCCCACTGGGTTCCAGAAAGAACAGGCCAGGCCTCTTTGGGATGACATATGTCAGGGATGGTTTTATTTGGAGGGAGGAAGGGTGTTGCTTAAAATGTGGCCTCTCTGTGGTCCTGCACAATTTTACTTCTAGAACAGTCTTCTCTATGATGGTTCATTGGTGGCTTCAGGCTTCAGGTTTGAGTGTGGGCTGCATCTTAGCGAAATGCTAAGACAATGTGAACATTTGTGTGTAAGTTCTATCCTGATTTAGCTCTTGAGCCCTTTTCAGGAGAAAACGAGTTGTTGCCTTTGGTTTCAGGTCTCCTTGTGGATGAAATTTGGGAACTAATACTGACCAGCTCAATTGCCTATGATACCAGTGGATCTCAAAGTGTGGCCAGAACAGCAGTATCAGCATCATCTGGGAACTTGTTATAAATGTGAATTTTGGGTGCTCGCCCCAGACTTGCTAAGTTAAAATCTTTGGGTGTGGGGTGGAGCCTGGGAATCTGTTTTAAAAGTCCTCCAGGTGATTCTGATGCCCTTTCAAGTTCAAGTTTGAGGGCCACTGTTTTATGATATTTATTATTCTCATTTAACAAATGAAGAAAATGAAGTTCAGGGAGCCTAAGTAATTATCCCAGGATTATGCAGCAAACAAGTGGGGTGCCAGGACTCAAACCCAGATTTTTTCATTAGAGAAACTATGTGTTTTCTTTTGTGTCTTCCACCCCCTCTGTCTTCCTCTTCACCCCCTTATCTCCTTTCAGTCTCCATCTTCTGTCTCGGAGTTTCTCAACTTGGCTGCATAGTGACATCACCTTGGGAGCTTTAAAACATAATATTGCTGTTAGGGCTTCACCCTAGAAAACTGAATCTTCAGGGTGTGACTCCAGCATCTGTACTTTTTATTCCTCAGTCACAGGCAGCCTTACCCGGATTCCTCTGCTATTCAAAATGTTTCTGATGAATGCATTTGCACTAAGGTGTTAGTAACTGGATGTGTTACCTTTCTCAGGGTATCTGCATTTGAAAAAAAGAACCAAGGACATAAAATAATGAATTGCATAAGCATCCTAGCAAGTGATCCCAGCTTTTGATCTTGTTTCTCCCATTTGCAGTAGATTTATTGCACTTACACATCCTGCTAGGAATCTACCCAGTAGTCCAAGCTGAGATTTCCAAATACACTGTGTCTTTTGGAGGGGATTTTTGGACTAGAAGAACCTGAATGATTCATTTTTGAATGCCCTTGAACCATCAACCTTGCCCATAGAGGGCTGAGTTTCTCAAACCTGCAAAACTGAAATTATATTTTAAAAAAATTTCAAAGCATTCAAGAATGAATGCTAAGGATCCCTTTCCCTATCAGAACTTTCTCAATGCCCATCTGAAGATACTTGGCCACAGAAATCAAGGTGATACCTAAGCCATATATTAGATAAGAGTCATTTCTTAGCCCCCAATTCGATCAAATCATATGAGACCCATAGAATGGCTATTTCTAGGACACAACAAGATTTAGATGTTGACCTAGGCTGCAGGTACCCCCCCTTTTTTAATTGTCATAAACCTTTATTTTTAAAGGTAAAGAAAAATAAAATCCCACCCTAAAATGATTTTTTTTTAAATAGCAGCTATCTCTCTACCCTGCTTCCTGCACCTGGTGGGGGATACAGCATGGTCTCCACCCTTCAGGAAACAGCCCACTTGTCGGCAGCTGGGCTCCCAGGAACAAAGGCCTAGGTTCATTACCACAGTATCGACCCTGACACGTTCCACCCAGGCCACCTCCCCCAGAGTTCCTCAATTCACACCCCAAATGAAATGTAATTGGACCTGGACACCTTTGAAGTCCCCCGAGCAGATTGCCAGCATTTTGAAATGTCCTTGATTTGCATGGTGAGGACCTGGTTGGAGGTCACTTTTTTCTTCCCCTCATATCACAGTTTTAAAAAGAGAATTATTTCAAATGACATTCCCGAGACAGGAAGAGTTATCATAGAAGAAAGAAAAATTCTCACAGCCAAAAAAAGAAAAAGAAAGAAAAAAGAAAAAAAAGGCAAAATAAGCCTGAGGATTTGATTAATCTCCAATTTGCCCCTTTGCCCAGTTTTTGTTCTGTGAGGGCCACATATGAAGCCATTGTCTCTTTTCAAACTTCTCAGGTCCCCTACCTAGGGATGACAAGGATCCAAGAGACCTGACTAGGAGGATCTGAAGGCCTACAGACCACTGTCAGGCCTGAAGCAAGAAAACAAGCCCCACTGCAGACCAATATGTTGGTGAGGGAGGCTGGGTGTTGATTGAGGGTCATCTATCTTCCTTCCCAGCTGAGCTCGGGCCACTCTGCAGAAATCATGCACAATCTCAGAAATCGGTGAGTCTGTGTGCATTGTGGGTCAAAAGTTTGATGACTTCCTGCAGCCCACAGAAAGGCCTGCCTGGTGGGGTCATGCCTGCAGCCTACACATGCATTTATTGAGCCCAGGAAGAGCCAGCTTGGCGGTCTGCTTTGCTCTGAGCAATGGCCTGCCTCTAGTTTGCTGCTGCCCCTCGACTCATTTGTTTCTGTGAGCTTCCTCAGGGGGAGCCATCCTCTGGAGCAAATGATCCACTTACCCTTAGAGCAGCCCTATCCAATAGAACTTTTTTTGAGGATGGAAATATTCTATATCTGTGTTGTCCAATAGGGTAGCTACTAGCCACATGTGGCTACTGAGCACATAAGATGTGGCCAGTGTGACTGAGGAAGTGAAGTTCAAATTTTACATAAGTTTGTTTGATTTAAATAGGCACATGTGGCTAATATCTACCCTATTGACAACGCAGGGATAGATGATCAAATAAAACCCAAGAGTGGATGCCCTCGTTTGGGGGTGGAGGGTATATTGTATTGACTATTGACTCCTTCAAAAGAATATCAGAAAAACTTCTCCATCAAGCAAAGCTAAGTTTATTACACCTATTTCAGTAAGGGAGAGTACCGTGTGACAGAATATTAGTAATGTCCAAGCAGGAACACTGTGGAAGGGTATTTATATAGCATTTTAAAGCCTGGACTGGGTGATTTTGAAGTTAGATCTTTCAAGGCAAAAAACTGACTGAGACTGGGGAGAGTTCACGACAAAATAGTTTTAGATTGCTGAACACAGCAAGGCAAAGGTTTGTAATGTCTTGATGAGCTAGCTATTGGTCTTGATTACAAGCTATTTTAGTTGGTTCAGTCTTATCTTCTGGGAGCAAGTACTTCTTAGATCAAATAGCTAAGTTATTTCTACTTGTTGTAAGTATTATTTAAACATGGGGACAGGAAAGTATGCCTGATCCTGGTATTGTTTAATGTAGGGAGAGGGAATAACAACTTACATTAAAACTTAGTGACTTAAAATAATAAACATTTATTATCTCACAGTTTCTGAGGGCAAGGAATATGGAAGCAGCTGAGCTGGGTGGTCCTGACTTGGAATCTTTCATGAGATTGAAGCCAGGATGTTAGCTGGGATTACCAACAGTCATCTGAAAGATTTACTGGGGCTAGAGGACCCACTTTCAAGGTGGCTCACTGACATGGTTGGTGAAATAGTGGTGGCTGTTGGCAGAAAGGCCCAGTTCCTTGCCATGTGGGCCCCTCCATTGGGGCTACTTGAGAATCTCAGTGGTATGGTGGCTGGCTTCCTCCAGAGCAAGAGATTTAAAAGAAAGCCAGGCAGAACCCACAATGTCTTTTATGACCCAACCTCAGAAGTTCCCTTCATCATTTCCAAGATATCCTATTGGTTATATAGTTCAACCTTATTCAACATGGGAGGCGACCATGCAAGAGAGTTAACATCAGGGGGTAAAAACCACAGGGAGAGGGAATTGTGTGGTTTCAGTCCTCAGTGGTTAAGTGGGGGGCAGTGGTGTAAAGGAGGTGCAGATTTCCTGAGTTTTAGAGTTGAGACACACTGTGGCAGGACTATATACATCAGGGAGTGGGAAACTCACTGGCTGACTCAGCCTTTCGCCCATCTTCTTATGGCATATTGTTTCAGTTACCATTGCTACTTAACAAATTACTCCAAAACTTAGTGGCTTCAAGAAGCCATTATGCTCACAGACTATGCATCAGGAATTCAGACAGGACACAGTAGGGGATGGCTTGTCTGTGCTTCAAAATATCTGGGGCCTCAGCTGGAAAGACTCAAAGCCCAGTGATAATAGTTGGTGGCTGGAGTTCTCTGTAGGTTCCGCCACTGACATGTCTGGTGCCTGGGCTGGGAAGGCTCAGAACTTAGACTGTGGACTGCAGCACCTACATGTAGCTTCTCCATGTAGTTTGGGCTTCCTCACCACATGGTGGCCTCAGCATAGTGGAATTTCTTACGGGTGGTTCAGGGCTTCAAGTGTAATTGTTCCAGCAAACAAGGTGGAAGCTGCATGGGCTTTTATGACTCACCCTGGGGAGTCACCCAACATCACCACTGTACTTTATTGATTGAAGCAGTCACAAGCTTGCCTGGATTCAAGGGAAGAGAGTACAGATTCAGTCTCTCAATGGGGAGTTTCAGTGTCACATTGTGAAAGAGCACGTAGGATGGGTGATATTGTTACAGCCATTCTTGGAAAACACAGTCTGCTACACAGACCAGTTTCCCAAGGCTTTTGTCTTTGATGTGTGGTAGTGATGGGGGCTGAGGAAATTTGGGCCCAGGATACTTCACATAAGCATTTTAGTTAGACAGAACTTGTTCATTTGTGATCATATGTCACTTGCCCAAGTCCGAGCTGAATGGGACACATCAGGAGGAACAGACGAACCCAGGAGAGGGGAATCTTCACAGGGACCCATGGCATAGCATCCCAGAGGGTTGGGCTGAAGAGAGCTCTACTGCTTGTTGACTGAGATCTTGTAATGTTAAGCAACTTAACATTTTTGTACCTTATCTTTAAATTGAGAATAATAATCCCTGCCTTGGGATCATGGTAATAAGCAGGTTAGGTAAAGTATACAGAGTTGTAGCAGGGTGTATGGCACATAGTGGATGTTCAACAGATGGGAACTGCTATAATGATATCGTATTTACTTCCCCACTTTTATCTAACCTGAGTTCAGTCATCTGTGGCAAAGTATTAGTTATTAAGTCATCCCTCACTATCTGCAGGGGAGTGGTTCCAGGACCCCTGCAGATAGCAAAATCTGAGGATGCTCAAGTTCCTTACATAAAATGGTGTAGTATTTATATACAACCTATATTTGCATATAGGCTACAGCAGGGTATACCTCCACATCACTTTATTTATGTAGATTCAGCAGAGTGCATGGTGCATGGCAAATTTTAAGTTTTGCTTTTTGGAACTTCCTGGATTTTTAAAAAATTTTCAATCTGTGGTTGGTTGAATCAGTTGGATACAAAGGTCCAACTGTTTGTTGCTGGGTAACAAAACACCCTAAAGTTAGTGGCTTAAAATAGCAAAAGTCTTTTTTTTTCACTCTCCTGGTGTCTCTGGCACAGAAATTCTGAGCTTGGCTGGGTGGTTGTGGCTCAGCATATCGTAAGAGGTTGCTGTCAGATATTGGCTGAGGCTGCATTCATCTGAAGGCTCAGCTGGGGCTGAAGGATCTACTTCCAAGGTGGTTCATTCACATGGCTGGCAAATTGGTGCTGGCTGCTGGTTGGAGGCCTCAGTTCTCTCCATATGGACCCCCCACAGGGCTGCTTTGTGTCCTAATGGCATGGTGGCTGACATCCCTAGAGCAGGTTTCTCCAGGAGGGCAGAATCTGGCAGTCTTGGTCCCTGTTGTATCCCCAGAGCCTGACTTAATGTCTGGCTCAGAGCATTCTGAGAGGGTTTGAAAGACTGAGAGCTGCCTTAGCTATTCTGCCCTAGTTGCTTTATATTCATCTGTAAGGTTTTTTCATGTCTCTGCATAGTTGGCAGTGGGCTCAATGTTTTAAAGAGGATTCCAAGGTTGTGGGAAGGACCCAGCTGCCTCTTCTTATTGGAAACTCTCCTTTCAGAGCTCGACCTTGTGCTTCTGAGTGCATTCTCAAGGAGTTCATGTTCACAGAAACCTAAATAACTGTCCTAGAAGGCTGAGAGCTGTGCATGTCCTGAGAGAGTCAAGAAAGTGTATGGAAAGAAGCACACATCCTGCTGAGGGTCGCCCAGGTGTCCAATGTTTCATCAGGGCCAAAAAGGGCAAGTCAAAGTTGCTATTCTGATTAAGTAGCAGATACAAAGGCCCTTAGGTGGGTAAGTATGGAGCAGGTTCTGGGGCCTCTTAACAGAAGTGCTGGGCTGTGAAGGCAGGATCAGATGGGGCTAGAACACAGGGTTAAAGCCAAATCTCAGAGTGGTGCTGTAATTGAGGCAGCCATGGGGAAAGAAGAGGGGCCCAGGGTAGAGAGAATGAAGCAGGGAGATTGCAAGGGTCTGGGCAAAAGCCACAGGGGTCTAAACCAAAGCTGTATCCCTGAGAACAGGATGGAAGGAAAGGAGAGAGGCAGGTTCCAGAGATATTTAAATGTAAACTTGACCAGATTAGATGACCCATTTAGAGGGGAGGAAGTGGGAACGGTAGATGAAGGTTTTCCCTTTGACTAGAGACAGTAGTGCTGGGCTTCAGATGTTTACTCAGTGTCCTGGGACTAGCAAGAGACCCAGAAAGCCTTGGGCCTGGCAGAGTTTGGGTCATGATATCATTCACGCAGGGGGTTCAGCCTGGGGTAAGACTCCCACTACTGCTATCTCTCAGGCAACCTACTCTGCTGAGAAACATAGTTTTGACTGTCTAGATTTGCAGGTTACCAAGCACTTGCTCATATATCATTGTCTCGTATAACATGCTAGTTGGAATTGTTATTCCCATTCTACAGATGAAGCAACCTAGGCTTCAAGGCCCAGAGAGGCATGGCATCTTTTCTAAGGTCAAATAGGTGGCAGAACCAGGCCTGGAACCAAGTTGTCCTAATATACATCCTGCTTTTTCCTCTCACAGCTCCCTTAGCAGCTACTTATACTGAGTCAAGTTCATTAGTATTTGCAGAATTCCTCTGACCTCTGTGAGGGGGGTAGGTGTGTCAGGTTTGGGTTGGGGCTAAAAGTGTGTCTGGTTTTGGGGGGTGGGGGATTCTGACAGGAGTGTTAGAAGTGTGGCTATATGGTAGAGTGGGAGTAGGGGTGCGAGAGACAGAGAGATCAGAGCCATTAATCAGAAAGGGGTCCTTGAAAGCAGGCTGATGTGGCTGGGGCCACCGTTCAGGAAACCTATCAGAATCACAATGACCTTGAGCAAAGGCCCAGCAAGGTAAGTGTCAAGTTCACAGAGATAACAGGGTTCATTGCTCCCTCCTTTTTCTGGTGCCAGATGTTCAGGAACTTGACCCCCTTTCCTGGTATTGTCTTGTTTATTGTCTCCTCCCCACCCCCTGCCCCATGTCTCTCTCTGCGGGTCCCCTCTTCCTAGAATGGGTGACCAGGATAGTGCCAGTTCCCAGAAGGGGGCTATGGATTCCATCCCCTTAATACCTTCCCCAGCTCCCCTTGCAGCCAGGACACCTAAATGCTTTCTGTGACAAGCTCTCTAAATGATTCGAACTTTCTCCCAAATCAGCACTTTTTTCATGCTACATTAGCATTTATTGGTTTGATATTTACATTTGGCAAAGGAGTACCCGGTCCCTGGGTCCCTGGGAGCACACACCATCAACTGAAACAGACTCTGATTGCCGCTCACCCCCCTCCCCAACATCTGCCACCTGCCTCATCCTTCCCCCATTCCTAGTCCATTTTTTAAAAGCTCAGAAGGGTTATCTTAGAAGACCAGAAGGTCTGCTGGTATATAGGGGTCCTTCCTAGGGGAGAGAGGTGATCCCAAAACAACAGGTCTGCAGGGACAATCTGAATTTGTATTGCAGTAATGGATACCCCCCACAGCTTCTCCAGTGGATTATAGCCTCCTTGAAGGCAAGGATCTGTTTTTAGTTCTTTCAATTTTTCCATATTTTCCTCCAGGGCTAAGAACAAACTCTGCAAACCATAGATCTGCCCTGGAATTAGTAGGAAGTCTGGCCCTGTCTCCCTCTGACAGCTGCAGTGGGAAAGGGTGGAGGAATTATCCAGGGAATTTGAGGGTAATAGGGGCCCTGGGGTAAGTAGGAAAGTTCTCTCTTTTTCCTTTTAAACATCCCTGCGGATTTGGCCAAGGAGCCTAGCCTGAGAGGTTATGGTGGCAGAAGGAAGCTGTGTGTAATGTTGTTATAACTCAGCAGACCCGGCTCCAAAAGTCAGAGCTGCTGCAGAACTGATGTGGGCCTTAGTTCCCTCTTTGGTAAAATCGGGATTATGGCAGTTCCTTCTCTCAAGGGCTGGTTGTGGGAATTAAGGGAGATCAGGCATGTAACAGGTTTAGGATGCCCTGCAGGGCCCAGGAGATGGGTTTAGAAGTACCTGGGGTTTATTCAGCCGTGTGGCCCCATGCCTTGAGGGAATGGAGCACTGAGTGTAAATCTTAACTCCTCAAAGGTTTCCTGGTATATTTCAGCTGTGCCCTGTGGTTTTCAAAGGGCAAGCTCTCTCATCAGCTCCAGAGCCCCGCTACTCAAAGTAGGGCCCATGGACTCTGCAACAGCTGTAGCAGCAGCAGCAGCAGCACCTGGGAGGCTGTTAGGAGGCAGACCCCCAGGTGAGTCATATGCACATTAAAGTTTGAGAAGCACTTCAGAAACCCCTTGTGAAATCTGCAACGTGGAAATAACTAGTCACATTTTGAGGATGAGAAAACATCTTCAGGGACTTGATGACTTCTTTTGCCCAAGCTCATGAACTATATAGAGAGGGCTTGTGACTCCTGTGTGTCCTGGATGCTTTCTCTACAGCATCTATTCCTTGAAGGCTCAGCACACTTCAGTGCAAAGTGATGAGCATGGCCAGGGGCCAGGATCTCACCTCATCTGCAGCCCTATCTCCATGAAGTCGGCTGGCCACCTGCTGTCCAGGCACTGTGTGGCGCCCATCTTGAGAAGTGTGGATATTGGTCCATGTGCTTGAATTCGGATGATAAGGAGGCCAGAGAAAACTGTCATGTCAACAGACACAAGCATACCTTTGTTAAAGTTAAATTTTCAAAAGGTTAAAACACTTGACTCTCATGCAAATATAAAATGACCATGTGTCAAAGATTTGCTTTAACCATTCATTAATGAGGATAACTCTAAGATGTTAAAACCAGTTCCAATGAGGATATGAGGAGCTAGGTAAAATTTATAGGCAATTTAATGAAAGAATGTTAGGGTGAGGTAGCTAGGTTAGAAATTATTTACATCTCTACCAGACAAAACCTGAAAGTTAACCAACCTCTGTCCCTATGGGATTGTCAAATAGCCTAATCAATAGGAAATCAATCAAAGGTGCCAGCCCAGCACTGTGCTCAAAGAACACCCAATAATCTCTTTCGCCTATTTCTAATTCTGGATAATTTTTTCTGACACTCCTTCAGTTAGTCCTTGAGAATCCGGAAATATCTGTTGCCTGAGAATTACCCTCAAAACGGAATGTGGGTCTTGGAAGGAAAGGAGGAAAAAAAGGTGAACAAACCCATCTTCTACCAGATGAGGATTGTGCTTTCTTGTTCACCTTTCCTCTGTACTGCAGAGTATGGCATAACTATTTGTAAAGGTCGTGAGTTGTCATTATGTGGGAGAAAATGACAGTTCACAGAAAGGAGACAAGGCAGCCTGATCCTGACTCCCATTCTGTTTAACCTTGGCCACTGCACAGAGGGGGATGATGTATCTGCAAACATATGCAGGCTTGTCCAAAATATTTCTCCCTCCTGCATAGTTCTTGCCAATATTGTTAATCTGTGGGTTGACTTCAGACCAAAATAAATCTCCCAGCCCTGGCCACCAGCTAGCTAATTTTACTTTGTAACTAGGGAATAGAAATTGCGGGCCCTCAGCCGACCATTCTGTGTTTATTTAGCTTTCTCTATGCTGCAGTTTAAAAATCACATTTGGCAAAGTAGACCCTCTGTGCATAAGAACAATAACTGAGAGAAACAACAGAGATGGATAGATTGAAAAAGGCAAGTTCTACTATCATCTGCCACATTTGTCTCTCTTCTCTGGATTTTGATCATCCCCATTAGTCTTTTTCCATGATGTCTAGAGTTGTGAAATGTGCCAAAAAGTAGAAGGATACACAGTCATTTGGGGTAGGATTTGCTTAGGCACAAGGTGCATTCTGTCATTCCTACCAGTCACTATCTAAGAGAATTTAACTGGATTTTCCTTGACCAATCCTAGAGGAAGCAAATGGGTAGAACTTTAACACATCAGCTCTGGAAAGGACCTTGGAGGGCATCTAGTCCAGCCCCTCCAGCTAAGAGGCAGGATTACGTAGTGGCTAAGAGCACAGATTGGATCCAGACAGCCCCAATTTGAACCTGACTCCACCACTTACTAACTTTGTAATCCTGGACAAGGTACTTACCTCTGCTTCAGTTTCCTCATCTGTAAAATAAGGCTCATAGGATTGCAGTGGGGAGGAAATGAATGAACATGTATAAAGCATCAAGAACAGCACGAAGCATACAATAAGCACTTGATAAAGAAATGAAGCTCAGAGAGGAGAAGCAACCTCCCTATGGCCACTCAGGGAGCTGCCAAACTGAGTTGGACTCAACAAAAAAAAGGGGCAAGGTTACTGCCTCTTGGAAATTCTGACTAATGACTGCTTTCTTTCCTTGTGTTATATCATTCCCACTCACCACTTGGAAAGAGCCCTAATGTGGGTCAGGATGGCACATTTTAGTCCAGGCATACTTCTGATAGTGGCCCTATGGGTCATTAGTTTGGGAATAGATGGTCTCTGGGGTCCCTATTGGTACTAACATCCTATAATTCAAAACTAAGGTCTGTACCCTCCATTCAAAGTCAAGTCTGTTTTTTCTTGCAACACTCTTTTCACTGTTCCCCCTCCCCCATTTCCCTCTGACATTTTGGTCAACTGTATCCCCCAGGTATCAACAGTTTCCTTTTGGCTCTCCCACTCTGTCCCTCCCCCTATTACTTTCTCCTCTCTTCCTCCCTGCTAAGGCAATCATGGACTTCAACTGCCCCATACCTGAGCCCTGCAGTTGCCATATTTAATTTGATTAGATATTTCAGTCTTGTAGGTGCTTTAAAAGTAGGGACTTGATTTATTCCTTATCCTGACTCACTTTCAGGGCTTAGTAGCACGCCCTTGGCAGAGTGGCTTATCCATTACGGTTTGTCGACTGGCTCCAAAGTGAATTGGGATGTTGGATAAAATCTTATATTATCAAGGCTCCCTCTGTCACATTCAGTACAACTGTCATAGATGTCCTTTGTTTGAGAGGAAGCCGGTATTATCAACTTCAAAGCCTATTGAAAAGGGTATTTTAGAATAATTAAAATTTCAAACTTGAAAATTTCAGACTGAGACACAGGAATATGTTAGATACTTCCTCTGCCACGTTCCTTTCTCCCCAACCCCCACCACATTCCCTCTCCTTAAACTACAGGCCTGAGTCAAATGTTATGTTGCCACTTTTTGGTGAAATGAGTCATTGTAGCCCAGCTCTACAAGACATTGTAAATGCCTACAGGAAAGTGAGTGGAAAATGAAGTGCTGGAAGATGAGACTGTAGAGTGAGGTATGGCCCAGATAAATATCTTTTGGATTAGGTTGATCCTGAGGGAAGGGTGAGGGCTAACAGAATAGAGGAGTCTTGGAGGAGGAGAGACACTACTAAGTGCTCTAAGGGTTGCAGAGGAAAAATAAATAGTTATTTAGGGACGCTAACTTCTGTAATGCCTAATACTGCTACAGTATTTATAACAAGGCCATACCACTGGACTGAGCACCAATGTAATCCTGCCTTTCTCAAATCTTTGTCCTTAGTCAAAGTGGTTGGAGCCCAATTTAAAACTCTACATTAAAGAATAAGGAAAAAAGAGTTCTCACTATATAGTTGAGATGGGTTGCATTTTCAAAAGATGACTGCAACAATATTTCGCATGCTTTTCTGCAGTGTGACGCAGTACTCCCCCATCAAGTACAAGTACCTATTTCTCCACCCCCTTGAACTTGGTGGGTCCTGCGACTGCTTTGATTGATAGAATGAAATAGAAGTGATGCTGTGTGATTTTTCAGGATGAGGTCACAACTTCCACCTGGGCCTACTAGAATGCTCGCTTTTGGGATACTCCTTCTTGGAACCTAGCCACCATGCTGTTAGCAGCCTGAACTACATGGAGAAGACACATATAAGGCACTCTAGTCGAAGCTCCAATTAAGTTCCCAGCCAGCAGCCAACATTAACTGCTAGCCCTGAATGTGTGCCATCTTGGGTGTCCAGCTCGGTTAAGTCTTCAGAGGACTCCAATCCCAGCCAACACCTGACTGTAACCACATGAGAGACTTGGAGTGAAAACCCACAAGCTGAGCCCAGTTAGCTTAGAACTGTGAGAGATAATAATAAATTGTACTAAAGTCACTAGCTTTGGGGGTACCATGTGGCAATAGACAGGACAACAGCAACTTTGATTAGACACATGAACCATAGGGTGACACATAATTAGGTTTATTATTATTATTATTATTTATTTTTTTCCATCCATCCCCCACCCTTCCCCTTTGGTTACCATCAGCTTATTCTCTGTATCTATGGATCTGTTTCTGTTTTGTTTTATTTGTTCATTTGTTTTGTTTTTTTTTAGGTCTCACATATAAGTGAGATCATATGGTATTTGTCTTTCTATGCCTGACTTATTTCACTTAGCGTGATGCTCTCTAGGTCCATCCATGTTGTTGCAAAATTAGGTATATTTTAAAAATCCTGCATTCAGCTTTAGGACAATGAGTTTCTAACATTGTAGAGCAATACAATTTCAGTTCACATCTGCTGCCTCTGATCAAAATACTATTTTGCACTTCCTGAGAGAGATCGAACACTTCCTGACAGGTGTCCCCTTGTGTCCTCATCTGTGTGACTGTGGAGTTCAGTGTCTCTCACATATTCTAGCACAGCACTTAGTGGCCTATTTGCAGGCCATGAGGGAAGAACCCACGCTCTTGTCTCCAGAAGGTTTCATGGGTGGGATAGTGCCATATATAGCAAAAACCCACCCACACATTTTCTTTTAATCAACTTTATTGATGTATAATTTACATGTAATAAATTACCCATTTCAAGTGTACAGACTGATGAGTTTCGATAAATGTAACCAACATAACCACCACCCATGTTACCACACTTCATCTGTAATTTGCATTCCTATATTTTGCTTTTTTATTGAACTATTTTTTGATTAATTTATAGAAATGCTTTGCTTATCATAGATGTTAACATTTTGTCTGTTATGTACCTGCAAAAATTTTGTGGCGTGACCAGCGGAATGGTCCAACGGTGACTCCAGGAACCCTTTTCTTATTGCCTGCTCAGGCTGAGGACCCCTGTCTTCCCTCTAGTGGGAGTGGCTGTGACTGAACCCAAGTTTGCATTGTGCTGAGGGCTCTTCTTCCAGCATGCATGCTCCCAGTCTCGACTGTTTATTCCCTGTATGTAAAGTTACTCCAAGCTTATACAATTAAAAGGTAGTATATAGGGCAAGGAGGGGCAAGATCTCTCCCCTGGATCACTGTCCACTGTGCACCCAGCATCCAGAGCCCCTATTCCTCCCCATGGGTTGATGAGAGAGCAGGGTCCATGTGCCTTATCTTGCTGAGCATTTACTTGAAATATTTCCCAATTAAACCTGTACCTTATACTCCTTCCACATGGCATTGTGGTGTTTGCCTTCCCCTTCTTGTCCACATATTTTCTCCCAGTATGTCATTTTTCTTAGACATTATTTATAATGTCTGTTTTTCATACATGAGGTTTGACTTTTGCATAGTCAAATCTGTCCATGTTTTCTATGACTTCTGGGTTTTATGGTTTGCCTAGGAAAGCTTTCTTCATTCCAATCATATAAAAATTAGTTTGTGTTTTTTTTTTTCTAGTATTTCATAGGTTTTTAATGTTTGGCTCCTTATCTATCTGGAATGTACTTTTGTATGTGAGGTTGCCCATCTCCCGGGGGTAAACAGCAGAATTCCTTGGAGCTGTTCTCAGGGTATAATGTTACTATACTATATCAGTTATCTATTGCTACGTAACAAAATACACTACATTTTAATGGCTTAAAACAAAAACAAACCTTTGTTACCTTACAGTTTCTGAGTCAAGAATTCAGGGGCAGCTTAGCTGGGTAGTTCTGGTTCAGGGACTCTCATGAAGTTGTAGTCAAGATGTTGGCTGGGGCCACGGTCATCTGAAGGATCCACTTCCAAGATGGCTCACTTGCATGACTATTGGCAGTATCCCTCTTTTCTTCATTGGCTATTATCAGGAGGCCTCAGTTTCTCACCATATGGACCTCTCCTTAGAGTGTCCTCACAGTATGGCAGCCGGCACACCCCAAATAGATTGATCTAAGAGTGAGTGGAACAGAAGCTACAATGTTTTTGATAATCTAGCCTCAGGAGTCACACTCCATCATCCTCACAATGTCTTATTGGTCAGAGAAGGGATATAAAAGGGTGTGAATGACAGGAGGTGGGGCTCATTGGAGGCTGTCTTGCAGGTGGGCTATCAAATGCATTGTCTGGCCAACATTCTTGGCTCTGTGGTACCTGTCCTTGTGGATGAGGGTCCTTTGGGTTCAAAGTATACCCAAGAAAGTAAAAAGCTATCAAAGTAAGACAACTACTCTAAATGTCTGAAAAGGAAACTGCAAAGTCTGGCTATGAACATATGGATCCCAAAGACTCTATTTAAATTTTGCTGTTTTAGAAGCCAGGAGAAAGATAAACTTTTCAAAGTGAATCAAATTGAATGATGGTGGGGCCATCCCAGAGATCCCAGGATTTCTGATATAAACTCCATAACCTCCTCTGCTACCCTGTGAACACTCACTAGTCCTTGCTAGTTATATTGGTTAAAGTCCACTCAAGAAAACAGGAACTACCCTAGGTGTTTTGAGCAGATGGAGTTTAATGCACAAAATTATTTACACATGTGAGGGAGAAACTGCGAAGCCAAACAAAAGAAGGCGAGGCAACCCAGAAATAAGCAAATGCAGGAAGCCTTTACTGCCCCTAAAGCTGGGGGGATGTAGGGAAAAGCCAGGTCACTGAAGCCCAGAAGTGGAGATGGTAGGCAGAAGCCAGAGCTGTGGTGATCCTGTCCTCTGGGATCTGCAGCCACAGAGGAGCTCCACCTGCTGAGCAGAAAAGGAGAAGGGTAAATCCCTTGCCTTCTCCTTTCCTCCTGACCTCCATTCTCCCTCCAGTGCCTTCCATGGACTCCAGGAAAACATGAAGACAAAACAGAGCAGAGGAACGGGAAGGAGCAGGCATCTGAAGGCACCAGGCCTGGGACTGGTACGCTGGTGTTGGGCATGTGGCAGATATTATTTTCCAAAATTGGCTACAATAATATACCTGGTCCTATATGTTTTTCTGGAACCATGACACTCTCACATCAGGTAAATTTTGAGTCCCTCTCCTTCATCCTGGGTGGGACTTTGTAATTGTCTTCATGAATACAATAGGACAAAAGTGTTGTTAAGTGACTGCTGAGATAGAGTAATTAAAGGCCATACAGCTCCCACCTGGCTGGCTTTTGCTCTTGGGATCCCTCCCTTAGAACCCAGCCACCATGCTATGAGCAAGTGGAGAGCCCACCTGGACAGACTCATGGGGAGAGAAACTGAGGCCCCAGCTGATGACCAACATTATCCTCCAGCCTCCCAGATTCCAAGACTTCTAGCTGAGGCCCCAGATACCATGGAGCAGAGACAAGCTGTGCCTGCTGTCCCTTGTCTGAACTTCTAACCTGCAGAATCTGTGAGCATAATTATTTTATTTTATTTTTTGCCACTACATCTCGGGAAAATTTGTTGCATAGCTACTGTAACTGGGACAGCTGAGGAGAGGGGCAGGAGGGGTTTGAGTCGATATTTAGGGTTTGGGGCAATATTGGCCTCCTCTCAAATCTTCTCTTTTGGGGTAGAATCCCAACCAATAATTGGAATTGGTTTGAGGGCACATGGAAGCTGGTCCCACTCTTCTGAAAATTCTTAAAACCTTGTTTCTGGACCTATTCCCTTGAAGAATTCCTTAATTTGTTTTACACATATTTATTGAGTGCCTAAACTGTGCTAGGCAATTATTTTATTTGAAAATAAAACAGGCCTGGTGCCTAACTTCAGGCAGAATGCAAATTACCTTATAAGTAAATATATAATTACAAATCAGGATAAATGCTCTGAAGGAAAAATATTGGATGCCAAGAGAGTATAATAGAGGATCTGGATATTGTTTGGGGTGTTGTTGAAGCCTCTCTCTCTCTCTCTCTCTCTCTCCCCCCGCCCTCCTTTGCGTGCCTAAACTTATTTATTCTTCAAAGTCATGAAATGTTTTATAACACATTTTTAAAAATTAGCAAAATAAGATTTTTCACTGAAAATGATGGTTGGACATGCATATATATACTAAAAAATATTTACTCACAAGAAACCAGAAACCATTGGGAGTTTTTGCCAGGAGACACATGAAAACTAGAGACTGCATGCCTCAAACAGTGCCTAGATGTGCCAACACACCAAATTTGTCATAGAGTTTTAGGGGAGTGACTCTTAGTTCCCAGGAGCCAGAGACCCCAGGCTGGCTGATCGGCTGTGACCATTGTCTCCAGAAGCCCAAGCGCAATCGAGTTGGCTTTAGGTAAAGAGGGCATGGGAGAAGATTAAGGGAGATAATGAAGCTACACCTGGGAATCCTGGAGAAGTGGGAACTGGGTTGCAGGCTGGGGGCAAGATTAAAGAGCAGATCAGATCCCTGTCACAGAGGCCACGGTGCTGTGCCCCAAGTCTGTCAGTCACTGCACAGAAAGATGGGCCAAAATTGTTACTTCCTGTAGGCCATCGGGGAAAGGGGCAGGTCTGAGACCATTCCCAAGGCCCTCAGTTTTTCTTTCACTAGAGAAAGGGGGCTTCCTTTGGAGCTGGGACTGGGGTCTTTCCATTTGCTGTCTTTTCACAGGGCTATCCTGCCTGGCATCTGGTTCTTTGGCACTAACTGCATACACAGCTTCTTCCAGCTGCAGTTCTCCATGGGATTGAGAGTGACATCGATAGGTTACTTTACCTCCTCCATCATGAGCATCATTTTTGCCACTGCTGCTGCCTGTATCTGCACAGCCTGACTCCCAGAAGGTGCTCATGAAATGTCCCTTGCAGGGACTCTTAATGACCAGGATGGTTGTCAAACAACGCAGAGCCAGACCTCAAACAGAGCCACAGCCCTGCTTCATGATGCTGTGAGGGGACACCCAAAGACCCCCAGAGCAGACAGGAAGATATGGGTGGAGGGGCTTTAGGCTGTGGTCACCTTGATGGTATTGCTGAGGTCTACCTCCTGGGCCTCGCTGCTTGCTCACTCTGTCTGGGTCTGCTCCCTACTCTGATTATTCCCTCCCAAAGATATGGAGACCAGTTTTATAATGGGTGATCATCATGGGCACATTTGCCCCTTACTTTATTGGGGTCTAGGACAAAAAATATACACAGAGGCCCAGATACCACATCTCTAAATTTTCAAAAATGAAAATCAAGCTTACCAGCCATTACATAAAGTATGTTGATGACTGTAACTTCACAGTGATATAAAAGGCTAGGTATGAATTCAGAATTCTTGGATTCCTGAGTTCCCCACTGGAGCACAGCTGGCTCCTGGCCCATACTGGCCCTTTCTTTTTCCACCTGTGGGGCTTGCTCCCACACTGGGAGGTGCCTGGTGTGCACACATGCTCATCCTTTAGCCCATATGGTCCAGCTCTGTCTCACCGCTCCCCATGTTCCCTCCATAAATAGTCAGTCACCCCTTGGCTACCTAGGGCTGTGAACAAATGGTTATATGCATTCTTGGGAGGGTAGACAAAAGGAAGAGGTCTGGGCAGTCCCTGGTAGTGGGCTTAGGGTTATCTGGCAGGCAGTTCTGGAGTCCCAGGATCCCAGAGTGTGTCCAGAAGGGGAAAACAGGCTTCAGGTGGGTGTCCCTTTGGTCCTGTGGACTCTTTCCCCAGGGGCAAGGGTATGGCTAGAGCAGTGTTCTCTAGAGCATGGGACCCAGGCCAGGGGCCTTGATTTCCCAGTTCCAAAGTACTTCTTGTCTCAGAGAGCAGACGAAGTCTTGTTCAATAGAAGTGCTTCTGTATCCTTTGAGCTGTCACTCATTTTCTTCTTCTTCATCTTATACAGCTGCTTAGAAACCTTCGTTTAGGCTATTTATCAACCTGGAACCCATTCTTCCAAGGGTGTTGTTCAAAATATTTCAATACCATGTAGTCTAGACAACAACTAATCAGAGCTGATGCCTACCCAGTGCTGAAGGATACTTCTGGAGGTTCTATACTGGACCAGGCATTGACCCTTCTGTTGCTGGGTCATGGAGAGGTTGAGGAGGGGTCAGGGCCACAAAGATAAATATTGGGGGCCAGGCTTGGGGAAGGCAACTTTTATCATCGACATAGAGATACTTCAATGTTTTAACAACAGTGCTGCTGTACTCATGAATATCAATTCTGTATTCTCTCCTTCTTCCTTGGATTTTATTAGGGGTAGCATTTTACTCAGCTAGAAGTCTACATCTCCAGCTTTTCTTGAAGCTTAGAGGTGGCTCATAATACATAAAGGCAAGTCTTTGAAGGGGCTCATTTAGCTGGGAGGAATCCTCTTTGCCCCTTGCCCTTCTCCTTCTTCCTAACCTGCTCTACCTGGATTAATGATGGCTGGAGCTCCAGCAGCCATTTTGTGACCTTGAGGATGGATGCCCTATGATAAAGAAAACAAAGCAGAAATATGGAAGGAGCCTGGGGCCTTGATGACTGTAGAGCTGCCATACCAGCCCCAGACTGCCCACCATTAGACTCTTTATGAGAGTTTTATGATTTTATAAACTTCAAATTCAGGTAATCCTCTATAGTTAGGTCTCTGTTATTAGCATCTGAATTTGATTACTAACTCATTTCAGTTCCAGTCCTCAATACCCATGTCTCCTCAGGGTGGGTTCATGATCAGGATGTGGAGGAGAAAGGAATCTTCATTTGACATGTGCCTTCCATAGAGTATGTTTTGTTAGATAATCATTAAAACCATTCTAGCTATTTGTGTTACCTTTCTTATTTTGACAGGTGAGAAAACTGGTCTGAGAGGTTATGTGGCTTAACCAGTGGCAGAACTAGGGCCAAGGCCTGGGTCTCACAGACTCTGGAGCCCACACCTGCTTCACCATTTCTCAGTCAGTGTAGGCAGAGAGAGTGTCTAGAACATCCTCAAAGCCTGGGTATCATTGGCTTGCCTACAGCCTTTGCAGGTCCTCACTGGCACCCAGGCAGGCATCTGCTTTTCCAGAAAGGAGGGTTATGTGTGTGTCAGAAAGGAGCCTTAAAAAACCTCCTGTCTTTCACCATTGTTACTTTCTAGAGAAAACCCCAGAAAACCTCAGTAGGGTTATGGGCCAGAGGGTAGGGAAGAGCTGTGAGGCAGTAATAGGGAGCCTTCTGCCCTCCAAGCTCAGGGGATTGAAAATCTGTGGGCAGAGGGGAAGCAGAGAGGGAGCCATCTCTGAGAGGGAGGCATCCAGGGTGCCTGAGAAGGTGCTAGCGCTTCACAGACTTGGAGGCCACTGTGTCTTTTGACCAAACACTTGTTCTCCTGAAACCTGAAAGCCCAGGTTTCCCCTGACCTCAGAAGGCAGCTACAGTAGAAGAACCATTTTCTGAGGCAACTTTATTGACTCAAAAGTCACTAAATGGATGCTGGTGGAAGCCCAGCACCTGCAGGCTGGTCCTCATCCTTTCTTGGATCTCTCAGCTTGACTCACTTCTATTCCTAGTACATTCGAAGGGGAGGGAGAACTGTCCAGAAGCCTGAAGCTCTTGCCTTCTTGCAGATCTCCCTGAGTTCTACATTATGTGTTTTTCTCCTTAGGGGCCAGGGGCCTCATTCTTCCTTCCCCTCATCTGCCTAGAGACTTGCAGAGGTGAAGCACAGCCTCTGACATCCCAGATAGAGCCTGCCTTAGCAAAATGGCTTCCTGAGCACTGGCAAAAGAGTGAGCAAATGCAGGGCAGGAGCAGAGGCTGCTGGCTCAGTGGGCCTCCCCTGGTCGCCTCTGATAGACCCTCCCTGTCCCTGGCTCCCCTTGGAAAACATGACCCACCAGGCCCTCCTGACAAGCCCCCATCACACCGCCCCTTTCATAGGCTCCCAGGCGGAGGAGATGGAAAGCAGACCCTTCTGAATGTTTAACTTCAGCTGGGATGATAATAGCTTTCCCATGGATGCAACTGTATCCTTTCCCTGTGTCCTTCAGGGATCCCAAAACTCCATACGGTTCTCATTTGCAGCTCGTTCCTGAGGAGGCCTCATTTCCTCGCCACACACCCCTGATGTGGTCAGGGTCTCCCTCCCACAGCCCAAGTGGGGTGGGGGTAGGGGCTTCCTTGAGCTTTTCTTTAATGGTGGCCTCCCTTTTGCTTGCCCTGGTCCCCTTATATCCCTCTCTTGGCCTCTGCCCTTCCCCTAATCCCTGCTCCCTAACACCTCAGGCCTTTCAGTTCCTGGTGTCTGAGCCAAGGGGCTGTGGTCAGGGCTGGGCTGTTCCTCAGGCAGAAGTAGTCTTTCTAAAGGCTTTTCCCACTCAGCCTGGTAGGCATGCTGAATGACTCCGGGGGTCACCATTAGCACTGTATCCTATGTGAATGGCACCTCCCAGAGTTATAAGGTAAAAGAAAAGACCCTAACCCACTATTGCCAGTCAGCCTTGCTTCTCAAGCTCTTTCCATTACACACCTCTTATAACTTTGATCTCTCAAGAAGCCCAAGGGAGTTGAGAAGAGGAAATAAAAGAACAATAGACTCACATTTGCACAGAACTATTGTTTTGTTTCTGTTGTTGTTTTAACGCTTTCACATTCCTGATGTCTCTCAAACTTCAAAACCTCCCTGTGGGGATCTGAGACAGGGGGAAAAGGACCCAGGACATTGAAATGACAAGCCTGTATTATAGCTCCAGATCTGGGCAGGAGGAGAAGAAATCAAGGGTGAGTAGGCTTGTGGGCTCTGTAGTGAGGCATGTGGACCTTGGAGCTTATCTGCCTGGGTAGAAGTGTCCTGTTCCACCATTTGCAGATTGGGTAACCTTGTGTGAATCACTTAACCTCTCTGTGCCTCAGTTTCCTCATCTTAAAATGGAGATTATAGCAATATAGCTATGGGTTTATAAAGGAAAAGTGTGAGGAACAGTCCCAAACACGTAGTGTTATGATCACTGTTTTTGTTATTAGATGTGGTGGAGACAAATGAAAGGCCACTGAGAATTTGGCTTCTCTCTCTCTTTGGCCCGCCTGTCTGTCTCTACAACACACACTTAGAGATTTTCAAAGATAAGTAAGCTACTCTTACCTCTGCATCAGACTGCCACTTCAGGTCTGGCCACCCCTTATGTTTTCCAGGTCTAGTTCTGAGGTCACAGCCCAGTGGTTTCTATCCCCCTCTCCCTGTTGGTCGTTCTCTAAGGCCTGGTTAGCTAGGTCCATCTGGGGCTCAAGGATCCCAGGACTGCCTGCCTTCTTGGTTGACCAAGGTCTCCAGTACCCACAGAGAAGCAAGTGGTTGGAGTGGCCTTCAGGAGCCTGGGAGGAGTCCAGAGCCCCTGCTTGCCCTCAAAGGCTAATCCTTCTGGTGGTTCTTTTGTCTAAGGCTGGGCTCACGATAAATAGATAAGATTAGGAGATCAAAGCACTTTCCACAGGTTTGGCCTGAAGGGGTCCTTTGATTCCTTCAATGCACCCCCCATCTCTCTTTCCACTGGTGGGCTCCTCTCAACTCAGAAATCTCCCCCTGCTTTCATTCCTGTTCTTATCAAGCTGCTGCCTCAGCGCTCCACACTAGGCCAGGCAAGTCTTGCCTGTTGAGGAGGAGCTGGGTTTCCCCTCCAGGTTGGTGACTAAATCACCAGTTGGAAGTTGAAGCTAGCATGCTGCAGCAGGTCTGTGAAACCAAAACGGTTTCATTTTGAGCCTCAGTTGCAAAACCTGAAATCTTGATGTTTGTAAATGATGGGTGAGTGAATCATGCCTGCCTCTTGGGGTATCTAATTAGATGCAGGTTCTGCCTGGTGGCCAGAACTTGGCCCAGCGAAGGGAGAAATCATTATAAATATTCTTTCTTTTTCCTTTGAAAAAGGTAGAAATTCTTGTAAGTGTAAAGAACTTGTGGGATTTTCCATAAAACTTGAGAGATAGCTTTGACAAATTGTATTGTGAGTGCTTAAAATGTACCTTTTGCCACTTATGGACTCCTCCTCAGGCCATTCTGGCTACTAGGCCCCCAAACTAGAAGAGAGGTGTGTGTTGAGGAGGTGAGGCCTCTGGGCATATTTCAAGACAGGCCACTGTGGTCAGATTTTCCTGCCACTAACACAGGTCATGGGAGCCTTTGCTGACCTGCTCCTGGAGCTATCATCTGTCCCTCAGTTGTGAGCCCTACTCAGGGAGTTGATGATGTGCAGGGCAACTGGGTGCCTATGAGGGGTGAACTTCCTTGTCAAATGAAAACAGTCATAGGGGATATAGAAGAGCATTACTGGGAGAATTTCCAGGGAGGAGAAAGATCCCTTCCCTGAGCTTCCCTGGGGGAGCAGACAAATTGTGGACTCTGGCTGCTTTTGTGCTTTTACCTCTAGGAGGACCAGCTTTGGGGAAGCTGCTTTTTCTAGTCCAAGAGGGATTGACAATTTAGGTTTGTTTATTCAACAAAGATTGAATGAGTGACTGCCATGTGCCAGAGCTGGTCTAGGTACTGGGAATAGATAAATTAAATGGACAAAAGATTCCACCTCTCATGGAGTTTACATTTTAGAAATGGGAGAACAAAAACAATAAATATAATAAGTGAAACAATGATCTCATCTCCTAATAAGAAGTGCTATGGCAAAATGTAAAAGGAGAATAGAAGGGGGATTGGGAATATGAAATTAGGGTGGTGGCTGAATTTAATAAGGTGGTGAAGGGGAACAGAATATGACACCCCAAAATATACCTCAGTGGCATAAATATTATTTTAAGCTGATCATTTTCAAGAAATAGCAGACACAGGAGAATCTCTGAAAACCAAGTAGAGGTTACCCTTCTAAAAGAGACATTTATATTTATAAGGGAAATCCCCATTTGTACAGGTATCTCTCTATATATACCAGGAAGAGAAGGATGACTCGAAATCTTTAGAAACTCTTATCAATGGAGAAGGCAATGACTTCTGCATTACCACCTTCCCCTTGTTTCCTGTACTTTTCCTGGTCACCTCCCATAACTACCTCCTCCCACCTCCAACATCTTTTGTCTTCTTAAGGTGGTGACTTGACCTATTTTGACAAGGTGCTCAGATTTCTAGGGACTCTCCCAGGTGTACAGGAGGTATACATGTTATTAAACTTCTGTTTGTTTCTCTCCTGTTAACCTGTCTTTTATTACAGGGGGAGTCTCAGCAAAAAATCCTAGAAGGGTAGAAGAAAAATTATTTGTCTTCCCCTACAGTGGTCAGAGAGGCCTCATCAAGAAGGTGACATTGGAACAAAGGCTGAAAGGAGATGAAAGAGTAAGCTGGATTATATTATCTGGGGAAAGGGCATTCCAGCCAGAGGGAACAGTCAGTGCAAAAATCCTGAGGTATGATCATCTGGAGTGTTCCAGGAATAGCAAGGAGGCTAGTGTGGCTGGGGCAGAGGGAGGGAGAGAATAAGAGATTAAGGCTGAGATGTGAGGGGTGGGAGAGATTCTTGTATTCTCTTGGAGGCCATTGTCAGTACCTTGACTTTGAGTAAAATGGGGAGCTATTGCAGGGTTTTGAGCAAAGGAGTCACAAGATCTGACTTCATATAAGTGGTGCAAACCAAAATTAATTTTAGACTGTAATAAAGAATAAAAGACATTTATTTGAGTAAAAAGAGCTGCAACCTGGGAGACAAAGATTTAAGTAGCAACCTAAATTGTGCTTCACTGAAACAAAGAGGAGCTGCCTTTTATAGAGAAAGTTCTTACCCGGGTTCCCAATTAGGTCTGTTTTATGTAAATGAGGTATCCAAATTTCTGCAATTCTGATTGGTCCAAATTGCATGGTCCTGATTGGTCGGCATTAAGCATCCTGGTTGGTCAGTATGGTGCAGTTCAGATTGGATGGGGCAGGTCTCAGTCCATTGGCTGAAAGATGAAACCAGGACTTCCGTTATAACAATTGACTCAGATGTAAAGGATCAAGGCATAGTGTGGGAAGCCCAGTTCAGTTTGAGGTTCTTCATGGTAAACAGAGTACGTGAGGAGCCCCTTTCAGCAAATGGCGACTAGGCTCTTGTTATTTATAAAATTTGGGCTTTCGATTGACCATGGGAGTTCATTTCAGCAGATAAGGTCTTTCTCAGTGTTGCTTCAAATGAATCTTTCTTCTTGGGGTTCACAGTGGAATCATATGGTATTTACCTCTTTGTGTATGGCTTCTTTCACTTAGCATAATGTCTTCAAGGTTCGTCCATAGTGTAGCATGTATCAGAATTTTATTCCTTTTTAAGACTGAATAATATTCCATTGTATGGATACACTACGTTTTGTTTATGGACATTTGGATTGCTTCTACTTTTTGGCTATTGTGAATAAAGCTGTTATAAACACTGGTGTGCAAATATCTGTTTGAGTCTCTGCTTTCAATTCTTTGGGTTTTATACCTAGGAGTGAAATTGCTGGGTCATATGGTAACTGTATGTTTAAGTTTAGGAATCACTATACCATTTTCCACAGTGGCTGCACCATTTTACATTCTATCTGAAAATACATAGGAATCTCTTTTAAAGACACTTTGGTACAGTTCTTCACACCAGCTGATGAGGTGGAGATGGAATGAGGACCCCTCCACCCACCCACACACACACACACACACACACACACACTCCCATGGAGGGATTATTCAAGTGAGGACATACCCAAACTTACAGAGGAGGCCTGATGACAGTTGATGGAAACTTTTTGGTCTCTGAATATCCAGTTCATTCTACCACAGCTTTATCACTTCAGTTGGACCATGTCATAGTGCTGAACAGCTAGGACATAGGTTTGAGTCCTGCCTTTACTGTGGCTGTGTGACCTCAGACCAAGGACTTCCCCTTTTTAGGCCTCAGTTTCCTGCTCTGTATGAAAAAAGAGGAGAGTAATAGGGTGGGGTAGGCATGCAATGAGGTAATGTGAGTCCAGTGATTTCTGAAGGGCTTGGCAGATGGTACGTGTTCAGTCAGTGGGTGCCATTGTCACTATGATCCATTCCTGGGGATTTCTCTAATGGTAACCTCTAGGTGACAACTTAAGCACCTAAAGTCAAGGTTAAGAGTCTACTTTGATACCCATTACTGTTCTAGGATTTGGGGATGGAAGGTTGTGGTGGATACCATGATACACCACTCAAATTCAAAAAAGAACTTGTTGTCCCAGTTTTGGGGGTGCTTTTAGGGGTACTCTCTGGCCGTCTGCACCTTTAGGGGTTGCCTCAGCTAAAGAGAGTGCCTCAGTCAAAGTCATGACCTTCTGAATCTACAGTGACCTTTAAATATGGGAGTATAAAGGCCTAGTTACTAGCCCCACTTGTGGACAATTCTGTGGTAGGCTGAATAATGCTCCCTGACCCCCAAGATGTCCACATCTTGGTTCCCAGAACCTGTGAATATGTTCGTCATCTTATATGGCACAAGGGACTTTGCAGATGTTATTAAATTAAGGATCCCGAGATGGGGAGGTTAGCCTTGATTGTCTGGGTGGGCAAGAAATCAGAGTCACGGTAGGATATGTGACAACAGAAGCAGAGGTTAGAGTGATGTGACTGCCAGCTCTGGAGGAAGGGGCCAAGAGCCAAGGAATGCAGGCAGCCTCTGGAAGCTAAAAAAAAAACAAGGAAATGGATTCTCCCCTGAAGTCTGCAGTGGGAATGCAGCCCTGCCGATTTTAGATTTCTGACCTCTAGAACTGTAAGAGAACAAATGTGTGATGTAAGGCAGTAGGTTTGTGGTAATTTGCTCCAGCACAAGAGGAAACTAGTACAACTCTGAATGTGGGGCCAGCTGCAGAGCTCCTAGGGGGGTGGGCATGGAGCCTTCTTCCCCTCAATCCTGCCCTTCCCTTTCCCTTCTGGTGGGGTTGGTGCCTAATTAACACCCTGCACTTTAAACTCCATCTCAGAGTCTGCTTCCTGGGAAACTCAACCTGCCACACTTGATATATATAGCTTTATTATGGACAATTTCAAACAGACATTAAAGTAGTGAAAATAATATAATGATCTCACATGATCCCATTGCCCAGCTGGGACAATCGCCAACTCGTGGCCAACTTCTTTGCTTTGTATGGAAATGGTAGTGTAAAGGGAGAAGCTCTGGATATCCTCACAGTCTAGTGGGAAGTTCAGATGGTACAGACATCTCTGAGACCAAGAGAATGCTAGGCAGCAGTCCCCACATCAGCAAGTATGTAGTTGGGGCACAGAGAAGGCAGCCTTGGAGAAAGGCAGGAAAGGGATAAGCTGCCCAGAGCTGACAGGGCAGGCCATGTCAGGAAGGAGTGGATCCTAAGGGAGGGTCATAGGTAAGGCCGATCTCATTTAAAGGGTCCTGAGTCTGAGGCAGGAGGCAGAAGGTGACAGGAAGCAGGTGAGTGGCAAGGGACAGTGGTGGGTATCACTTGCATAGAGTAGACCATCATCTATCTTTGTATTTTCATTCCATTGTATTTCTAATCTATTGTTTTTTAAATAGGCCTCCACCTGCTTCTACATGACTATTAATAATAACAATGCTAGCTGCCAGGTGCTGGGCTAAGCACTTGATACAGGTTATCTCACAAATCCTCCCAACAACCATAGGAGGCAAACACTATTGTTATCACCATTTCACTGAGACTCAGTGGAGTAAGGCCACTTGGCCAAGGTCCCATGGATGGTGTATTAGTTTCCAAGGGCTGCTATAACACATGACTACAAACTGGGTGGCTTACAACAATAGAAATAGATTCTCTCACAGTTCTGAAGGCCAGCAGTCTGAAATCAAGGTTTTGGCAGGGCTGTGCTCCCTCTGAAGGCTCTAGGGGAGGATCTTTCCTGGTGTCTTCCCCCTTCTGGTAGCCCCAGGCATCCCTTGGCTTGTGGCTGCATCACCTCAGTGTCTGCCTCCATCTTCACATGGCTTTCTTTCCTCTCCATGTGTCTCTTCTCTGTGTGTCCCTTATAATGACACTTGTCATTGGATCCAGGGTCCATTTAGATAATTCAGGATGATCTCATCTCAAGATCCCTAACTTAAATACATCTGCAAAGACCATTTTTTTCTAATTAAACTCACATTCCCAAAGGTAGACAGCATTTTTTTGGAGGCCACCATTCAACCCACTACAAATCGGAAGAGAGGGACCAGAGATATGAACCTAAGAAAAAGGATCTGCTGTCCCTGGAATGTGATCCAATCTTGCCGAGAAGAACTGGACCAGTAGGAACTCCCTTGTGCTGGTTTCAGAGTGTGGCCATAAGTTCTTTTACACTCCTTCCATAGAAAGCTGGTGTCTCTGCCCCTGTCTTCCAATCTGGATGGGCTTGTGGCTCACTTGTCACTAAAAGAATGTGGCAAAGTAATGCTGTGTGGCTTCTAATGGTGTGTCAGAAAAAGTGACACAACATCTGCAGTTTTACAGAAACATTTGCCTTTGGAGCCCTGAGCTGCCATGAGAGCTGCTGACTGCCATGAGGCCACCATGCTGAAAGGAAGCCTAGGCCACATGGAAAGGTCTCATGTAGGTGCTCTGACCAATAACTCTGCTGAGACAGCTGACAGCCAGTCGCTCCCCTCCGCCCTATCTCCAGATGATTCTAGCTCCAAGCTATCCTGTCACCCCCAGCCATGGAGTCTTCCCAGCTGTGGCCCCAGAAATCATGGAGCAGAGACGAACTGTCCCTGCTGTCCCCTATCTTAATTCCTGACCCACAGAATCTGAGTATAATAAAATGGTCTTTTTATGCAACTAATTTTTTGGGGTGGATCGTCACACAGCAATAGTAATCAGGACACCCCTCCTTATCTAGAGAAAGCCCCAAATAGAGTGTTAGCAGTTCCTGAGAAATACATCTGATTAGACAGGGACAAAGAAAGTATCTCCTGGTTAAACTACACCCCTACCTCAATTCCCATTGGTTCTATGATGAGAGATGAGGTGAGGTGAGGTGGCAGGGCACAGAAAATGGAAACAGCTCTTTTCAGCATGAAAGACCATCCTTCCTCAAAATCACTCACAGACAGAGCCATGTAGCCTAAAGCTGCAGCTAGGCCTCTCTCCAGCTGACTTCCCTCCAGTCCCTGCCAGAGCAAGGCTCCTGAATGTAGGCTTCAGTAGAGCCCAGCTGCAGTCATGACCTCCTATGCAGCTGTGGCAGACTGCAGGCCCCTGGCCACTTTCTTTCCCAGATCCTGACTACCTGACTGATCACCCAGCCCTAGCCCCTGGGGCCCAGCCTATCCTATCCCATGGGACTGGGTGATCTTCCATCCTGCCTTTGCCAGGGCCCATGATCTGTCTGCAGCCCTGGCTGCTAATTATAGCACAGGCCCATTCATTTGCTGGATTGGATCTTTGGATTTTGTCATTTGCTATGCAGAGGTTTTCTTTCTGACTAATTTGTTTACCAGGTTTAATTCTTCAATCATGTTTTCATTTTAAGAGATTTCAGGGTAATTATAAACTTTGAATACATCCATCTGAGGCACCAAAGTGCTCTCAGCTCAGTTCTGCTAGGGCCTGCCATTCTGTTGGTACGCTTGAGATTTGGTGTGAATAGGACCTTTCCCGTCCATCCCACCCTGACTCCTGCAACTGAAAACATCTGGGCCTCTAAGAGACAAGGTCAGGATTTTTGAAAAAGGCACAACTGAAAACCACACTGGGTTTGGGAAGAGATTGAATCAGGTTGGTGTGTGAATGAGATTGCAGAAACTTTAAGAATCCAGCCCCTCTCTATCCACCTTGCCTAGGCTGCTCCCCTAGGCATTGGGCAGAGGGATTGAGGACCTAGTTTCCCAGTATTGTCAGCTGAGTGACTGTCGAAGTGGGGTGCAGGGTGTACCTGGGAGAGTTCCAGCTGCATAGTCCCTGAGCAGTGGGGCCAGGCAAAGTTTCTGAGCTCTCAGGAGTAAAATAGTAATAGGTCGAAGAGGAGAATGACAATTCCTGTTCCTTCCACTTTGCAGGCTTGTCATGAAGGAGCTGATGTAGGAGGCATTTTTTATCACATAGCACAGTTCTGAGATGGTGGTATTGTGGAACAAAGTCTCTTGGCCATATCAGCAGGGTCCTGCTGGCAGGCTGGGTGATGTGGCACCTGAACAACTGACATAAAGGCAGGAAATGCCGCCAGGACCCTAGATGTCTTGACTCTATCACCATTTCTCAACCAGTGTGTCCTGGCTCCTGGGTATGCTGGGATGGTCTCTATGGAATGTGTGAGTATATGAATTATGACTCCAAGTCCCAGTTCCGCCCTCGGTACCTTATCAATGCCACACTGGAGAGCTGCCTGAGTCCCATATCTTATCAGCATAAACGAATTAAGGTTGCCTAATTTGCACATCCATATCAAACCTAAAGGTGGATGGGTAGGTAGTGTAGAATGTGCAATAATCATAACTAGGATCAATGGATTAGGCTTAGCTAATTTACATGCAGCCAATAACAGTCAAAGTATGAAAAGCAAAGTTGCCAGGGGAACCAATCACATGAAGGAAATTTTCCATCAAAGTGTAAGCCCCCAAGTTTACCATGCTCGATAGTGTTTGCTCCCACTGCAGGAGAGAGAATGCGTGAGGACTTGGGACATGCTCTGACAAGAATGTGGTGCTGGATTCCATGCACAGTGACAGCCTAGGCAACTACAGGCAAGAGGGAGAGAGTGGCCATACTGTTGTCATTTGGGTTCTCTCAGAAGCAAGCCTGAGACAAAGATTTGACTGCAGGAAGCAGTTGCAGAGGAGTGTGGGTATGCGGGAAGACAGCTAACAAAGGGTGAATGATCAGGCCAGATGCCTCTGTGCACAATTGTTATAGGCCGAATTGTGGCCCTCACAAATTCATTTGTTGAAGTCCTAACCCCTAGTACTTCAAAATGTAACTGCCTTTGGAGATAGGGTCTTTAAAGAGGTGATTAAAGTCAAATGAGGTCATTAGGATGGGTCCTAATCCAATATTACTGGTGTCCCTATAAGAAAAGGAAATTAGGACAGAGACACTCACAGAGGGAAGACCATGTGAAGACACAGGGAAGAGAAAGTGGCCAAGGGGAGAGGTCTCAGGAGAAACCAACCTTGCTGACACCTTCATCTTGGACTTCTAGCCTCCAGAACTGTGGGAAAATAAATTTCTGTTGTTTAAGCCAGTCTGTAGTACTTCATTATGGCAGCCGGAGCAAAAGAATATAGTAACGAAAACTCATTTCCATTGGAGGAAATAGTGTGGAAGACAGGCTTCCAAGCTATTTCACTTGAGATATGAGGAGGTGGGGGTGTTTATCCCCCAACTTGCTTCAGTCATTAATTAAGGGCTGTTTCCAGGGGGGCATTAATTCCCACACTCTCAATCTGCTGCAGGTGCAGGCAAAGCAGTTTTGGTGGCTAGTAGAAGCTCCTAGGTGAAGAAAGTTGGGCCTGGATATGCTAAATGATAAGAATGACAGGACTTGTGGGTGGCAATAATGATGGCATTAGCTGCACAAGCTTATGTATGGGATGAATCATAAACTCTCTTAGGCGCTTGCCTAGAAGCTTAGCTTACAGGGGCCTTTAACTTCTTTCCTAAAGGAAAATGTGTGTGTGCAGTGCATGTATTACTAGGCAGGTTTAGTCTAGATAGAATATATACTTTTATATTGAATCACCCTGTGTAATTGATTGCCCTCAATGAATATAATGTGGAAAAGTACCTCTGGTTAGTTTCCATGCCAAAGCCAGTGAGGTGAATGGAACATTTAACAGAGTTCACTGTGGTCTTGGACCTGTGTAGCTTTGATCGTCTTTCTAGTGAGGCATAAAGCACTTCAGTGCCTCTTGCTAATTTTAGACTCATGTACGGGGCACAGCTAGGATGAGGGTGCTTTGAGTCTGGCTTCTTGGCTTCAAGCAGCTGAAACCAACACTAGCCTACTTCAATAAGAAAGGGATTTCTGGAGGGCGTGAGGTAATCCACAGATTTGAGGAAAGAAGACAGGACTCATAGCCAAGAACACTCTGGTAGAGGGGTGGGAGTGGCTTGCTAGACTCCCCGCCACAACCTTTGTACGACACTGTCACTGCTGGACCCTTAGGGTTGCCACCATGGTACATTGTCCCTGCCTTTTTATGACATTCTCTTGAGATTCAGTGTTGGGGTCCCCTGGCTGCTGGGGTTAAATTAAGGGTGGTTGTTTCAGGGAGAGGAGCTTGGGCATGGGCTGCTCTAAAAGGGAGGTAGACTATCTGTTTCCCCAGTATTTTGCAAGCCAGGGGATGCCTCCCAAACAAGAGAGATACTTGTCCTTGACACATGGGTGGGTAAAAATCCTAGAAGGATGAAGACAGGGGTGGAGTTGTTCTTGTGAGTCCTGGCTTGTTTGCTCAGTTTGGGCCCAGACTAGTGGAGAATGAGTTGACTAGATATATGGTTGGATGTGGAGTGGGTATCCTTGGCCAGGGATCCCTGTGGGCAGCAATATATACCAAGGGGCAGAAGCAGGAAGTCTAAAGGACACTAGGTGTTCTGCTTATCTACTATGGTATTATAAACCACTTCAGAACAGTGATTAAAACCATAACAACCACTGTACTGCTTACAAATCTGGAGCTTGACTGGGCTCAGCCAGGCAGTTCTTGATTAAGGGTCTTATGTTTCAGTGACATGGTAGCAGGGACTGTAGTCACCGAAGGCTTCTTCACTCACAGATCTGGCTTCTGGGTTGGGAAGACTCCCATAGCTGGGGGTGGAACCAGCTGGGGTTCTTTGAATCTCCCCATCTCTGTATGGACTCTCTGCATGGCCTTTACAACATGGCGGCTCAAGACAGTGGGACTTCTTACACATCAGGTCAGGGCTTCCAAGAAAGAAAACCATACAGTATCTATGTTGCCTTTTATGACCTAGTCTTGAAAATCATGTGATATCACTTCCGTCATATCCTATTTAGTCCATGGGAGCCTGGAAGGCCCGCCCATATTCCAGGGGAGGGGATTAGACTCCTTTACCCTGTAATTGGAGAACTGTCAAAGAATTTGGGGATGTGTTTTAAAACCACCATAGTAAGTTAGGAGATGGCGAACAGCCACTTGACTTGACTGTTTGACTGGACTGACACATTTTTCCTTCTCAGTTTTCTAATTCGGCAGCTTGTTTCCCATATGCAGAAAGGCCTGGCTCAAACTCCCAGCAGTATGTTAGTAACTATCATGTTTGCACCTCATGGGCTGGACCCACTGATTCTAGTTAATCCTGCTTCAACATTATGCCAGGAGAGCTCAGTCCAACTGAAATTTGACTATTGGTTTTTAATTTTGGTGCCATTTTTTCATGCTGATGGCTCTTCTGGCTGACAATGAGTTACCCTGGGTGCAAATTAAATACAATAGAATTGCTAAAAAGGCCATTAGAATATGCTAGCAGGAGGAAATCTACAAGTTGTCAGACCTGGGCAGACTCTCCCCTTGTCTTTGGGACATAATTTGCTTAACTTGGAATAGACCTGTGCATAGGACCAGTTCAGATATTGGAAATAGACACCTGCAGGCAGCTGGAGAGACTGAGCAAGTGGCTACAAGGTCTGCAATCTTACACTGGTTCAGTTGGTTCTTTTTGCAGGAAAAATCTTGTTCTGTAAGTATACATGTCCCCAAGGATCTCTGTCTAATGTTCCATACGCTCTTCTCATGCAAGGAAGTGTTGAGATTTAATTCTCAACCTCTAGGCCCACAAGGAAGGCACCACATATCTGGCATAATGAACTATGTTTTCAGATTTCTAAATTTAGAGGGAAGGTGAGAACGCACCAACGGTTTTTCTCTTGTGTCTAATTCTGAGCAAAGATAGACTCTTATCTGTTGAAGACTTCGTGTCGCACATTCAGTCACAGTTTCTTTGTATTATTTTTTAAATCTCTAAAAACTGAGAGGAAATAGATTCAGGATTCACTTCTTAAGGGTGCAATGCTTGATGCCAAATAGTGATTCTATAAATCAGGAGGCGTTAAGCCTTCAGAGAAGACAGCGTGTGGTCTTTAAGAGTGGAGATGCAAGACCGGAAGCTGTGCAGTGATGTTGTTTGGGGAGGGGAAATGTGCTGGGAATTATTTACAAGTGATAAGGGGACCCCCGCAGAATCAGCAATAGCTAATACTTATTGAACCTTGCCAGCCACATTTGGACACTTGAAATGCTTGCAACATTTAATCTTCATAGCAGCCCTCTGTGGTGTGGATTATTATCATCACCTCCATTTAACAGATGTCAATCTTGAGGTTCGGTAACTTTCCCAGGGTCCCCCAACAAGTTAGAGGCAAGGAGAGTGTTTTTAGATTGAGTTCAACTGCCAGGACAGGGAAAGAAATACTGGCTTTAACAAAATAGATATTCTTTCGTATAAAAACAAAGTTTGGAGATAAACAGTGTAATTCTGGTAATAGTGACTCCATAATCATTAGCCACCCAAGTTCCTTCTTTCTTGTTATTCCGCCATCTAACATATGGTCTGTGCCTTGCATTGCCAGATAAAATGCAGAACACCAGTTCAATTGGAATTTTAGGTAAAGAACAAAAAATTAATTGGTATAAGTGTATCCTGTGCCATATTCAATAATTAAATAAAATATTAACATTAAAGTATTTTTTTAATTAAATAAAAATATTTTTATTTGCACAATCTACAACCCTTTCTCCACCTTGTGGCTCAAGATGGCTGCTTGCATTCCAGCCTTCAGAACCACATTTCAGGCAGTGGGAGGGAAAAGAAGGGCGTCCTTCCCTTTAAAGACAGTGTGGAAATCACCCCTTAAGCTACTGCTCACCTCACATTGGCCACACATGGCTTTTAGGGAGGCTGGGAAATATGGCTTTCATTCTGGGAAGCCATGGGCCCAGCTGACAATCAGAGCTTCTGTATTAAGAAAAATGGATATCGGGGTCACTCAGTGTCTGCCACAGCTGGGATTTAAAGCCAAGTCAGAATGGTTTTTGAGTCTTGAGGCTTAGTCATCCTGATGTCCTGCCTTTTCTCCATTTCATGAAAGAAATAGTGGGGCAGACATGGTGCATGTTTCGCACAGCCCTTTTTGGATCCTTTTCACAATTTCTGGGTACTTCTCCCATGACTTCTCTGTGCTTTTGCTGCTAATAGCCAGCACCTGGGACAGTCTTCACAGGGCTGCCCTAAGGCAACTGGAGCACTATGTCCACACCTGGGAATTGGCTGTTAGCCAATGACTCACTGTGCCAGAGCTGGCAAGCCTGGCTTTCTTGCCTGGAGTCAAGAGGAACACTTAAGCATAATTTACACTCCAGAGCCTCGGTGGGGTCAGGCTGAGGCCGAGTGTGTGCCCTTGCTGGCTGCTTCCTTTTCCTCGTCCTGTTTTCCTCACTCCCTTAACTGGTCCCTCCTGGAAGCACCGCCTTCATAAATCACTTGCACACAAATCCTTGTTGCAGTGTCTTAGTGGCCTAAGATAAGGGTTTACCCTGGAAAATATAAATAGGAAGTGGGACAGCACTTTTGGAGACAAAGTGGTTCTGTTGTCACATGCCCCTCTATGATGAAGAGGCCAAAGTGACTTGCAAAACTCTTGAGCTTGAATTAGGTCACACCCAGCCTCACTGGCAAATCCTAAGCTGTGACAACTTATATGAACTTGAACATTTAATATTTATTCCAATCTTCCTCCAAGCTGTATGTTTTTTAGGGAATGTGTATTAGTCAAGGTTTGGTTGGGGAAACAGAAAACACTTCATCTTTCAAATAGGAAGGGATTAAATATTGGAGATTAGGTGCTTATAAAACATTTGACAAAACTGGGAGAGCAAAGGTCTAGGAAAGCCAATACCAGCTCTCAGATTTTCCTCCAAACTTCCAGAGCATCACAAAGCACATTGAGTTGCACACTGATCTGCAAGACCAAGGTAGGTGATTCTCAGGGAAGAGCCTGAGAGTTGTCACAAAAGGTTCCATTTGCTGTATCTTTTGTGTCTGCCTTCCATTGCTGGATAAGCAGTAATTGTGGCTTCTTGCCTCCCTTTGGGATTCTAAGTCTTGTGTAAGTATAGTAGATCCTCATTATTTGTGGATTCCATATTCGCAAATTTGCCTACTCACTAAAATCTATTTGTAATCCTAAAATCAGTACTCACGGCATGATCACAGTCATCCATGGACTTGTGCAGAGTGGCGAAAACCTTGAGTCACCAGCTCACCTATTCCCAGCTGAGGTTGAACAAGGTGATGTTCTGCCTTCTGGTTTCAGTTCTCATACTATAAACAAGTACCCTTTTTGAGGTCTATGTAGTGGACATGACTTTTACATTTTTGTGCTTTTGTTGGCGATTTTGCTTAAAATGGCCTTTAACTATAGTGCTGAATAGGTTGTGATGTGCCTTACAGAGAAAATATGTGTATTGGATAAGCTTCATTCAGGCCTGAGTTATAGGGTTGTTGGCCATAAGGTCAATGCTGATGAATCAACGATATACAGTTGACCCTTGAACAACATGGGTTGAAACTGTGCAGGTCCATTTATACATGGATTTTTAAAATAAATACCTTCTGGGTGGTAATCATACAATAGAATATATAGATGTCAAATTATAATGTACACCTGAAAATTATATAATTATATTAATCATTGTTACCCCAATACACTTAAAATAGTAATAATAATAATAATCACATTAAAATCTTTATAAAGGAAAAAATAAATAAATACTGTTTTCAATCTGTGGTTGAGAGTCTGCAGATGTGGAGGGCCAGCTGTATGCATTGATCTATATAGTTTTCTTTTATAGGGGACCTGAGCATCAGCATATTTTGGTATCTGTGGGGGGTTCTTGGAACCAATTGCCCACAAATGCTGGGGGTAGTTAAGTTTTTAGGGAGTCAAAGGTTATATGCAGATTTTCAACTGCATTGGGGGATCAGTACCCCTAACTCTTGAGTTAAGGGTCAGCTGTATGTTGAATAAACTGTCTTTAAACAGAAACACACATAAGACAAAGTTATGTATTGATTGGGTCACAAAAATGTGATCAGAGGCTCTCTGCAACTTAAACCTATATTTTCACTAGGAACAACAATTTATTATTCACTAACTCAATGTTCACAGAGACTTTATAGAACATAGTTACCATGAATAAGGGGAATCTACTTTACTTCTCATTGGTAGAATCTAATTAGTAACCCATTTCACAAGGAATGCTAGACAATATAGTCCCTATGCTTCCAGATGCTTCTATGTTTGGTAGAGCATAGAAGGGAGAATGGTACTTAGTTGCTGAGAGACAATCCAGGACAGCATGTTAAACCATTTAATACTTTTTTTAAAAGTTTAACCATTTCCTTAGGGTTTACAGTAGTTAATTAATCGGTGTCTACTTTCAAATAATATTATGCCTTTTGCATATAGTGTAAAGATCTTGTAAGAGTATGCTACCAATTCCTCCCTTGCATTGCTTCTATGTTGGCTTTAGACAGTCAGTTATCTTTTAGAGCAACTTTAAAAAATTAAACACAATTTTATTTACCTTATTTTTAGTTCTCTTTATTTATTTGTGTAGATCCAAGTTTCTGTCCGATACCACATTCCTTCTACCTGTAACGTTTCTCATATTGCAGTTCTGCCGGCAATAAATTCTCACAGTTTTTCTTTGTCCGAGAAAGTATTTCTTTAATTATTTGTTTATTTATTAAAATGGCAGTATGCTTATTGCATTTCTCTCTCCTTCTGGCTTTACTGAGGTATAACTGATAAATAAAATAGTTAGATAAAGTATACAATATGATGATTTAATATATGGATACATTGGGAAAGGATTCTCCCATCAAGTTAATTAAGTAAATTCCTGACCCATAGAGTCATAAGAAATAAAATGGTAGTTGTTTTAGGCTACTAAATTTTAGAGTGGTTTGTTAGGCAGCAATAGCTAACTAATAAAACAGAGACTCCCAGGTGCCCACAGTAACCCTTCTCTCTTTGTCCTCTTTAAAAGAAAAATTCATTTTTCAGCTAAGTACAGGGCCACTTGAAATGAAAACTACATTTCTCAATTTTTCTTGTGGCTAGATACAGCCATATGATATTAAGTTCTGGCCGATGGCATATAAGTAGAAAGGGTGTATGCAACTTCTGGGATAGCATTTATTTTTGAGGTATTGATCTTATCAAAGCATCAGAATCTATTGGAGACACCATTGCAATTGGAGAGATAAGAACACTTTGCACCATGACCATCTTTGCTTCCTACCTGACCTGAATGTGATATGGGTTGCTTTGGGTACCTGTTATGAAAAATCAAGAGCAACAGCAACTCAAATATTGTACTTTAGGTAAGATATGAGTACCAAAAAGTCAATGGAGGAAAAGGTTGTTAAAAATGACACTGGGAGCACCAATTGGAAAGACTGCCTTTAACCTGCTAGCAATCTTCTAACATTTTGAGTGCCTTGAAAAATAAGTTGTGATGAATCCACTCATTGCAAATGGATTTGAATCAAGACTTTGGGCCCTCTGTCTGACTTTGGGCATGGAATATTCTCAGGATAGTAACATAGGCCTGGTACTTGCACCTCAATTACCCATTCACGGTTTAAGGTTGTGATCTTGCCATAGTAGAATTTACAAAGATCTCCTTGCCATATCCCAGAGTTTTCCTTGTGGCCATGAGGTCTGGTTGCCCACACTGGTAGCCTTGATTGACTGACTTCCCTTCCCTGTCTCGCTTTTGCTGTTCCTTGTACCTCCCAAATAAACTGTCATCTAGAGCTCACTTCTTATCTCAAGATATATTTTGGGGGGATTCCAAACTATGATAGTACTTTGCTTTGTTTGTGTATTTTCCCACAGCATCTAGTTTAATCCTTGGCACAGAGCAAGTCCTCAATAATAACTTATCAACTGGCTACCTATCTATCGGAATGAATAACTGAATGACTTAATGGTTGCAAAGACCACTCTTTTTGTGGTAGACACAGAGATGTGTCACCAGATCCCCCTTCAAGGAAATTCTCGTTGTCCATCCCTGGGTTGGGTGATGAGCAGACAGCCAAAAGCTGTCAATTCTTTTAACTGGCCTCAGCTAAGGAAGCCACCTCGCTCCAGGGCACAACCTTCCCAGACAGGCCATGCCTGGTGACTAAGTATAAAGGTATGTTTTAGCAGAAAGCATAAAAAGGGTATAATGATGTAGCCATTTCAGCCTATCACAGGAAAACTCTGGTCGATGATCCTCATTCCTCAGCTCTCTGCCAGATTAGCTTTTCCCTCTGCCCTACTCTGCATCCTTCTACTTCTTTTCACAAGATTTGATGGCCAATCTTATAAACATCTTGCCCTTCAGAAGATATCCTGTCATCTTCCTCCTGAGAACCCAACCTGCAATACTTGTCCATAGATTTTGTGCTTTCATCACCCCGATTCTCTCACTGTCACTTCCAAAGACTTTGTGCTTTTCTGACCCTACCTCATTTTTCACATGACTGCCCATTCCCTCTGCCCAGTAATAAGACCTGGATAATGCTTTCCGGTTGACAAAGTATCGCTCCAGATGATATCAGCTTTAGTTTTCATGATAGTTCTGCAAGGTAGGTGTTTTGATTCCCATTTTTCAGATGAAGAGACAGAAATTTAGAAAAATAGAGATTTACCCAAAGTCTTTGAAGTGGAAGCCAGAACTCAGAAGCCATTGGAAAGCACAGGAATTTCAGCAGATGATCTCCCTCTTGGTGGGCCAAGGGGTAAGGATTGACAACATCTGGTACAGGAACTATCTGGTATTTGGGTTCAGATACTGAAGATGCTTGTTGAATATTTGCTGGGAACAGTAATGGTCTGCAGTACCTTAAGCTGAATTAATATGTGAGATTTGTGGGGAAAGCCCAAGAGAGGTCCAGGATTAAGAGCTTGGGGAGGAGGATTGTTGCTGGTAGAGGATTTCCCAGTGCTTGTGATGATGGATGACGGATGGCCCTGAACGGGTAGTAGGGAGTCTGTCAGGACTCCATACTGGGGCTGCACCTTCTGCTGAGAGCTGTCTGGTGCAGAGAGGGTGGATAGATAGGATAAGGGGGAGTTGGGGTGTGAGAGTCCCATCTGGAATTTGAGAGTTCCTCTCTCAGTTGATAGAAGGGAAACTCACTTGGGGAAGCCAGCAGACAACACTCTGCCCAGGTGCTGAGTGTTTTCATCCCTGTGGTTCTGGAAGCTTCTGGCATGTGGCATCTGACCAGTTTTGAATTGGTCTTTTCTATAAAATCCATATTTATAAGGCTGGGAAAAAAATAAGTCGAGAACAAAGGCTGTTCAAGTCTTATCAGCTAGTGCTCCCCAAAGGCAGTGGATGGACACATGAAAGGGAAAAAAAGAGACCCTTGCTCCCAGGACAGACACAGACAAATGGGTACTTAGGTTGAGGAAGAAGCCAGGGATCCATCTCAGATAAAGTCCCACAGCTTCAACCTGACCCTGGGGCTGGGGGTCCAAGTGTGTGTTCACCTCAGGCTTGTCTTACCCATGCAAGGCAACTGAGATCCATATACCCCCACTCATCAGTCATTGGCAAGGCTGCTCCCTCACAGGGAAAGATACATTTCCAACTCTCTTCAATGATGCAAGACCCTGAGGGCAGACCCTCTGAAGCAGGGGTCCCCAACCCCCGGGGCCATGAACTGGTACTTGTCCATGGCCTATTAGGAATCTGGCCGCACAGCAGGAGGTGAATGGTGGGTGAGCAAGCGAAGCTTCATCTATATTTGCAGCTGCTCCCCAGCATTAGCATCACCGCCTCAGTTCCACCTCAGATCATCAGGTATTAGACTCTCATAGGAGCACCCGTCCCTGGTGACAAAAAGATTGGGGACCACTGCTCTAAAGAACAGACAGGTGCTGTTTATTGGCAACAAAAGCTCACTGAAGTTAAGGGGTGCTCAAGAAAAGTACAGAAGTATCCAGGGGGAAGCCGGGGCAACTGGCAACAATGATTCTTAGTAAAGAAGAAGAAGTTTGTTTGTTATTTTTGAGCCCTCCAGAGCATAATGGATGCTCCTCCTCTATGCCTTTCTTGTCATTGTTGTGATCATCTTTGCTCTTGTTGTGAACTCCATGGGGGCAGAAACTATAACTTCATATCCTCAGCAATCCGCATAAGGCCTGGTACGTAGCCTGCCTGAAACAGTTGCCTAAGGGATGGGAAACAGAATGTTTTGTTCAACAAGAGTATAAACTACTAATGCACAGGGCCAAGACTGAAACAGTGCTCTCTAGGAGCAAGGTGCAGGCCAGGGCATGGACCAGGGCCTTAGCTGGTTCTAGAATGCTTTTTTTGAACATGGAGCCAGTTTGGCAGCCTCTCTGTTAACCACCAACTCACCCCCTTGAATGAGTGATGCCTTCTGTAGATGTCAAATAGCTGTAGCTGTTAACTTTCTGTGTGTGGATGGAGAACAAAGGCATCTCTCAGCTTCCCTCAAGAGAGCCTGGATGGTTCTGAGCTTAGAGAAGAGTGAGGTCAAAATGAAGCTGGACATCTGGACCAGAGGGAAGTGGACTTTTAGCTTAGGCAAGAAGTCTTTAGTGCAGAGCTAATTCAACTCTGAAAGTAGCTGGAGAAGGACTCCAGTGGGTGTAATACCCATCCATACTGTGGCACCCACTTGGGCACTTGATATCCCTTTAAACTTTTTGTATCTTATTCTTTCAAGATCTGATTATTACTCTCCTTATGAAGCAGAAGGGCTCTGGGGACTGACTCGCAGTAATTAAAATCACATGACTTTGGTATAAAAAACTTGGAAAGTGAGAAATCCAGTCATTTATTCATTTATTTATTCCATGAATATTTATTGAGTGCTAACTTAAGCCAGGTTGGTGATGCATAACCTTAAAGTTCTTTCTAGAAGGTAGCAAAGCCTTTAGGCAGGAGACAAAAACAACACCGGTTATTTTAACAGAGAGAATTTAATATAGAGAATTGTTAGCTGGGTATAAGGGGTTATTAACTAGTCACCAAAGAACCAAAAAAAAAAAAAGCCTAAAGGAAATTCTAAGGCATTGTGAGGTAGTAGTTTCAGGCAGCAGTTACCACTCCTAGGGGAATATAGAAAAAAGTTGGAATTATTAAAACCTAGAAGCTTGGAGGGGGGATCATATGGAGCTGAAACTCAGATGCCTGAGTAAAAGGCACCTGCTGGCTAATGCTGGTGTCTGAGCTCAGGGAAGGGGCCCCACGGAAGTGGGACCCAGATCCCTGAGAAAGGGGTGCTGGCCAGCTGGTTTTGGTGTCTCTGAGCTCAGAGAGGGAGCTCATGGAGCTGAGACCCAGACTTCTGAGGAGGGCAGGTGCTCGCCAGCTAGTATCTTTGGGGTAGGAGGTGATGAGACTGGTTCCGTGGATGTCAGAAAAACTGCAAACTGGATTCAGCTGCTGCTATAGGAAGGCATTGCTGTTGCTGGAGTGAAGAAGCATGAGGGTGGGGTGGTATCACTCACAGGGTCAGGAAGCAAACAGGAAACCAACAGGAAGCCAGCAGGCACCCAAAGGAAGAAACAAGTCCCTTTTACCTCTAGTCTTGAGTCTTCCTCTAGTACCTCCTATGGGCAGAGCCTAACAGGGAGCAGCTGGAAAAACAGAAAAGTGGTTTGCAGATACCAGCCACAGCATTATAAAGAAGGATGGGTTTGGAGTTGAGATACAAGATCTTAACTAACACATCTCCCAAGAAATTTGATGTGAGGGTGAACTAATCCCTTCCCCCACAACCTCACTATCAGTTCACACAAAAGCAAGTCTCTGACCAAATCTGTCACACATGGAAATGTTTATTAAACTTGCACTCATGAGCAACCAGGCATAAAAAAATTCCTGCACGAAAAAAGTTCTCTAGACACAAGGAAGTCTCAGCTCTCAGCCTTCTCTTTACATGAAAGGTCAATGTAACATTCCAGAAGCATCAGGGAACCAGAAATCCTCCAACACTAAAGGTCGTAAGTACCAAGCCCCAGGTACCATCTCTGTTACAGGCTGCAGTCTTTGCTAGATTCTGATAACCTTTTTTATGTAAAGTTGGAGACCATCTGGAGCATATTTAAGCAAATCCATGGATCCTAAATACCTTTAATTTCAACAATTAGAACTTATTTCTAACATTCCTTATGCTAATTAACAAGCCACCAATTTTATCAATGAAAACCTATTTCTGACTTTAACTTTGCTAATTAGGAAAGCCACTGGTATTGATGAAGCCCTTCTGATCTTCATTTGGATGTAGCCTTTCTAATGCAAAGCTAGCTGACTAGCTGGAGAGGAGATTTTCCTTGAGGGCAAATGACTGCCCCTGGAATTGAAGTTTTAACTAACATAGACATAATAGCACACCGTTCAGATGGAAGTATTTAAAACATTAAACAACGACACACGCCACAACAGGTACTCTTTGTATCGGGCACCACCAGGATGTGGTGGTGGACCAAGCACAGTCCTTACTCTGAAGGAGCTTCCAGCCTGGAGACAAACGATAAACAGGCAATCTTGCTTTATGTCTAAAGTACACAGATTGGAGCCAGCCAGCACAGGCTGGGCGCTTATGAAAACATAGGAGGTTCTGCCACTCGATTGTCAGCAAAGTAGGTCAAGTTGCCAGATAAAATACAGGATGTGTAGTTCAATTTGCATTTCAGATCAACAACGAATATTTTTTTAGTACAAGTACTTATATTTTATTTGCTAAATCTGGCAACCTTACTTCTAGGCAAAGCCAGAAGGAAAGTCAAATAGGGCAGAATATGGCTTGGAGAGTCCACTCTCAGTCAAGGTGGGAGGCTGAGATAGTTTTAGGTTCTGTGCCTCCCTGGATAAGCCTACCTGTTTTGGAGGTCAGAGGGTCTGCTCCCCTTAGCAGTCCTAGTCTCAAGCCATATGTGGTCTCTCTGAACTCTTCCTTTATAAAAGCTGCAGAGCAAACCCCTCTGGCCAACACATTCTTTCTTAACCTCCACCCCACCATAGCTGATTACCTCGAAGCTTCCATAATGGCAATGCTGTCTCACTTCCCTCTTCTAAATAGATCCCCTGAATGGGGTTATTTTGCTCACAACCTTAATTTTCTTCTTCCACTGATGGCTGATTTCATTTTCATCTTAGCACTCAGAGAGGTTAAGAAACTCACTCAAGGCTAGTCAGCTGGGACTTCATCTCACCTTTGGCTTCAAGGCCTGTGCCCTTTCTGCTGTTTGGTGTCAGTCTATGTCCTGGATATTGTGTTCCTTGTACAGGAAAATAGCTGTTGGGCAAAGTGAAGGACACTGGGCTTGGTGTCAGAGGACTTGTGTCTTCTTTAGAAATAGAAATGTTAGAGACAGGGTCAGCAGTGTAGGGGGAGGGCTTTGGTGCTTAGAAGCTATCTATGCTCAGCAATTCAGGCAGGTCGACCTGACAGAACCTCTTGATAAAACTGAACTCTAGGCACACAGAGCGATGTAAGGCTAAGCTCTGCTAGTGATGTCCCAGCCCCAGATAGCATAACAACTAAAGGATCAGCTTTTAGGTCAAAGGCAGGATACCCTGCTGGAGAGAGCCCAGGGTAGGTGGGGCTCCCACCTCACCTTTGCAAAGCAAGCCCCACTGTTCTAGCTCTATAGTCTGGCAATACCTGTGCTCATCTGGAAGAATCAAGGAGGTGGAAGGCATGTTCATGATCCACACGAGACATCAGAACTCAGAGAGACATTTTACGTACTAGATCACTGGTTTCTTTTTTTTTCTATGTCCCATTTTTACTGTTTGCAGAATGCCCAACATAGAATATGTTCACTTTCGTTAATCAATGTTACCATAAAAAAAGAGCATGATCACAAGTATTTGGTTGTGCAAATGCCTTTAATATGATGACTAGGTGGAAGGCCAAGGGAGGGAGAGAGCAGAGAGGGGATCGTTTTATGAACTATATAAATGTCTAACCAATATACTGTATACTTGAAACTAATTTAAATAAATTAATTTAAAAAAAAAAACAGGATAATGCCTAAGGACAAACGAGAGACATGATTTTCTTTAAATAAACGCTTAAGCACAGGCTGGTCCTACAGGTATCCGGGCACTATGTCTGCGTCTCAGAGTTGCCTGCCTGTGGACCCTTGAAAGGTCAGGATCCCCCACCACTCCCCACCCTGCCTAACCAATGCATGGAGTCAGGGTGCAGGCGACCACAACGAGCCCGCTCTAGAGCCCCTAGCCCTCTACTCGTGATGGGTCAGGACTGGACGCCAGAATTTCTGGAACATCAGTGGTCCGCAAGAGTGAACTGCTCCGTGCGACATCCTGGTCCCCGTGTCTAGGCCCAGGGACGCGCCTAGATGACTTTTTTCAGTTCATCGTACAGGACCAGCATGAAGGCGCCGCCCATGCCTCTGAGGACTTTGGACCAGATACCCTTGAAGGCCTTACCTTCCTCATCCTTGAAGATCTTGCGCCACCAGTCGATGGTCCTCTGTACATGATGTTGGCTCCTTTGTGCCCTGACTGCATCATCATCCACCACCTCACAGTGTCTAGGGGTAAGAGACCATGCTGGCCATGGCCATCACTGTCTGGGCAATCATCCAGCTTACCACGATGTTCGTGTTCTTGGGGTCAGGCAGCATGCCTTTGGTGGTGTTGTAGACGCCAAAGTAGATGATGATGCCCTGCACGGGAACACTGAAGCCCTGGTACAGCCCCGGACTCTGTCGGACTTGGTGATCTTCACCAGACAGTCACCCAGGCGTCTGAACGCCCGCTCAGTGCCTGACTTCCCCACATCGGCTGCGGGACAAGTTCTGGCGAAATCCAAGGGATTTCTGAGCAGAGCAAAATGGCTCGGGTGGCATCGTTGGAGGCCAGGTCGCCTGTAAAGTACCTCCAAAACTGTGTGTGCTTCTCCACACCTCCCTTGGAAGATCTGCTTGTACTTGTCCTTGAAGGCAAAGTTGAGGGCTTGCGTGGGAAAGTAGCGGATGACTTTGGCCAGGTTGCTCCTCCAGAAGGACGGCATACCCTGCTCCTTGGGGATGCACATGATGCAGTCCATGATGCCTTTGTGCTGCTTGTCAATGCGATCTGCTTACTGGTATGTTGTACCTGCAACAATAGCTTGACCCACTCAATGGGGGCCACGGCCGTCTTGGAGATGGCAGCGGTGATGCCTCTGGCCAGGAAATCCTTGGCGAAGGAGATAGCCTGTTCCAGCATGGTGTCTCAGCCCGCACAGAGGGTAGGTGCCATGGGCTCAGTGCTGCTGCCACAGGGATCAAAAGGCATCACGGGTTTCTTATAAAAGGATATATAACTCCAGGAACAGTCAGATGGAAAAGATGCATAGGGCAAAGTGTGGAGAAAGGGGGAGGAGCTTCCATGTCCTCTCTAGGCAGGCCATTCTCTGCATCTCCACGTGTTCACCAACCTGGAAGCTTTCTGAAACTTGTCCTTTTGGATTTTTATGGAGGCTTCATTACATAGGCATGATCAATTAACTCATTGGCCATTGGCCATCTATTCAACCTCCAGTCCCTCTCTAGTCCCTGGAGATCAGGGTGTGCTGGGATGTGTGTGGGATGTGGGGTGTGGGAGGTGGGACTGAAAGTTCCAACCCTTTAATCACTGGTTGATTCCCCTGGCAACTAGCACCACCATCCTTAGTTTACCTAAGAGCTTTCCAAAAGTTATTTCATTAATATAATAAAAGACACCTTTATTATGCTTATCACAAGAAATTCCAAGGATTTTAGCAGCTGTGAGCCAGGAACCACGGACAAATATGAAATATAGATGAGAAATATATTTTGGTCATCTGAATGACCAAATACATATTTCTTATAAATCACAATATTGCAAGTTCTTAATCCAAAGAGTCCCCACTTAAGGTAATGTTGGTCTGAGATACAGTTTTAATTTTTTCCATTTGGTATGCCAGTTTTTTTTTCAACTTATACAGGTGATCTCCAAAGCCTTGGCTCTAACATGAGTTTGAAAAAAGAAATCTTTTAATTAAAATTTGTTTGAACTTTTTATGAAAGTATGGGATACATACATACATACAAGTTCTCAAATCATAAATGATTTGATGAATTTTCAAAAGGAAAACACCCTGAAACAACCTTGCTTGTATCCCAGAAGCCCTCCTGTCTCTTTTCATTCACTACCCATTATAGATTAGTTTTGCTATTTTTTTCTTTATATAAATCATCCATAATGTTCTCTCTTGTATCTGGAATTTTTCACTTGATATTATATCTGTAAGATTTATCCATATTGTTGTGTCTAGTTGTAGTCTGTGCTCATTTCTGTATAGTATTTCATTACATAATTATACCACAATTTATTCATTCTACTGTTGATGGACATTTAGGGAGTTTCTAGTTTGGGGCTATAAAAAATAATGCTGCTGTGAATCTCGTACACATCTTTTCGTGAACTTATGTATACATTTCTACTGGGCCATAGGGCATACATATATTTAGTTTTAGTAGTTTCTGCCAAACAGTTTTCTAAAGTGGTTGTACCAATTTACACTCCCACAGAATGGTATGAGAATTATCTAAGAATTAACTTAATCAAAAATAGACAAGCCCACATCTTTGTTAATACTGGTATTTTCCATCTTCATTTTAGCCATTCTGTTGGGGGTATAGTGGTTTCTTATTGTGGTTTTAATTGACATTTCCCTAATTTTAATGGAGTTGAGTGCCTTTTCAAATATTTACTTGCCACATGAATATCTTCTTTTTTGAAGTGTCTGCTCAAGACTTTTGCCCATTTTTCTTATGGGTTGTCTGTCTTTTTCTTATTAATTTGCAAAAGTTCTTTATATAGCCTGCATATGAGTCCTTTTTCTGATATATGTACTGAGAATATCCTCTCTCACTCTGTATGTTGCCTTTTCATTTTTTTAATTTCAAATAGTACAATAGTGCTTTTTGTGTTCTTTAAAGACATTTTTGCCCACCTGAAGCCATGAATATATTTTCCTCTAAAAGCTTTATTATTTTATCTTTTATATTTAGATCAGAAATTCTTTTGAAGTTAATTTAAATGTATGGTGTGAGATAGGAATCCAGATTCTTTTTTTCTCATTTAGATATAAAATTAATCCGGTACCATTTATTTAAAAGACTATCTCTACCTCCCCATACACACACACACACACTGCACACCAGTGTCACACTATCACAAATCAGGTGATGTGAATGTGTGTCTGCTTCTGGATTTTCTATTCTTTTCAATTGATTGATTTATCTATCTATCCTTGTGCCAGTACCTCACTGTATTCCTCAGAGAGGGCTTGTCTATTTTTGATTAAGTTAATTCTTAGATACTTTATAGTTTTGTGGCTATTATAAATGATGTTTTATTTTTGTTACATTTTATAGTTTCTAGTTATTTCTAGAGGTAAAGAACTACTACTGATATTTGTGGGCTGATTTTCCAGCTGGAAACCTTATGTACATCTCCTATCAGAGTTTATAGCTCATTGATTGTATTTTTATTTCTAGATAGATGAACATATCGCCTGCAAATAGCAGTTCAATTTTTTTCCTTCCAAAAACAATACTCTTGTGATAGTTAAATTTATGTGTCAACTTGGGCTAAGCTTTGGTGCCCAGTTTTTTGGTCAAACATCAATCTAGAAATTGCTCTGAAAGTATTTTTTTAGATGTGATTAACGCCGAAATCAGTAGACTTTGAGTAAAGCAGGTTACCCTCCATACTGTGAGTGGGATGTATCTTATCACTTGAAGGCTCTAAGAGAAAAAAAAAGACATCTCCTCAACAAAAGGGGAGTTCCACCTTTAGAGTGTCTTTGAACTTGAGCGTCAACATCAGCTTGCCCTTGGGTCTCCAGCCTGCCAGCCTGCCCTGCAGATCTCAGACTTTCCAGCTCCCAAAATTGCATGAGCCAATTTCTTAAAATAAATCTCTATCTTTATCTAACTATTTATTTGTCTATTTGTCTATCTGTCTATCTATCATGTATCTATCTATCTATCTGTCTGTCTATCTATCTATCTATCTATCTATCTATCTATCATCTACATCCTACTGGTCCTGTTCCTCTGGAGAACCTTAACTAATATAACCTCTTAATTATTTTCATTTCTAATATTGGCCAGGACTTCTATGCTGTATTAAACAGTAGCAGTGATGAGAACATCCTTTTCTCAGTCAGAATCTTAAAAAAAATGTATTTAAGTTTTCCCCATTAAGTATATTTGCTGTAGGTTTTGATACATGACCTTTATTAAGAAAGCTTCTTTGTATTCCCAGTTTGCTAGGTTTATTGATATTGAATCTGTGTTGAATTTCAGAGATAAAACTTTTATTATTATAGATTTTTTAAAAACCTGTTAAATTCAGTTAGCTAGTATCTTGTTTGGAATTAGTACATCCGTATTCATAAATGAAAAGGCCCTATAAGTATCTGTTTAAAAATTTGTCACTAACTCGTTTTGGAATTAAGATTATCTGGCCTCATAAAATGAGCTGGACAGCTTTCACTCTTTTTCTAATCCCTAGAACAATTTATGTAAAATAGGAATTTAGTATTTTTTTAGCTCACCTATAAAATCATCAAGGCCTAAAGTTTTGGGGAAAGGGATGTTTTTGACTACCATTTTAATCTCTTTAGACTTGTTGACCTGGAATTAGTCATCTTCTTCTTGATCAAATTTTGACATTTTAAAAAATATTTCTAGGACTTTATTCTATGTTTGTTTTCAGTATTAGTAATGCAGAGTTATTGATAATGCTTTAAAAATCACCTCTTTTGTATCTGTTGTGATTTCTTCCTTATCTTTCTATATTTTATTTACTCACATTTTCTTTTTTATTCTTGATAACATTTGCCAGAAGTCTGTCTTTTTAAAAGTCTTTTCATAGAATCAACTTTTGACTTTAATAATAATGCTTATGGGTTTTGCTGCTGTTTTTTATTTCAGAGTTCTGTTGGGATTGAGCCAAGTATTTGCAGTTGTTTTCAATAATAACTGAATGTGCAAGATGAAGGTCAGCTCCAGTTACAATGTATCAATAATTGGTAACTATATCTGTCACAATACAGTCTCACCAAAGCTGCAATTATTCTAGAAAAATAGTCAAATTGTTACCTTGGCCACAGTACATATATATCAGGAAACTGTTCACAGGAAAACATGAAAATAGAGTCTAATATTGGAATGACAGCAATATTGTTGATACATGCCAGGACTTGCCAAGACTTTTGGTCTATTCAGCAAATGCACTTCTTTCTGCTTGGAAAGTGCCATGAAATTCTGGCCAAAAAATTTTCAGGACCAATCCAGAAACAGGACTTTTTGATTGTGATAGGCTTCTTTTCAGAATCTCTTGACATGCTCATCATTCTAGCTCAGACCCCTGCCCTCACATACTCAGACCTTCAATGGGCAATTTATAGCACAGGCATTGCAAGTCACTTATCTCTGGTAATGGTCTGCCTTTGCCTCAGTTGAATATAGAAGATTTATAGACAGGAACCTTAGCTCACTGTTGCCATCCTCCCTCATGCCCCCAGTTAAGTGGGCAGATGATAAAGCTTGTACAGTGTACTAAGGATACTCTGAAGTAGATTACTAGAAAGATGAGCCATAAGACATGCCAGGTTTCTCACTGCCCGAAATGTCACACACTATTCAACTTTTACAGCCAGTCCTGCTGAATTACCATGGGAGCATCCATCAAGAACAGTCTCAGCTGTCTCCACATAGATAAATAAGTATGATGTCTGAATGCCATTTTGTCTATAACTATATTTCACTTATTTTTACCATCTAAGTTAGTTTTTGCTAAAACTCATGGGGTTAGGTCAAGGGTGGGGCTTGCTGCTAGAATAATTAACGCCAGGACTCTCAGAGTGCAGTGGGTCATTGTGGCATTGTCCAATTGATCAATGGTAGAATATCTGTTCCAGTTATAACTTGAAGAAGACAGACTAATAGAATGTCTCCTTCATAGTCACTGATGTTGATTTTTCAGAGACTCATGAGGTTTCCTCAAAGCTGTGAGGATATAAGCAATAACTCCTCAGTCACTGAAACCATATGCAGTATTTTAATTGGGTAGTCCCAAAAATGCAACTGTCAAACAGTTTGTCATGGGCCAGGTTTACTGAGAAACAGACCCTGAGATAAAGATTTTCATTCAGGAAGTATATTGAGGAGTGCTCCCAGGATCTACATCAGAAGGTCATGAGGTATGCAGAATTGGGCAAATTTTAACTATGATAGGGTTGCCACCAAGGCCCAGAAGATCCCTGAGGGGTCTGAGCCCTGGTGACCATGCCCTTTTAACACCAGGGTTGCAACATTTATCCATTTCCTGCCAAAATTGGTCAGAGAAATACCAAGAGGTACCCAAGATTATCACCTGAATGCCAAATATAATCCTTCTTATCTCCATTGTAAAACACAGTCCTACTTCCTTGTGAAGATCGAGGTTAATTAAACCAACCAGGAAAGTGACTTTTCTTATAACATGCTTGTCTCTTAGGGCAAGGAGCCTAAAGTGACTGGGTAGAAGTCATAGTTTAAATTTTAATAACACTTTTGCAGAGTCCCTAGTGGGAGAGTTACCCCTTTGGGAACCAGAACTTCTAAGCCTGAAGAGCCAAGAGTTGTGGGACGAAAAGCACAAATTCCCTGCATGGGTTATTGAGAATAATGGTAAATGAAGTTATGCTTACTTTCACCCTTTCTTACTGGACCCTTGTATTTCACTGACTGAGGACATAGCAGCATATAATTGTCATTAATTTAGGGTATATGCAGCATCTTGAAGGAAGACAGAATATCACTTTTAAGTTGGCACCTCAGCTATGCATTCAGGCCAGCAGCTTCTGGGTGATTCAGCATGTGATAGGACCAATGGATATCCTTTACTGTACCTCCTTTACCACAATGTGGGTACTTCAGTCTAATGCAATGTTGTACAAGATCCCATGCGAGCCCTCAAATATTGAGGGATCAAATATTCTGTGAGTCCTCAAATAGTGGTGCTGTCTAAAGCCCTGCAGACAGGAGAGGTAAACCTTTATCCTATAGATGTGTTGATCCCACTGAAGATGAATTTCTGTGCTTTTTAGTGTAAAAAGTGTCTAGTATAATCAATTTGACACCAAGTGGATAGTTGCTCTTCTTGAGGACTGATGCTGTATTGGGGCCACATCACTGATCTCTGTTGCTGGCAGGTTGGACACTCAGAGGTGGCAGTAGTGTGATAAGTCTTGGTGAATGAAAGCCCATACTGTTGAGTGAATGCATAGCCACTGTCCTTACTACATCCTTACTAACACCATGTATCCATTGCACCAGAACTGAGGCGCCTCATGACAGAGACTAGCTAACATCAACTTGCTGAGTCATTCTGTCTGCTTGGTTTTCTGGTTCTTCTTCTGTGACAAACATGCTCTGGTGAGCAATAACATGTCACATAACAACAACAACAAAGGATGGCAGTTGGCTGTACTACAGCCCCACTCAAGAGTGGACTTGAAATATAGTGATGAGAGGAAAATCCTTCCATAAGTTAGCAGAGCTCTGGGGAGTGCACCTAAATATCCACTTTGTGAAAAAAAATGGAAGTAGCCTATGGTTAGAATACATATGGACTCATGAGAAGTAGTGAATGCCTTAGCTGGTAGGTCAGGGACCTAAAGGAAAAAGATTGAAAGGTCAAGAATAAAGAGGTATGTGGATGGGCATATGGAGGTAAACACAAAGGGCACATATTAATGCCTATCAGAGCACATTTGCAACAAAAGAGGGGGTGTTCTTGTGAAACATAGTCATTTGGTGGGCTTTTCAGCCTTACACAATGCAAACCCTATATTAATTTGCTCAGGCTGCTGTAACAAAATACCACAAACTGCACTTTTAGTTTCTAGTGCCTCATATAAGGAGCTTAGAATTTACCACTCTGTCCTAACAAGTGAAAAGCTGAACAGACTGAAAAACTACAACCCTTGGATATGTAAGAGAGAGAGGACACAAGGCAAACTGTTGTCCCCAAGACCAGAGACAAATAGGCAAATACATGAATTATAGCTTAAAGGAGCAGAGATTCAAAAGTGGAAACCACCAGAAGAACCAGTTCCAGGGTGAGAAAACCTGAGCTGTAACTGATGAATTGTTGAAGGCTCAGCGTGGACAATTCTGAAAGATAAACACTCCAGGGAAACCCAGTCATAGGGAGATCTCCATAATTTTGTGAGTTTTAGCTCCAGGAGCTCTACCTATTTATCACAATAAGTATTACAGATAAAATTTCTCATACTTCTGGCATGGGGAGGGGAAAAGGAACCATTTTGAAATATGTCAGAACGTTTTGTTCTTCACAAAGACTGTCTGCAGGAAAAACTAGAGCTTAACTTACTGAAGTATTATCAGAGCCTAACTGACCTGGGGGAGGGGAAATATTCAACTCCAGCCAGTTCTGGTCTTCCGTATGGGAAAAGCAAAATAATCAACTGCAGCTTCTTCTAGCTTTTCACATGTAAGAAGGGAAATACCTAACTCCAGTCCACTCTAGCCATCTTGCCCCATCTAAGTAAGGATGGAAAAAAATTAAGAAGCACTTGTGTAGTTCACAGTCCAGAGGCATGGGCTCACTAAAAGATTGAGATCTAATCATTGGACTGTGGAATACTGCCCCTCTCTCCACAAACTCACCACCTCATTACTAAAGACTAATTTATAGCAGTTCCTTTTACCCAGTACATCATGTCCTGCTATTGAGAAAAAAATTACAAACCTTACTAAAAAGCAAAACCACAATTAGAAGAGTCAGTGCAAGCATCAGAACCATATGTGTCAGGGATGTTGGAATTATTAGACTGAGAATGCAAAACAACTATGATTAAAATGCTAGGGCCACTAATTGATAAAGTAGACAGAATGCAAGAACAGATGGGAAATATAAGCAGATGAAAATCCTAAGAAAGAACTGAAAAGAACAAAAAAGAGGAGAAAAGCACTGTAACAAATAAAAAATACCTTTAATAGGCTTGTTAATAGACTGGACATGGCTGAGGAAAGACTCTCTGAGATTGAGGATATATCAATATAAACTTCTAATACTGAAAAGCAAAGAGAACAACGACTATATGTTTTTTGTGTTATTTTCTTAGTGATTGCCTTAGGGATTATAATTAACATGTTAAATTTATAACAGTCCTGTTCAGATAAATGCCAACTTAATTTAAATAGTACACAAGACTTTTCTACTATAGAGGTCTGTTCCCCCTTATGTTGTTATTGTTACAAACTATATATTTATACATTATGTGCCCATCAACATAGATTTGCAATTATTGTTATGCATGTCTTTTAAATAAGATAAGAAAAAGAAGAGATACAAATAAAAAATACATTAATACTGACTTTTATATTAATTTATCTAGTTACCTTTACCAATGTTCTTTATTAACTTGAAGAACTCCCTTTAGGATTTCTTGTAGGACAGGTCTGCTAGTGACAAATTCACTCAGCTTTTGTTTATCTGGGAATATCTGAATTTCTCCTTTACTAAAAACTACAACAATTATTTTTATTGGTTCTTTTAAATAATAATTTATTTTGGAAGAAATTTAGAACACCAATTTTTGAGGATAAATTTTATTTGTGAGAGAGACCACAGAAGTCAGGTAGGCTTGGAATGTCCTTCATTTTTGAAGTATAGTTTTGCCAGATATAGAATTCTTGGTTCACAGGTTTTGTTTTGTTTTTAATTTTCAACAGTTTGAATATTCCATCTCACTGCCTTCTGGCTTCCATGGTTTCTGATGAGAGATCAGCTGTTTATCTGTGTCTTAGTGTATTTGGGCTGCTATAACAGAATACCATATAGTGGGTGGCTTATAAACTATAGAAATTTCTCATAGTTATGGAGGCTGGAAAGTCCAGGGTCAAAGTGCCAGTGGTGGTGGCATCCAGTGAGGAACTGCTCCCTGGTTCATAGTCAGATGACTTTTTGCTGTGTCCTCACATAGTAGAAGGCATGACGGAACTCTCTGGGGTCTCTCTTTTTTATTTATTAATTTTTGTTCATTTTTTCCAGCTTTATTGAAATATGATAGACAATTAATTGCTCATATTTACATTATACAATTCAATGAGTTTTTCAATTATAGTTGTCATGCAATAATATATTCATTTCAGTTGTACAGCATAGTGACTAGAGATCTATATAACTCAAAACTGATCACCCCACTGGATCTAGTACCCCGCTTCCCCCCTACATATTTTTTTACAACATTGTTAACTATTTTCCCAATCCTACACTCTACATCTCCATGTCTAATCTGCAACTACCCATTTGTACTTAATCTCTTTGCCTTTTTTTGCCATTCCCCCCAACCTCCCTCCCATCTAGTAGATCTCAAAATATTCTCTGTATCTATGAGTTTATTTAAGCTTTTGTTATTGTTATTGTTTATTTTGTTCTTTAGAGTCCACATGTGCGTGAAATCATGCAATATTTGTCTTTCTTTATCTGATGTACTTATTCAGCGCAATACCCTCTAGGTCTATCAAGGCAATATCTTTTTCCATCCCCTTCCTTTTAGTCTCTGTGTGTCTTTTAATCTGAAATGAGTCTCTTGTAGGCAGCATGTGTAGGGGGCTTTTTGTCTTATTCATTCAGCCACTTTATCTTTTGGTTGGAACACTTAATTCTTTTCCATTTGAGGTACTTGTTGATAAGAATGTACTTATTGCCATTCTTATTCCCGTTTTTGATACATGTTTTTTCTTCTTAAAGAAGTTCCTCCAACATTGAAGGCTATAATAGGAGGGTATACACAACCCATACAAGAGACACACCTGGAGCACCTGGCTCAGATGACCAGGAAAGACTGTGCCACTAGGACCTATAGCACACCTACTACACAAGGCCACTCTACTAAGACCAGAAGACATAGCAGCCCTACTTAATACATAGAAAGAAACACAAGTAGGCAACCAAAATGGGAAGACAAAGAAACATGTCCCAAATGAAAGAAAAGAACAAAGCTCCAGAAAAAGAACTAAACAAAATGCAGACAAGCAGTCTACCAGATACGGAGTTCAAAACACTTGTTATTAGGATGCTCAATGAACTTAGGGGAAGAGTAGATTAACTCAATGAGAACTTTAACAAAGAGATGGAAAACATAAAACTGGAGATAGAAAACATAAAAAAGAACCAGTCAGAAATGAAGAATACAATAACCAAAATGAAGAATACCTTAGGAGTAATCAACAGTAGATTAAGTGAAGAATTAAAAGAGTGATTTAGAAGATAAGGTATCAGAAAAGACCCAATCAGAACAGCAACAAGCAAAAGAAATCTAAAAAAAAAAATAGTTTAAGGAGCCTCTGGGACAACATCAAGCATACCAATATTCTCAACACAGGGATACCAGAAGGAGAAGAGAGAGAGAGCATGAAATTGAAAACCTAGTTCAAAAAATAATGATAGAAAACTTCACTAACCTGGCAAAGGGAATAGACATACAAGTCCAGGAAGCTCAGAGAGTTCCAAACAATATGAACCCCAAAAGGCCCACACCAAAGCACATCATAATTAAAATGCCAAAGCTTAAAGACAAAGAGAGAATCTTTTTTTTAATATTCTTTAATTTAATTTAATTTATTTTATTTTATTATTTTATTTTTTAGGCGAGGCAATGCTTGGTTGACCTCATAGATTGCAAGAAACTTGTCAGCTTATGATTCCTTATTTTTTTAAAATTTTTATGCCTACAGCACCTGGTCTTCCTAGATGGTCTCCCAGCCAAGTACTAACCAGGTCCAACCCTGCTTAGCTTCTGAGATCAGATGGGATTGGGCTTGTTTAGGGTAGCATGGCCATAGACAAAGAGAGAATCTTAAAAGCAGCAAGAAAAAAGCAGTTAGTTACCTACAAGGGAGCTCCCATAAGACTGTCAGCTGATTTCTTAACAGAAACTTTACAGGCCAGAAGGGATTAGCAGGAAATATTCAAAGTGATGAAAAAGAAGGACCTACAACCAAGATTACTCTACCCACCAAAGCTATCATTTAAAATTGAAGGATAGATAAAGTTCTTTCCCGACAAGAAAAAGCTAGAGGATCTCATCATCACCAAGCCAGTATTACAGGAAATGTTGGAGGGACTTCTTTAAAAGGGGCGGGGGAAGAAAAAAAGTAAATAATATAAATAATAAAAAGGCAATAACTACATATCTATCAACAATTACTTTATCTATTTGTTTATTTATTTAAAAATTTAATTTTACTTATGGTGACATTGGTTAATGAAATTTAATAAGTTTTGTTGTACACTTTAACAGTAAGGCATATATATATTTACACTGTGTGTTCACCTCAAATAGTTTGATTTCTTTCTGTTACCCTGTCTACCTCCCCGCTCCCTCTACCCCATACCTTCTGGTAACCACTAGTCTATAGTTCATGTGTGAGTCTCTGCTTGTTTGTCCTATTAATTTGTTGCTTTTATGTTTATATTCCACGTGTAAGTGATATCATGTGATTTTCAACTTTTCCCGTCTGGCTTATTTCGTTTAGCATGATTATCTCGAGGTCCATCCATGTTGTCGCAAATGGCAGTAATTCACTTCTTATGTCTAAGTAATATTCCATTGTATATACATACAATATCTTCTTTATCCAGTCATCTATCATAGGACACCTTGGTTGTTTCCATGTCCTGGCCACTGTGAATAATGCTGCTATGAACATTGGTGTGCAAATATCTTTTGGATACGGGTTTTTAAGACTTTGAGGTAAATATCTAGTAGAGGGATTGCCGGAGAGTATGGTAGATCAATTCTTAGTTTTTTTGAGGAACCTCCATACTGTTTTCCATAGTGGCTGTACCAATTTGCAGTCCCACCAGCAGTGTATGAGGGTTCCTTTTTCTCTGCATCCTCTCCAACATTTGTTATTACTTGTCTTGTTAATTATAGCTATTCTAACAGGTGTGAGATGGTATCTCATTGTGGTTTTGATTTGCATTTTCCTAATAGCTAGTGATGTTGAGCATCTTTTCATATATTTGTTGGCCGTTTGTATGTCCTCTAGGGAGAAGTGTCTGTTCAGGTCCTCTGCTCATTTTTTGGTTGGATCGTTTGTTTTTTTGTTGTTGTTATTGAGTTCTATGAGTTCTTTGTATATTTTGGATATTAGGCCCTTATCAGAGGTGTTGCTTGCAAATGTATTTTCCCATTTGGATGGTTGTCTCTTTACCTTGTTGACAACTTTTGCTGAGCAGAAGCTTTTTAGTTTGATGTACTCTCATTCATTTATTTTAGCTTTTATTTCCCTTTCTTTTGAGGTCAAATTCATAAAATCTTCTTTAAGTTCAAGGTCCTTGAGTTTAGTTCCTATGTTTTCTTCTATGCATTTTATTGTTTCAGGTCTTATATTCAGGTCTTTAATCTATTTTGAGTTAATTTTGGTGAGTGATGATAGACAACAGTCTAGTTTCATTCTTTTGCAGTAGGCTTTCCAGTTTTCCCAGCACCATTTATTGAAGAGGCTTTCCTTTCTCCATTGTATGTTTTTGGTTTTTTAAAATGTTAAAAATTATTTGCCCGTATAAATATGGGTTTAATTCTGAACTCTTAATTCTGTTCCACTAGTTTGTGTGTCTGTTTTGTTGACAATACTATGCCATTTTGATTACTGTCACTTTGTAGTATAATTTGAAGTTGGGCAGAGTGATGCCTCCAGCCTCTTTCTATTTTCTCAGGATGGCTTTAGCAATTTGGGGTCTTTTGTGCTTCCATACAAATCTGATGATTTTTTGTTCCATTTCTTTAAAAAATAGTGATGGGATTTTGATGGGGATTGAATTCAAACTGTATAATGCTTTAGGTAATATGATTATTTTAACTATGTTGATCTTCCAATCCAAGAACACAGAAAATCTTTACATTTCTTTGTATCTCCTTCGATTTCTTTTAATAAGGTCTTATAGTTTCATTATATAAGCCCTTCACATGTTTCATTAGATCTATTCCTAAGTATTTTATTCTTTTTGTTGCAATTGCAAAAGGAATTATTTTTTACACTTCTTTTTCTGACATTTCATTATTAAGATATGGGAATGCTATGGATTTTTGAACGTTGATTTTGCATCCAGAAACTACTGTATTTGCTTATTGTTTCTAGTAGTGTTTTTGTGGCATCTTTAGGGTTTTCTATATATAGAGAATCATGTCATCTGCAAATAGTGACAGTTTGACTTCTTCGTTTCCTATCTGGATGCCTTTTATATCTTTCTCTTGCCTGATTGCACTCACTAGGACCTCCAAAGTTATATTGAATAGGAATAGCAATAGTGGACAGCCTTGCCTTGTTCCTGACCTTAGAGGGAAGGTTTTTAGTTTTTCACCATTAAGTATAATGTCATCTGAGGGTTTGTCATATATGACCTTTATTATGTTAAGGTACTTTCTTTCTATACCGATTTTGTTAAGTGTTTTTGTCAAAGGCTTTTTCTGCATCTATTGATATGATGATATGATTCTTATTTTTTAATTTGTTTATGTGGTGTATCACATTAATCGATTTCCATATTTTGAACCATCCATGTGCCCCTGGGATGAAGCCCACTTGATTGTAGTGTATAATCTTTTTAATATGTTGTTGTATTTAGTTTGCTAGTATCTTATTTAGGATTTTTGCATCTGTGTTCATGAAGGATATTGGTCTATAGTTTTCTTCTTTTGTGTTATTTTTACCAGGTTTTGGTATCAGGGTAATATTGGCCTCATAAAATGAGTTGGGAAGTATTGTCTCTTCTTTGATTATTTTGGAAGAGTTTGAGGAGAATAGGTATTAAATCTTTGAATGTTTGGTAGAATTCACTGGCAAAGCCATCTGGTCCTAAACTTCTACTTTTTTGTAGGTTTTTGTTAATTATCAATAAGTACTTTAAATGTAAATGCATTAAATACTCCAATCAAAAGGTAAGGTGGCTGAATCGATAAGAAAATAAGACCCTTATATATGCTGCCTACAAGAGACTCACTTCAGATCAAAAGACACACATGGGCTTAAAGTAAAGGGATCGAAAAAGATGTTTCACAAAAATGGAAACAAACAAACAAAAAGCTGGGGTAGCAATACTTTTATACCAGACAAAATAGACTTTAAAACAAAGGCTATGACAAGAGACAAAGAAAGACCCAGTAATCCCACTTCTAGGTATTTATGCAAAGAAACCCAAAGCACTACTTTGAGGGGACATGTAAACCATATGTTCATTGCAGCATCATTTACAATAGCCAAAACATGGAGGCAACTTGGGTGTCCATCAGTGGATGAATGGAAAAGAACAGGTGGTACATAGATACAGTAAAAATTACTCAGCCATGAAAAAAAATGAAATCTTGTCACCTGCAATAACATGGATGGACCTAGAGGGTATTGTCCTGAGTGGACAGAGAAAAACAAATGTCATATGATTTCACTTGTATGTGGAATCTAGAGGACAGGATAAACAGATAACAGAAACAAGCTCATAGATACAGAGAGCATTTTGGTGATTACTAGTTTGAGTGGTAGTGGACTGAGTGAAGGGGGAAGGGGATTCAAGGTATAAATTTGTAGTTACAAAATAGTCATGGAGATGTAGAGTATAGCATGGCAAATGTAGTCAGTATTATTGTGATAACTATGTATGATGTCAGATGATTACTGGATTTATCAGGATGATGACTTCATAAGTTATATACATGTGTAATCACTGTGTTGTACATCTGAAATGAATATAATATTGTATATTAATTATAATTGAATTAAAAGTATAAAAATTTTATAAAGTATATTGTCAACAATTTTATGCCAAAAAATTTAAAAATTCAGATGAAATGGACAGATTTCTAGAAAAATAATACATGTCAAAAAGATTCAAGGAGAAACAGAAAACCTGAATACTTCTCTAACTATTAAATAGATGTAATATTTTAAAGCTTTTTCATATCTCTCCTACTCATCCAACCACACACACAAACACACAATAACTCCAAGCCTAGATGACTGCATCCAAGAATTCCATCAAATATTTAGAGAAGAAATAATACTAATATTACAAAACTCTTCCAGATAGTAGGCAAACAGGGACTACTCCTATACTCCTCTGGTAAAGTCCACATTATCTAGATAGCAAATCACAATAAAAACATTATGAAAAAGAAAAATTACAGGTCTATATTTCTGAAGAACATAGATACAAACTATCCTAAGCAAATATTAACATACTGAACTTAGTGATAATACATAAGGGGGAAATAAAAGGACAATATACCTTTACCATATAAGATTTAATTCAGAAATGCAGTTATTTTGATATAGAAAGTCAACCAATAAAATTTGCCACATTAACAGAAAAAGGAAGGGATATCATACAATTCACTTCATAAATGCAGAAATGTAACATTTATTGATAAGAACTCTTAGCAAACTTAGCAAATTTCCTTATTTTGATAGAAGGTAACTACAAAATCTTTAGAGAAAAAACTATGCTTAGTTGTGACATGTAGAAAGCTTTCTTTTGATATCAGGAAAAGGATAAGCTTTCCTACAATGGTTCTAGCTTTTGCAGCAAGTTAAGAAAAAGAAATAAAAGGTATAAAAACTAGGAAAGAAGAAATAATATTGTAATTATTTGTAGATGATGTTAGTACCTAGAAGAGGAAATTCAAAATATTTCACAGATAAACTATTAAAATTAATAATTAGCAAGTTTATGTATACAGGGTCAATATTTTAAAAATCAGTTGTACTTATATATACCAGCAACAGACAGAAACTGAAATTTGATGCCATTTACAAATTTGATGCCAGGAATAAAAGTACCCAGGAATAAATTTTTTTTTTAAAGAAGCACAAGTTATGCTGCAGAAAACTTAAACATTAGTGGAAGAAATCAAAGGAAAAAAAGTAAATAAATGAGAAACATACCACGTTCCAGAATTAGAAGGTTCAATACTATAGAGATGTGAATAATCCCTAAACTGATCTTCAGATTCGATGCAATCACAATCAGAATCCTAACAGGTATTTTTGTTTGTCTGTTTGTTTGGTGAAACTTGATAAATTGATAGTAAAATTTTATGGAAATTCAAAGGGCAAAAAAGAGCTGTGACATACTGGAAGAATGAAGTGAGAAGACTTGTGCTACTGCATATCAAGATTTATTATAAACTGACAGTAAAGAAGACAGTATATGGTTGGGAAAAAAGACAGAAAATAAACTAATGAGACATAATAGTGGGCCTAGAAACAAATCTTTGCATATATGCACACTTGAATTTTGACAAAGTAACATTACAGAACATTGGAGCAAGGATGGTCTTTTCAATAAATGATGCAAGAACAAATAAATGACTATATTTACAAAAATGAAACTTGGTCACTACCTCACACTATACATAACAATCAATTCCAGGCAGATTAAGTACCTGAATGTAAAAGGCTAAACAATAAAGCTTCAGAAGATAACATGAAAATGTCTTCATAACTTTAGGGTAAGGGGGGATTTTTTAAAACAGTACACGAAAAGCACTGATTATAAAAGGAAAAGATTGGTAAATGTGACCACATTAAAAATAAGATTTTATCTTCAGTAAAAGACACCATTGCAACAGTGAATAGGCAAGGCATAGGGTGGAGGTATATTTACATTTCACATATCTGACAAAAGCTCCTATTAAAGATATATAACTCCCACAAATCAATGAGCAAAAGATAGAAAAGCACAGTAGAAAAGTGGGCAAGAGATTTGAACAAGCATTTCTCAAAAAAGTGCAAATAGGTTTATAAAAAGAGGCTCAATCTTATTATTAATTAAAGAAATGGTAATTAAGCTACAACAATATACCATTACACGCCCGCAAGAATAGCTCATATTTAAGAGGGACAATACTGTCTTTGCAAGGATAAAGAACAATAGGAACTTTCATACACTGCTAGTGCAAAGGAATTTTTATTAAAAAATAATCAGCTCTCTGTTCTGTTTATATAAATATGCTTGCTGCATGGGCTGCACTGGAAATTGACTTAAGACTCACCTTCCCTTTTATTTGATTTAAGCAACAAATATAACTAACTGTTTGTACCCCCTAGCAACTCTCATGCTTTGTAACACTTTGTAACTGCTGGTAACCCATAGCAACTCCCACCCTTTGTAATGCAATGTAACTACCTGCAACCATAGCAACGCCCATGCTTTGTAGCACTCTGAGGACAAATTAACCAATCAGCCCCTGCCAAAAAGAGTATACATAAGGAATGTTGAAACTGAGCTCTGGGCCCAGATCTTTAGAGGGCTAGCTCCTCTGGGACCGCTGGCATAATAAACCTGAGTTCTCCAACTTTCCCAGTGCTGCTTGGTTTTTTGCCGGTCTAATTTTGGATCTTTTCTGCAACACCAGTGGGAGTGTAAACTACAGCATTTTCAAAAATAAGTTAATATATCTATTAAAGTTGAAGATATGCATATACTATGAATCAGAAGTTCTCCTCCAAGATTTATATGCATCAGAAATGCATGCACATGCATAAGAATACTCATAGCAGGAAATATTTATCAACAATAGAGTAAATAAGTAAATTTTAATTATTCAATGTATTATTACAACATGTATGTGTTACAACATGCATACATCTTGAAAACACTATGCTAAGTGAAATTAGCCAGACATAAAAGGACAAATATTGTCTGATTCTACTTATATGACATATCTAGAATAGGTAAGTTCATAGAGACAGAAAGTTGGATAGAGGTTATCAGGGGCTGGAGGGAGGGAAGAATGGAGAGTCAGTGCATAATAGGTATGGAGTTTTCGTTTGGAGTGTTGAAAAAGTTTAATGATGACTTTGGGTGTGGCACAGTGTTGGCTTGAGTCAGGAATGGGGGATAGTTCATCCCAAGTGTGCAGGGTGAATACTGCAGACACTGTCGAAGGGTAGATGTGACAGAGGAGACTGCTGCGATCACTTCAATCTGCTTCATTAGCCAGAAATCAAGGCCATCAGCTTAAAGTGAGGATGGAAGAGGAGGTGTTGGAGGTGTGAGGAGAGCACAAGAAGTGAGAAGTTGTTACCTTAGAAAGTGAGAAAGGGAATGGACTGGAGAAACATAGGATGATTGCTGGGCAGCATATAAGGCGCAAATGAGGTTCATGATCATTAAGTTAAAGTAGGCCCAGTCAGCATGCTTGGAGGCTTTTCTCTGTGTGCATGCAGACCAACGTAGGTACAAAACTAGATGTGACCAGGGCTGTGGTTTTGTTTTGTGTAGTGAGCTCAGTGAAGCCAGACAGAGGTAAAGGAACAGAGGGTTCTGCCTGCCAGTGATAGGAATCATTACTCATGGCATTTAAGCAGTGTAAGGAGGGGACAGAAGCTATTAAGTGGAGGAGGGACGGTGAAAAGGTAGAAGGTTGATGACACAAAAGGCTACAGTGAGCATTTGGAAAGGCCATTTCCGTAAGTGCCCTTTGGGTGCCCATAGTAGACCTGAACATCACTTGTAAACAGATACATCACTCATATGAACAGGCTAGACCATAAGGTTCTGACATTAATGCTTAAAGTTCCATCCTGAGAGGTCCACTAACTTTGATAAGGTCTCTCCACGTTGAAGGCAGCTAGCTGTCCCTGAGAGGGACAGTGGCCAGCCATGTTTAGTGTGAAAGTGACAGCTGATGGAAGAGTACAGGCCTGTGACGGGCCAGGGTGCAATGTCAAAGCAAAAGGGACCTTAGGAAAGCCTAGGGGAGCTGAGCCTGCATGCAGTCCCCCAAAATTAAGGAGCAACAGAAGGCATTGAGCAGCTGGGTGAGAGAACTTGGATGAAGGTGAGCATTGTTAAGGAAAAAAATTTTCATTGCAGTTGTTACAGATGGCAAGGAGACTATTCAGGACCATCACAATACATAGAGGGATGGCTGCAATGAGGTTTACAGTGGGGAGAGAGACTGGGCTCAACTCTGAGTACAACAAGATCAGAGGAGATTTATAGCCAAGGAGCAGGGTGGTGGATGGGAAATTACAAAGAGGAAACATCACGGGTAAGAGAGGCTCTAAACCAACTTGACAGAATTCTTGCTGAAGGCAGGCCAGAGTGGTAAGATATGGAGAGCAGGGGATGAGGAATTTGATCAGATAGCAAGGGTGGGGGATTTTGGCTTAACTGAGACAACCGGCATCTTGCTAAAACTAGATTAAGTGGGCAGAGCCACTGGACCAAGGACAGAGCCCAAGGCTGGGCTCTAGTCAGAGTTCTTAGAGGAGCCTGATTCAAGTTTGATCAAAGGAGAGAGTCTTTGTTGGCACAGAGAAAGGCACCCATAGCTACCACCCACTAGTGGCCCTGAAGGGGAGGGCTGAGAGGTTCTGGCAGGAGAAAATGCTCAGGATTGTCTTCAGAACAAATCCTGGTTCCCACACTGAGCAAATGTCACCCAGGAAAGACCATGGAACTGATCCATTGCAAATCCAGCTCCATGATGGACTGTTTTACCTTGGGGGAGTCACTTAGCCACTCTGTGCTTCATTTTCCCCATTTGTCAAATGATGCTGACTTCGGAGGTTTGTTCTAAGGACTATCTACGTCAGTGGTTCTCAGAGTGGTCTCTAGGCCATCAGCCTCACCTGCAAACTGGTTAGAAATGCAAATTCTCGGGTACCTAGATTTGCTGAATCAGAAAGGCACCTTCTTTAACAACCTGCTAGGAAATTCCCACGAAGTCAAGTTTGAGAAACACTGCTAGGTCAGCACAGGAAGAAACCCTTTAACAATGAGAAATTCTTTTTCTCTGCCCTGATAACAGAACCAGGGGAGTGGGTTTTAGCCCTGCCCTCTAGGTGCACAGGAGAATTGCCTGGCCTCTTCCCAGACCAATTATGTCAGATTCCTTAGGGGCGAGGGATGTAGACATTGCAGATTTTAAAGCTCCCCAGGTGATTCCAAATGCAGCCATCTAGACTCTCAGAACTCCCTGGAGGGCTTGTTAAAAACGCAGAGTGCTAGCCCCACCTCCAGAGCACCCAATTCCCTAGGCCGGGTGGGACCTGGGAACTTGCATTTCTAAAAAGTTGCCAGGTGATGCTGGTGCTGCTGCTACTGGGCCACACTGTGAGATCCACTGCTGTAGTGGGGTAAGATCAGAATGGAGATTGTGCCGGGCGAGAGGCTTGATGAGAAGTCACAACTTTCTCCCTACCCCTCACGATGAATTCAGGATGGCATATCCTACTCTGAACTTTGCTTGCACATCCATTGTTTTCATTACACTGCACCAGAGAAATGGGGTCATTTGACATTTGTGGAGAAACTGAGCTGTGGCATAGGCCTCCCTCAGAGGGAGCAGGCATTATCTCCACCAGCTAGGCAGATTCCCTGGAAAATTAATGAAGAGGAGCTGTTCGGGCTAGGGTCCCCTGGGCCTTGCATGGAACAGCCTTTTGGATCCCCACCTCCATCCCAGCCCTGGGCTTGACCTCCTAGCCAACGTTTTCTTAGGAGAGAATGCTTTTTGTTATGATTTTATTCCACTTCCCCTGGCTCCCAAGCTCCCCTAGCGGGGAAGGAAATAGGGAGCCAGGAGACAGGTGCTTTCTGTGGGATTTTCAGTCACTCTGAGTTCATTCATTCATTCATTCATTCAACATTCATTTCATTCAACAAATATATATGGCAGTTCTAAGAGGGCAGGGACTTTTGTCCATTTTGTTCACAGCTGTATGCCCAGTGTCTGGCACATATTAGGTGCTCAATAAATATTTGTTCAATGACAGAGGGCCAATTATGGTCAGTCCCTCCATTGGGTAAGGAAGATACAGCCCCTGCCCTCAAACACCCAGAGCAGTGTGCCAAGAGAGAGACACTAAACTAGCCACTATGGCCTGCCTGTGTGATGGGTGTGGTAACACGCAGGGTCTGGGAACATTTGGCAGAGGCCCTGTCCCAGGCTTTGGGGGGCCAGGAAAGGACTCTCAGGGGAGGTGAGTGTCAGCTGCAGCCTGAAAGATGAGAAGGCCAGGGGAAGAAGGACAGATGAAGAGAGATGACTGTCTTTCACATGCTGCTGGGGATGGAGTATAATGTAGTGTGACCACTTTGGAAAACTGGCAGAATTGTATACTTTAAATGTGAATGCTACACTTTAAAATGGTTCAAATGGTAAGTTTTATGTGATATGAATTTTGCGTCAATAAAAACGTTTTTTCGCAATACACTTGCTTGTGTTTTTTGCATGGGATGAAATAAAGCAGTGCCAATACAGATAAAGCCCTGCTTACCTTTCTTCCTGGGCACATCTCCCACCTCTACTCCAGAGGTAACCACCAAATGGAACTTGGTGTCATCGTTCCTATACACGTCTTTATATTTTTATGACATAGCTGTGCTTTGCTACGTAAAAGGTGATGGTGCACATAGTCAAAACTTTTCTATCTCCCTGTCATCCTGCTGTCTTGCTGCTGCTACTCTTAGCTCAAGCAAGTGAGTGTTTGCAGGGCTTCTCTCGTTGGCACATGGGTCTGACCTTGTGTACTTCCCATGCTGTTTGGATTGCAGAGTGAAGGCACCACAAAGAAAGACCTAGTCTCTCCTAAACTCAGCCCATGGGTATCTTACTGGATTCTCACAATAACCTTATGAGGTAAATATTATTATTACCTCCACTTTGCAGATGAGGAATCTAAAGCATGGTCCCAGCACAGCTGGTGACTGGTGGGGCCTGATCTCCATCTGGGCTGGACACTACCCCTCCCATGAGACCTCGGGTTTCTACCTCTCTCTTTGGGAGTTTGGGTACTCACTTAGCTCCTCCTGTTACCCACTTCAGTGGCTGTGGGGCCACTCTAGTCCCCTGATCCAGGAAGGAAGTGTGTAAAGGTTGAGGGGAGGTATATTCTCTTCCTGTGCAGTGCCTTTGGGAGAGGATGGTCTTCGGAGCTTCCTGTGACCTCAGGGTGCCCAAATGTGGAGCTCTAGAGCCTGAGGCAGCCCTGGGCCTCAGTGACCAGAGTTTGCTCCTATGTTGCTCTCACCTGGGCCTTCCAAGGGTCAGGGAGCCAGGGCTAACAAGAGGAGGCCGGCACTCAGCAGGCAGCAGGGAGCAAGAATGACATACCTTGTGGGGAGACCTGCCTCAGCCTCTATCTATGTGTCCTTGGGTAAGTCACTTCCTCTCTCGACCTCAACTTCTATATCTTAAAAATTGGGCCTCCTTTTTTATGTCTGAGGTTCATGTCTGAGGTCCCTTCCAGCTCTAAAAAATGTCTTTGCATCCTAAACTGCTATGGAGATGGAAGAGGAGATTTGGGGTAAGCTCACAGGTGTGAAGGTAAGGGGCTCCTACTGGAAAAGCTTTGCTGCTTTGTCACTAAAGTGATTGAATGATTCTTCTTAAAAGGAAGACAAATTCCTGTGTCTTTTGGGATCATTGTTGCCGGAGGAGGTCCAGGGTAGGGAATCCATGAACCAGGTGGCCTGTCATGCTGCATGACTCAGAACCACTTGTACTCACATCTTGCTGAATCAATGGACTCAGTGCTTTAAATCACAACGAGAGGAGACAGCCCTGTGAACAGGAATGCTAGACAGATGGGGTCCGCAGCAAAGGCAGATAAGGCCCAGGCCTGTCCTGACCACAGCATCTCAGGTGGGCCCGGATGGAGTGATGGGAAAGAGGGAGCCTGTTGCTGCCGTTCCAGGCATGGGTAAAACTGTTTGCCTCACTGGGAGGGGCTGGTGGGAAGCCTACTCTCCAAATCTCACCTGAGGAGCTGGCTTGCTACTCCCATGGGTGTGTCTGAGGTACTGGTTGGAGCTCTGAGCTTGAACACTTCTGCACTGACTCAACTGCTTTTCTTCTTCCTTGGAGAATTTCTTTCTCTTCTTCCAACTATCCACAAAGTGGGCCCTCTGCAGCCTAGCAAAAAGTCCTTGGCCAACAAAAAAGTCTTTGCCTACCACTTAAGGCCTTGTCCAATTCAACCACACCCACATTTCCAAGCTTACCTTTCCACACCTCAACCCTCTGGTGAACCTGGCTATTGCTCCAGCTGCCCTAGTACCCCATCCCCTGTATCCCCATGCTTTGGCAAATGGATTTGCGGAGACCTCCACCACACAGTAGGGAACTTACTTGGGTCATGTTGGACTCCTTCCCCAACTAGTTCAAAACCCCATTAGTGCCTACTGAAGCTTGTGCAGCTACCCAGCACAGCACACCTGCACTGTTACCTGCTTGTCTTCTCTCCTTGACCATTGCCTGCATGACAACAAGCCACGTCCATACCGTCACTGCTGTAACCCAGCACAGTACCTGACATAGAGTGAGGGCCCAGTAGACATCTGATAAGTGAGTGAATTTTTCCTGTACGACCTTCAAGAATGGGAACTGAGGTTCCCATTTTATATCTAAAGAAACTGGAGCTTAGAGAATTACTTGCTCAGGTCAGGTGCTGTGATGCAATACAGGTGCAAAGCAGGTCACCTGAGCCCTGACAAATAACCTTGCTTCTCCCGAGACTCACAAGAAAGTGCTCTAAGCAGTCCCACAGTAGCATTTGCCAAAATATGGCAATAGCACTTGGGTAGGTAGCGTTTGCCAATGTAGCTGGGTAATATTTGGGGGATTTCGAAGTGTGTGTGAAGTGTGTGCATGTGTGTATATGCATGTGTGTATGCAAATGTATGTGCATGGTATGTGATGTATGTGTATGTGGTATCTGTATGTATATGTGTGTGGTGTGCATATGTGTGTATGTGTGCATGTGTATATGTATGGTGTGTGTGTGTTTCCTTTCAAGAGTTTTCCTCCTTTCCTTCCTTCCTCTTCACTACTTCATGGCCTCTGAGGATAGTGGCTGAGAATTTGTTTCCTGAAACTTAAGGCAACTGAAGAAAGTCTCTCAGTTTCCTAAGGGAGCTTTTAGAAGAAGCCAGTGCAGGGGTGAAGCACCAGGGAGAAACAGAAGAAAGAGAAGCTTCCCCAGTGCTCCTGGCTGGGAGAGGAGGGAGAAGCCTGTGTGTTTAGGAGCTATGGGCACAAGGCTTGTGTGATGGTTAATTGTAGGGGTCAACTTAGCTGAGCCATGAGGTATCCAAATATATGGTCAAACATTATCCTGAATGTGTCTGTGAGGTGTTTCTGGGTGAGATTAACATTTAAACTGGTGGACTTCAAGTAAAGCAGATTGTTCTCCTTAATGCAGATGGGCCTCATCCAATCAGTTGAAGTTCTGAGTAGAAATAAAATGCTGGCCTTTCCTAAGCAAGAGAAAATTCTCCAGCAGATGGCCTTTGGACTTCAACTGCACCATCAGCTCTTTCCGGGTTACCAGCCTGCCATCCACACTATAGATTTTGGACTTGCAAGCTTCCATACCCACATGAGCCAATTTCTTATAATAAATCTCTTTCTACAATACACACATTCTATTGTTTCTGTTTCTCTGGAGGAAGCCTGACTCATGCAGCCTGCTTCCTGCAAGAGCCTGGATTGGCTCCAGCATCCATGCTCCGGAGTGGAAGAGAGGTCTTGCACCCAGTTGTAGCAGGAGGGAACTTAAAACCTTGCCCCAAGCTAGTTGGGGAGCCTTGGAACTGGAGCAGCTCTCACCAAACTAAGAAGCCAGTCATCCTCTCTGAGCACTCCCCGAACACTCCATCACCTGCCAGCTTGGCCCTCTCTCTCCAGATCTGGGAGATGGGCTGAGCCTCCTGTTCTGCCCACCATGCTGGGCCCAGATGTCAGCAGGAGGCATAGCTCTTTCCTGAGCCCTGAGAGCTCTTTAAAGACATGGGAGAACATTCTCTCTGGACATCCAAGGGCCCAGTCACCCTTAGTTTTAGTCTGCTTGGGTTGCCATAACAAAATACTATAGACTGGATGGCTTAATAGAAATTTATTTTCTCATAGTTCTGGGAGCTGGAAGTCTAAGATCAAGGTGCCAGCATGTTTGGGTTCTGGTGAGAGCCCTCTTCCTAGCTTGTGGGTGGCCACCTTCTTGCTGTATCCTCACATGGCAGAGTGGGAGCTACAGCAAGCTCTCTGGTGTCTCTTCTTATAAGGGTATCAATCCTATCGTATCAGGGCCCTGCCCTCATGACCTTATTTAATCTTAATCACCTCCCAAAGGCCTCATCTCCAAATGCAGTCACATTGGGGGTTCACCATATGGATTTTTGGGGGATACAGTTCAGCCCATAGCACCCTTGCAGATAAATTACTTCCCTCTAAAACTTCTGTCTATTCACCGACTAATACAGGTAAGCTCCCAGGGCCCTTACTTTATGCTAAATCCATGTGTAAAGTTAGAAAGGTCAATCTGTCTTAGGTCCCTAGCATTTCCCCCATCAGTTATATTCCCAGGACCCACCCTAATAGCAGGTAAATCATTGGATGCATAATGGGTGCTGTGAGGGCCCAAGACAGGACTGGGGTTGGGGTCAGGCCTAGGTCAGGTGTAGTTTTATCAAGGGACTTGAAGTTTAAATTAACTTAGTAGAGGATCAAAACTGTGTGTGTGTGTGTGTGTGTGTGTGTGTGTGTGTGTGTGTGTGTAAGAGAGAAGGAAAAATGAGAAAGAACAAGAGAAAGAATGTGTATTTGTGGTGCGGGAGGGTGTGCTACCTGTGTATAGACTCTTAAATGTGTTTTATGATGTATGTTTGTCCACGGGGTGTTTTTCATCCTAAACTTTTCTGTTTTCTGGCTAAAACTTCTGGATAGAGTTGCTAGATAAAATACAGATACCCAGTGAAACTGGAATTTCAGGTAAACAACAAATAAAATTTCCAGTATAAGTATATCCCATGTAATACTTGGGGTATACTTATACTAACAAATTATTCCATTCTTTACCTGGAATTCAATTTTAACTGACACTCTGTACTTTTATTTGTTAAATCTACAGCACTACTTATGAAGGATGAGTGGGCTACACTCAGGGATGTAAATTAGGGAGTATTAATAGATAAATGGGCTAGCATTGTGGCTCCTGCAAGGAGGCAAGCAAGCCCTGGGTTGTAGGAGGGGCAGCAGTTGTCTGCAGAGACCCCTGGGAGAAAATTGGGCTCACTTTTTTTTCTCAGCTCACACATCCACTGGTGGATGCTACTACCAACCTGCCTCACTCACTTTGGTCTTTACTGCGCAGCTCACTTTTTCCAGGTTGGATTTTAGGAAGAGGTTGCCTTACCTGGCCTCCAGCTGACTGATGGCTTAGGGCAGTCTGTTTAGATACCTCTGTTCAGCACAAGAGTTTATAGACACCTTGGATTGTGTAGTTTCATGGAGGGGTGAAGACAGTGTCAAAGATAGGATTGGGAGGGGGGAAATATCAGTTCATGTTACCTATAGATAGACCCATAACGAGGATGTCTCCCTTGGACCGAAAGGTATGGGTGGTCAGATTGCAAGAGAAAGCATGGGCTCACCCTAGCAAGGTGAGTTGAGTTGTCACTTTGCTTTTCCAAATCTCATGCCTGGGATTGTGAGAAGCCTAGACTAAAGAGTCTTTCTTTATCTGTAACCTCAGGTCATCTCTCTCTATGGGCCTCAATTTCCCCTTCTGCAAAATGAAGGCCTGGATTAGATCACTCCTCAGGCCTCTTCCAGCCTTGACATTCTGTGATTTTCTAATTTCTTTCAGACTCCAGGGGCCTGCAGACCCCGTGCTAATGTGTATAAATAAAACATGGGCATTCTAAAGCTCTAAACATCACAAGTATTTGCTTTGGATTTGTTCTCACTTAACTGTGTGGTAAGCAGCATCCAGCTGGGGCCCCACAACATCCTGTTTGAATTGTTCAGCTGTGGCCCCAGCTCCCAGAGGAGGCTGATGGTGTGTGGGGGAGGTACAACCACCCCAGTGAGTGCCTCAGCCTGGACTTTCCTCCCTCCTTAACCTTCCCCGACGCTGGCCCAGAGAAGGGCTCTGTTCTTAGGCCTCAACCCCAAACTCACCTAACCAGCTGGCATTCCAGGCCCTGATCCTACTACATCAGGAACATTTCCCTTGGATTTTTGTGCTGGCAGCTACCCACTTTACATGTCCACCTGGATCCACACTGGAAGGCAGCCTGTTACCTATTGCAGTATAGCACCTTTGGGCAGTTTAACAGCAACCCTACAGAGGCTATAGATCCTATGTCTCTTCTGTGGGATATCATTTTTTCTTATTTTTAAGGTTTTATTTTTAAAGTTATTTTTATAGCAGCTTTAGTTTTGTAAAAAATTGATCTGAAAGTACACCAAGCTTTCCCTCTTCCCCTCCCTCACAATTTCCCCTATAATTAACAGCTGTCATGAATGTGGTGCAGTTGTTACAACTGATGAACCAATGTTGGCACATTATTTTTACTAAAGTCCATGATTTACACTAGGGTTCACTCTCAGTGTTGGACATTCTATGGGTTTCCTCAAATGCATAATGTCATGTGACCACCGTTATAGCATCATAAGAACAATTTCACCACGCTCCTCCCATTTATCACTTCTTCCCTGCAACTCTTGGCAACCACTAATCTGTTTACCACCTCCATAGTTTTGTTTTTCCCAGGATGTCATGTAGTTGGAATCATATAGCATATAGCTTTTTTAGACTTAGTTTTTTCACTCCTAGCAATATGCATTTAAGTTTCCTTCATGTCTTCTTGTGACTTGAAAACTCATTTCTTTTTTATCACTGAATAACATTTCATTGTATGGATATAATTTTTAATTAATCGATTGATGGAAAAGACCAAAAATACAAGATGAACAGCAATCTTCCAAACACGTCTGTAAGAAATCTAGGTTTTAGGATGGTTTTAGTTAATGTACACAATGTGTCCAACAAAGAAAATTCAACATCCTGACAGCCAAATTCAGAGTATTAGCTTTCAGGCAAATTGCTCTTATTACAGAAAGATTTTTTCTTAAATAATTGCATTTAAAATAGGATTCCATTAACAATTTTCCTGCAACAGTTTAAGCATACATTCACACTTGAAATTATCTATAAGCATGTTAGATTTTGTGCAAACACAGACACTTTGGAGAGTGAAAGAGGATACTATTAATAATTATGCCCAGATAACGGGTGTAAGGCAGGACTAAAACAGATAATATATAGCCTTTCTATTTATAACTGGTATCTGTCTTCTTAAAATAGCTGAGGGAACATAGGATATTTTTGTGTTTCTTCAAAAATATTAGATAGTGTATCAGTTAAGGTTACAGCAGCAGTGTGACACATAAAATGGCAAATCTGTTTATTTTTCACTCACATAAAATCCAAAATATATACTGCTGACTGGTGGGAGTGGGAGGTGTTGGAGGGAAGTGCTCTTCTCCATGCAGTTATGTGGGTACCCAGGCGGATGGAGCCTCTGCCATCTTTTACATGTGCCTTTCAAGTAGAGTGACCAATCAGTCCAGTTTGGGAGTGAGGGGTTTTCTGGGTGCAGACTCTCAGTGCTAAACTTGGGATAGTTTCTGGCAAACCGGAACAGTTGATCACTTGTTTCCAAGGTGAAGACTGACATCCAACTGGTCAGGAGGGGAAGAGAGAGAGAGAAAGAGTGAAGAATGGCACTGCAGGCTTTTATGCACCAGGCCACTCATCACTTCTGCACTTATTGTTGACCAGAACAGTCTCATGGTCGCACTTAACTGCAAAGGAGACTGGGAAATGTAATCTAGCTGTGTGCTCCAAAGGAAAGGGAAATGGGTTTGGTGAGATCTAGATGTCTCTGCCATGGAGGTGAAATTAATAATGTATTGTTTTACTACTGGGCCCTCAGACTGAGATTGACTTCTTCCTTAGCTAGCATATGTTGGGAGGGACTGGTGCCTCCATGTCCCACTTTTATAAATGTAAGTCTCATTTGCATAGCAATCAATGCTGTCCACATGGCCCAGGCTTCTGCCAATGGGCAGTCTAAAATACTCTGGGGTTCTAGGAAGGTTGGGGGCACGCAATGTGGAGGTTACACGTGGCAGCCCCAGAAACCCACTAAATAGGGGTCAGGTTGCAAGCAGTGGGGGCAGGGTGCCACATTGGGGGATCTGGTTGCACTGTAAATTGAAAACTTGTGATCTGTGAAGGCACTACAATACAGTCTGGTCCCCAGTGTAATTCGTCTTCAACATGACTAAAACCAGGCTAAAACCATCAGTGGGTCATTTGGTGTAAGCTGAGCATTTTCATGGCAGTTAGCACTCTTTACGATCCCTAGTTCTCATAGCATCCCTGAGAAGTAGGTTAAGGCTATTAGCCCTAGCTGGGGGAAGCTACTGTCTGCAGCGTGATGCTACATGCTTAACTTGTACAGGCTCTGTCCTCCCCTGGGTACCCTTGATGAAGCCAAGGACCAGGCATGGAAGATTGTTTTCAGGTACCTGACTCCAGGGCCTCAGATACAGGGATCCATGCCCTCCCCAGTGAGGGGGAGTTTGTGGTGGAAGCAGACAAGAAAATGATGCTAATTTCATTCCTTTTTCTGCTTGTATTCCTCCTGTGGGAGGCAAGGTGGGAGAGCTAATGTAAGTAGGTGTCAACAAGACCACCAAGGACAACCTTAGCTCTAGGAAACTTGGTTTCTGCAGCCCCCACCCAAGGGACCAAGAGCTCTTTTTCAGAGTATGGGCTTGGAACCTAGGCCTTTCCTTTCTTAACTCTCTCTTTGGAGCTACAGACTGAGTTGGCTACTGTATTAGTTTTCTGTGGTATTGCAACAAACTTGGTAGCTCACAGTTCTGGAGGCCAGAAGTCCACAAATCAGTATCACTGGGCCAAAGTCAAGTTGTTTATCAGGGCTGTGTTCCTCTGGAGGTTCCAGAGGAGAATCTGTTCATTGCCTCTTCCAGCTCCTGGTGGCTGTGGCCTTCCTCGGCTTGTGGCCACATCACTTCAATCTCTGTCTCTGTGATCATGTGGCCTCCTCCTCTCCTCTGTAACTTCCTTCTGCCTTCTTATTAGGACACATGTGATAGCATCTTGGGTCCATTTAAGCACTCTAAGATAAACTTTCCATCTCAAGATCTTTAATTTAATCATACCTGCAAAGTCCTTTTTTTGTCATGTAAGGTAACATTCCAAGGACTAGGATATTGACATGTTTTTTTTTGGGGGGGGCAGGGGCTGCATTATTCAGCTTCTCACAGCTGTTATGGTGGAATATACTTCAAACACTGTGAGTCCTTTTCTGGGTACACATGGTGGTAAGAGGGGGTGGGAAGGAGACCACCTGCTGTATGCCTAAATTATCTCATTTAATTCTTCCAGAACCCTCTGGGTAGCTACTATTCCACTTGGCAGTGTGAGACTTAGAGAGGGTAAGCGATTTACTTAATGTAACACAGCAGATACAAGATGAAGCTGTACTTAAACAGGGCTATTTGACTCCAGAGGCCATGTTTTTTCCACAGAAACACAGGAAGTTCTACAAGGGCTGGACTCAGTTAGAATGCAGATGACCTAGCATGCTGATCAGGATCCCCTGTGTAGGAAAGTCTGCCCTTTTTGCCTGTGTGATACTGTGCTTTATAACAAGAAATATATATTTGGTCTTCATTCCAGTTTTAGGCACAGAGCTCCTAAAACCCTTAGAATGTCCTAAGTGGTGAGAGCAATAAAGATGTCTTTTGTTAGGCTAATGAGGTGACTTTTGGACAGCACCTAAGGATGGGGGCTGGTTGCCAGCAGGACCAATCATGTGATTAGATAATTGGAACTTTAGGTCCCCAGACCTAGACTTCAAGGAGGTGGAGGGAGAGGGGGACTGGAGGTTGAATCAATTGCCAATGGCCAATGATTAATCAGTCATGCCTACATAATGGAGCTTCCATAAATACCCAAAAGGACAGAGTTCACAGAGCTTCTGGGTTAGTGAGCACATAGAGGTTTGGGGACAGTAGTGCACCTTGGAGAGGGCATGAAAGCTCCTTATTTCTTCCCAACACCTTGCCCTATGCACTTCTTCCATCTGGCTGTCCTGAGTTATATCCTTTTATAATAAACCAGTGATCTAGTAAGTAAAATATTTCTCTGAGTTCTATGAGGTGCTCCGGCAAATTAATAGAACCCAAAGAAGAGGAGGTCATGGGAACCTCTGATTTATAGCCAGTCCGTCAGAAGCACAGCTAACAACCTGGATTTGTGACTCACATTTGAAGTGGGGTTCGGGGAGGGCAGTGTTGTAGGACTGAACCCTTAACCTATGGAACCAGATACCTTTTCCAGGTATATAGTGTCAGAACAGAGTTGAGTATGTGGTATCTGGAGCACTGTTTGGTTGTGTGGGGAAGTTCCTCTTCCACACTTGGAAATTGGGTCCAGGAACCCAAAAGAGCCTGTCTTTGGGACAACCCCTTGGCTTTGGGCTAACACAGCCTTACTGCAGGCCCCTGAGTGTAGATTAAGCAGACCCAGATCCTGTAGAGGCCCAGTACCTCTTTTGTAAACCACTTTTCACTAACATTATCTCTTGGTTTTCACAGATACATTTCTATTCATCCATCGCTTCATTTCTGGCTCCTCCCTTTATCTCCACCCTGGATCAAACTATTGCCTCTTTTCATCCCTAGCATTCTGGGAAGTTCCTTCTCCCTTTACCACTATATGTTTGATAACTTCTTCATCTACAGGAAAATAAGCAAAAAGCATAACATCTAATATAAATAAAAGAGTAGATGCATGTGTAGAGGCATGCTTCTACCTACAAGAGTTTTTAAAAATAACTTCCCAAAGATACAATTCTAGAAGTGGGGCTTCCAGGCAAAAGGGACATCATAGTTTTTCCCTCTATCCCCCACCCTCCTTTCCTTTGGCGACCATCATCTTGTTCTCTGTATCTATGGGTCTATTTCTGTTTTGTTTATTCATTTTTTTAAAGATTCCTCATATGTGAGGTAAAATGGTATTTGTCCTTCTCTGATTTATTTCACTTAGCATAATATTTTCTAGGTCCAACCATGTTGTCACAAGTGGAAAGATTTCATTATTTTTTATGGCTGAGTATATATGCACCACATCTTTTTCCATTCATCTATTGATAGACACCTCAGTTGCTTCCATATCTTGGCTATTGAAGATAATGCTGCAATGAACATAGGGATGTATATAGCTTTTCAAATGAGTATTTTTGTTTTCTTTGAAAAAATACCCAGAAGTGAAATTGCTGGGTTGTATGACAGCATGTATTTACAATCCTACCCAACAGAGCATGAGGGTTCCCTTTCTCCACATCCTCGCCAGCACTTGTTATTTCTTGACTTTTTGGTAATAGACATTCTAACAGGTGTGATGTAATATCTCATTGTGGTGGTTTTAATTTGCATTTCCCTGATGCATGATTGATTAATCATGATGCATTTTTTAGATTTATTTACCACACTGGTGCTTCAGATGTGAGGCTGATAGCAGCGAAGGATGAAGAGGTTAATTTCTGGTTCCCCTCTGGACTTCTTTTAGACCAAATAAATTCTCCCTTTTTCTCTTCCTTTATAAATCAGTGAATAAATAAATCTAAGCCATCTGCCACTCCTCTTTTTTGATGAGAGCTGGGGATGGAGGGCAAACTAATTTTTGCATTTTAACATTTGTGGCCTTATTGGTAAATAGATTAGCAGTTACTAGAACATGCAGCTAATTAAGAGCTACATGTACATACATACACACACACATGCAGGCACACATGCACATGTCCATATACTTTGGCTGACTGGAAGATCCTGTCCAGGAGAAATTGTAATATTGGAAAAGCTTTACATTGTGGGGTCCTCACACCCTGTTTTAGACTAGAAAGTCAAGGCTAGACTGAAACAACAAATCAATCCTTGGCATCTCAGTGGCTGAGTACAACAGGTGACATCTTGTTCATATAAAGTCTGACATAGGTTACCAGGGCTCTCCTCTTTCCAATTACTCAAGGATCCATGCTTCCTTCATTCAAGGATACCACCATTTTAAAACAAGGCCTCCATGTTTGCCACATGAAAGATAGAGAGAAGTTGGAGACTGCACACTGGTTCTTAAATGCTTTGGCCTCCTACTCATATTTCATTGGATAACCAGTCAGATAGCCCCACTGAACTGTAAAGGCCCCATGAAGTATGGTGTTCTCATGTGCTCAACAAAAAGAGGATAACTGAACATAAATACAGTTGATTTTCATTTTTCTTGGTAGTTATGTTCTATAATGCCTCCATAAACACTGAATGAAAGAACACAAAACCATTACTCTTAGTGGAAATATATACGGTCAGATTCCTGTGAGCCTCTGGTCACATTTTTGTCAGTCAAGCTATATCTATATCTATCTATATCTACATCTATATCTATATCTATATCTATCTATCTATATCTATATATGTATGTATGTATATATATATGTATATGTGTATATACATATATGTGTGTGTGTATATATATATTCTTGTTTTATGTGTGTTTCTGTTTAAAAACATTTTATTTAATATATATTGTTAATTCATTAAACTCATTCATGACCAACAGCAGTGTAACTCATGCCCTAATGAGTTACATGTATCTATCTAACACGTGTACTTCCTCTGTAACACACATCACAGCCTCCATGCACTAAGTGACACTGGACAGCACTTCAGTACTACACTTTGAGGTCATTTTAAAACAGCAAAATAACCATCGAAAAAAGCACAAAAATGTGAAAAATGTGGCACTAAGTAGACCACAAAAAGGACACATATTTTACAATATGAGAGTTGAAATAAGAAAACAGAACAGCATGGTCTTCTTTGACCTCAGCTGGTAATGTGCACATCAGGTGACTCAGATTTTTTATTGCTCTGTGCATATCTATGAATGACCACAAAAGTAATGTGAGTTTTGATCTTGGAGTTACAGATAAATTTTAGTGAGTATGCAAATTTGTCAAAAATCCATGACAAATAAGGATCAACTGTATATTTATTATCTATTGAAGTAGGACACACTGTCCCAACATTTAGTGGCTTAAAACAACAATGTGTATTTTGCTCAGGATTCTACAGATGAGCAGGGCTCAGCAGTGTCAGCTCACCTCTGCTCCACTTGGCATCAACTGAGGTGTCTCGAGACTGGGAGTTGAAATCATGGAAAGCTCGCTCACTCGTGGCCCAAGAAAGCCCAAATGGCTGGAAGCTGGAACAACTGGAGAAGAAAGATGATAGACACATAGCAGTCACTAGTGCATAATAATTTGAAAATCTTACTGTGAAAGCTTCATACCCTGGGGATGGAGAAGATCTCTTTATTAGGCATTTTCTCCTGGAGGAGCTCCTTTGTTCATTTTTCTCACTGACTCATGGTTCTGGCCTCTTTTTTTTTGTCATAATCCTTCGTCATATCTAGAGGGGTACTGGGGAAATCCTGTCTTGAGGGGCCACAGAACTTTCCCAACCTGCTTCCTACTCATGGTTGGAAGCACAAGGTTTGTTTTAGCTTCATAGCTGGCATTAGAAAAACGTTTTGGTCCAAGCTCAAGGTTTCTTTGGCAATACAATTCCCTTAAAAATATTATAGGCTGCTGATATATTTGCTTCTAGTCACTTTCATGTTCTGTTCAAGAGTCAGTTTTCATATCGATATATTTATTTGCTTTCTCTTCCCTATACCACACTCACTGCTTTTAATTGGAGCCACCTTAATGCATCTGGGAATTGCAGGAAGTCCACATGCTGAATTTGATCTTTACTTTGAGTCATTTTGCCACTCACAGGTTTTCTCATTCCAATCTCTTACTATTTGCAAGTAAAAGTTTGACTAAATATTTTGTCACTGCGTAACATGGATCACTATCTTACTAAACTCTGATATCAATTTCTTTACTTTCTTTACTGCTTGACCCTATGATTTAGGTTTTTACTTCAGCAAAGCCCCATTTCTGATACCAATTTCTGTATTACTCAGGATAGAATAGACTATGCTACAGAAACAAATTAATGCCCAAATCTCAGTGGCATAAGCAAACAAAGGTTTACATGTCACTCATGCAAAGTCCAGCTTGAGTAGGACTACTCTCCAGGGCAGTTCTCGGCCATCTAGTGAATCTGGGGTCCCAGATGCTCTGTCATACCTTCTTGATATATAGCCTCTATGGTTGTTGCTGAAAGTGACAGGAAGATTACATGAGATATTTTTAATGGTAAAGTCTGCGAGGAGTGGCTTACATTATTTCCACTTACATCCTGTTGTATAACATATGACCTCAGTCTCACTTCAAGGGAGGCTGGGAAGGGTAGTCTTTCTGTGACTCCAGAAGAAAATAAAATGAAACAAGATTTGGTGAACTATAGGATTATTTCTTTCACACTCCCTTTTCAGGGCTCTCTATTCTTGTTTATCTGTCCCTGTCAAATGTCTAATGCTCCCTCACTTACCCCTATGTCACATGTCTCTCCAGATATCATCTATACTAGGGAATATAAATGACCAATAATAGCTTAAAGCATGACTCTTTTAGAGATAGTTGCATGTTAAAGCAAAGTTAAGCTTTTGGCCTGAGGGTTAATACTCCTATGTGGGGATTTCAGGCATGAGTAGGCCAGTAGGGGAAATATTCTGGGGTTTTTGAAATGACAGATCAGGCAGGTCTTATGTGTCATCTTTTATGCCACTGCCAAGGGAACTTTACTGTGAGACATTTTGAAGTTGAGAGAGATCAGGCTAACAGTGTGAGTGGCCATGTTATTAGATGCAGCCAAACCATTAAAGCATGATTTTCATCTGGCTGTCTAGAAGTATTGATGTGAAGTAGGGAGAAATTATTGTCCACTCCAGCTGATTTGGAATCAGCTTTCAGAGCATCCATCTGTCATCCCTACCTCCCTCCTTCCCCCTTACAGAATGAAAGACGCTTACTACAGAATGGGTCTGTAATGAGCCTGGAGAGAGAACTGGGGGGAGGCTTCCCATGAGGTTCTGGGAAGACTGAGGTCTCTGCGTTTCTTGCTGTCAGACCCTGGCTCACCCACAGCTTTGCTCTTTCTGGCTCCAGCCCAAGAAGAAGGAACAGTAATCTTCTTATGAGTACCTCTTTCATTGGCTATATCCATCCCCCAACACACACTCTAGTCCTGTGGTGCCTTTACACTGTGGCCACCTAGTTAGGCTGGAACTACATCTCCCAGAACCCCCTTCTTTGCATTGATCCCTGTTAGAGTTGGCTGCAGGGAAAATTTGCATGAGATTTGGAAGGCAGAGGTGAAACAGCAGCCACTTTTACACTCTGCAACTCCATGTGAGCCAGGCAGTCTTGCGGTGGATCTGCTGGTCCACTTTTTGGTCCCAGGACACAGCCAGGTCCATAGATTCTTTGCTCTTGCTGGCTCTTCTTCTTCTTCAAATTCTCCAGGTCCTGGGCTAGAAGCCTGTTCAGTCATGGCTGAGGGCACCAGCTTTTCCTGCAAGTGACCTATACCATGGAGATTAGAGGTGGTGAAATGTGGATTCTAGCCGCCATGATGGGTTTTGGTTTTTCTTTGCACTTTCCCACACCAACCTCCAAGATGCCCCTCAGTGGGTCTTACCTCCTGGTATTCATACCTTTGAGTCATTCCTTACACACTGTACAGGGTTTGTCTGTATGACCAATATGAGTATGGCAGAAACAATGGGATGTCACTATGAATCAGGTTATAAAAGACACTGCGCCTTCTGTTGGCCCATCTCTCTCTTTTTTTTCTGAGATTGCTTGATCTGAGGAAAGCCAGCTGCCAACCCTATGGAGAGGCCCATATTGTGAAAATCTCAGGCATTTGGCCAATAGCCAGCAAGGCACTTGAGGCATCCCATCAACAGATAAGTGAGTGAGCCACCTCAGAAGCAGATGCTTCATTCAAGCTTTCAGATGACCACAGGTTCCAGCTGACACCTTAACTGCAACCCCATGACAAACCCTGAGCCAGAAGCACTTAGCTAAGCCACTCCAATTACTTGACCTTCAGAAACTGTGAGATAGTAAATGTTTGTTGCTTCAAGTAACAACATTTTGATGAAATTTGTCCATTTTTTTATCCTAACTGTTGGCTTTGCTGCCTTCAGGCCCACCACCAGACTCAAGTCAACATTCTAACACAAGCAACTTAACCTTCTCCTACAATTGTGTCAGGCCCAATTCTACAATAAATCCCTTATTCTGTATCACTAAGAGTAGTTCTGCTTCTTTGAGCAAACCCTACCTGATACCACAAGGAGTGAAGAGAAGAGATTCCCCAGTCCTTTCATCATTAGTTTCCCCTACAGCAGAGGCTCTCAACTTTTGATCAGAACAACCCAGAGAACTTTTTTAAAAAAACACTAATGTCTGGGTTTTATCTCCAGAAATTCTGATTTAATTGACCTGGACATCAAGATCTCTTAAAGCTCTCAGGTTTTTTTGAGGTGCAGCTGGGTTTAAGAGCCCTGACCTAGTCTCCACCAGTTCTATCAGGTCCTCACTCCTCAAGCCTTCCTTGGGCTGGGACATGGACATTCAATCTAGGTACCCATGGTAACTTTTAATTGGGGACTCCTGACACCTAGAAATAGAGGCTATAGAGAATCTTCTCACTGGTGGTGGTAGCTGCAACAAGTCAGTTCCTAGGGCAGCAGAGCAATGTGGTAATGGCTTCCTGGGTAAGGTTCTGGTTCTTTAACTCCACTGCTGCCATCAATGCTGTGAGAATTATCCAATAGCCTCTTGATTACATTTCTTTCTGCTTAGATCAGGGGACCTTTAGGGTTTCTTCCAATGCTGAGAGTCTGAATCTGAGAACTAAACTTCACATTAACTTCCCAAGTGACCTTAAGGGCACCCAACCCCTCTGTTGACCTTAGTTTCCTCATCTGTGAAGGGTAGGGTTGTATTAGATGAGCTTCAGACCTTTTGCTTTGGGTTGAGTTGCCTGGAAATGGGGTCTGAGATGGAGATTTGTGTGCAGGTAGTTTCTGGGGAAGTACCTTTAGGGTTAACATGTTTAAGAGAAGAAGGCAAGCAGGAATGGGAAACTGAACTGTGATGTAGTCACAACAAAGGCTTCCCATGATCCTCTGGGAGCCTTGGAACTAGGATGGCCCTTCAGAGTTGTCCTGAAGAGAGGTGAAGAGCTAAGACTTTGTACCCCTAATTGACCAGTCATTGTATAGAGTCTGTCCCCAGGGAAGGGAGTGTGACTTTGGGTGAGGCAGCTCTTTTGACCTGAGGGCAGTTCCTGGAGATGGACTCACTTGACAGCTGTCAACATCCAACATCCCGGCTGGAGGAATGCATCTCTTGGTCTTGGAGCAGAGGGATCTGAACAAAGCACCCCACCAATCACTATACCATACCAGTTCAAAGATTCCATGATGATAGCCCCAGCAGCAGGGTGATCTGTGAAGAAAGGAGTATATTTCTCACTCTCTTTAGTTAAGTATGACATCAGACACCCCAGGAGAGTAGCTGGAAAGTTCCAGGTGACCATTAGCTTGATTAACACACAACTCCTTAAAACCTCTCTTACCATAGCAGAGGTTGAGCCGGAGGAAGGTGTAAAGTCAACTTGCTCCAAAGAAGCAAGGCCCTGGAGAAAAATTAAAAGCCACTCCTGGAGGAAGTAGTAGCTTCCAGAAGGAAAGTCTCTCAGGTATAACACTCAACTCCAGGGAGCATGGAAGATAACAGAGCTGCTAGGGTCCATAGTCGCCATGGTAATGGCACCTCGGATTCCAAATGAATGAGGCTACTGACCTGTCAATTACACAGCAGTTGAATTTTCAGTGGAAACCAGTCTCAGGCATCTGGCATGGGCTGGAAGGAGAGACCACCCTCGTGTGCACACACAGTGAGCTCATGAAAGTATTGATGCTCAAGTGTGAATCTTTGCATATATGATTCTTTATAAGGTCATCTGTGCACATGCTTGTGGCATAAGCGTAAAAAAACAGGTCAGTTATGTGTGTGTTGATGCTGGGGGTGGGGTCTGCAGGTTGGACCAACTGCCCATGAACCTTCATTTAGAAGCACAATTTTAGGTCCTTTTTGCCCTTCTTCAAAATAAACTGCCCTTGTCCACTCATCATTAGAAAGTTATTTCCTGGAAGAACTTTTCTACCTTCCATAGCCTCTTTAAAATACAAATAATTGTCAAGTTACTGAGTGACCAAGAATGGTGGGCTATCCCAAAAGACAAGCTAAGGCACAGAGAGGAAAAGCTGGACCTAGCTTAGTGCCTCTCATCTAGTAGGTGCCCAGCATATTTGTATGCATTTATGAATACATGGATATATGAATAAATAAAGAGCTATAGAAGGGGAAAGGCAACCAGGAGAAAGAATGGTTTGATGGGGAAGTGAAACGGTTTGTGGGATCAACTTCAAATCTTCTTCCATTTCCAATTCAATTCCATGTATTGAACACCTTTCTTGTGCCAGGTATTGGGCTAGTTGTGGATAGGGAAGTAGGGAAGATTGGAGACCTCCTGAAGGTCAACCTATCAAGGATGGGGGCTTCTTTATGGGTTTCCTTGGTGCTGGACCCAGACTGCAGTTCTTCAGCAAGGCTGGAACCCCAGCTTCTTTCCTTGGTCTTTCTAGGCTATCTGGGCCTGTCTGCTGACTTGTTCCCTGTCATGATCAGTTTGATTATGTCTGGAGAGTTTCAGCCTCATCCATCCATTAATTCCATATCTTAGTTGGCTACCCCCAGAAGGAGACCCCAGGACAAGGACATCAGTGCAGATTGTGTATCTGGGAAGTGATCCCAGGAAACATCGCTCAGGCACTAGGGAAACAAGACAGAGAAGAGAAAGATGCCAATACAGAGTGTATTATGGGGCAGGTCCCACCGTGGGCAACTGGGCTTATATCCCACTGGGGACTTCTGTGACACAAGGGAAAGCACACAACTCAGAACTGTCCTCACTGAGGGACAAGGAAGCTGGGGTAATTCTCCACCAACTCATGTTTGTTTTTGGCTGAGGACTGCTCCTGGGAGACTGCACCTCTTGCATGTCCAGCCTGCTTCATTCAGTGAGAGAAAGCTGTTTGAGGAGGACAAGTGGCAGGTGCTTGCACTCTGGCTATTGGCATGTACAAGAATGATCAATGCTGATGGGATAAAGGTGAGGCTCCACCAGCATCTGCTACATCTCCCGTAACCCTTCCAACCATGTGACCAAGGCAGCTGGTCCTCCTGGCCACAGCTTAGCAGGCTCCATGTTGATAGACTTCAGGCCTCAGACCTGAGCTGGGTCAGGGCCAGAGTCAGGGCTTCTGAAGTGTTTGCTGACTTAAACTGCCTGGACAGGCACAGTCAGCCATGGACTACAGAATAAGGCAAGCCCATTTAGCAAGGAGCAGAGTCCATTCACTTGTCTTGATTCAAGCCCAGGCTGTGGCCTGTCAAATCAGGGCTTTAGTCCTCAAGAGATGGAGTCTGCAGGGGTCTCAGGTTCCATTCCCCACTACTGTCTTCCGCCCGTTCCTGATGCTGGGTTTGGAATTCTCCTGAACGCTGGCAAGCACTTCTGGCTTCTGCTCACTCGAGCTCCAGACTATTTTCTCCTGAGGCCTGCTTTTCTACTTGGCCTCCACCAAGATTGGTAGGGAATTTCACAATTTACAGGCTCTGGTGTTGTCCTCTTTTCTGCTCAGCATTTTTGATGTTGTTGCATGATATATATCCCCAATGCTTTTGCAGACAACCTGGCAAGATCTGCTTCTCCTCTCTCCAAGGTTAAGCAAGAGGTCTGCCTTTTACCTCTACCCTGTGTGCTCCTGCGGGTCCTGCCACTGACTCCAAGTGAAGAGCTTTGCCCACAAGTAAACAGTTCAGAAAGGAACCCCCAGCTTTTGTTGATTGTAAAACAAAAATTCCTTTAACATCCTTGCCACCAAGCTCTGGCCAGTATAGTATTAAGGGAAGATAATCATGGACTATGACGGTCCCCAGGGACTTGGAAATTCCTTCATGCACCCCCCTTACTCTCCCGCCAAAGATCAAACCAGTGAGATCAAGACTGATGGAGACAGGAAATGCAGAATCTTTAGGAAGTACTGGGGAAGGAGAAAAGCATTTATAATTCTTTCATACGACTCTCCTTCCCCAACCACTGTATCTCCAGTGCCTTTCCTGGTGCCCAGTAACAAATGTTTTACATTTTTGTAATGCTGAGTAGTTTTCACAGTGCTTTCATGAGCATCATCTTATTTCCCTGCCCAAGCACATTGTGAGGTCTATGAGTGAGCATTATAATTCCCATTATACAGATGAGGTTATGCCCTGAAGCTTAGAGAGCCCAAAAGACTTTACCCCCGAGTCGGCACCTGTTTCAATTAAGATTATGTCCAGAGACTCAAAATAGCTATGGCTTAAATAAAATGAAAGTTTATTTTTCTTTCTAATCAGAGTTTGGGGATAGGCAGCTCTGTTCCACAAAGTCACAGAGACCAAAGACCCATCAATTACTCTGCCAAACCTAGGCTGTGGTCTTCACCTTCACAATTCAAGATAACAGCTAGAGCTTCAGTCATCACATTTACATTCCAGGCAGCAGAATGAAAGAATGGGTGAAGAATTAAAAGGGAGAAGAAAAGCATGCCCCTTCCCTTTAAGGACATTTACTGAAAGTTGCACTCACCACTTCTGCTTTCACTTCAGAGCTTCATCATATGGCCACACCTAACTACAAGGAAGTTTGAGAAGTATAGTTTTTGTTTCAGATGATCATATGCCCAGGTAAAACTGGGGATTCTATGTCTATAAAAGAGGGAGAACATATATTGGGAGAGAATTAGTTGTTTCTGCTATAGTGACTTCGCCATAAAGAGTAAGAATCAGTTTTTAAATCTAATTTTTCTTATTCTAAATTCTGCCTTCTTTCCCTTCCATACCCCATGGTATCACTTATGTGTAGTTTGATTCACAAAACCATAGAATTTCCTCATTGGGAAAGACTTTGGGGGCCCCTTCTATTTTCCCCTGGTTGGATGCCTGAAATAACTCTAAAATCTTCTGAACTAATGGCCATCACCTCTCTCGAGCATCTTGTAATCCAACCCATTAACAAAGATTTTTCTGTGATTGAGCCCAAACCAACTTTCCTGGTCCCTTTGACTGTTGGTCTTCATTCTGTCCTTTAGTACCTCTCAGAGCAGAAAGCATCTACTGTTTTCTTTCCTCCTCGGTAGAGCACCCTTCAGATGTTTGAAAAAGATCCTCCTGTTCTCCTACTCTCCAGAGTCTTCTACTCTCCAGGTTAAATGTTCCAAGTTCCACTAACCAGTCCTTGGTGGCTTGGTATTGAGGTCCTTCATCATTTTTTACATTTTTCTGTTGATGACTACTCTTCTTACAGTATGGCCTCCACACTAGGTTACACTCCCTAAGAAGAGAGGGATCTGAAGACTAGAGGTACAGGGTATTCAACTCTCAACAATTTCAGCAAGAGGGAATCATGGAATATACAATGGAATATTACTAAGCCATAAGAAGAGATGAAATACAGCCATTTGTGACAACATGGATGGACCTGGAGATAATCATGCTAAGCAAAATAAGCCAGACAGAAAAAGTTGAAAATCACATGATACGACTTATATGTTGGATATAAATCTAAAAGCAACTAATGAGCAGGACAAACAAACAGAGACTCATGGACACAGGCCATAGACTAGTGGTTACCAGAGGACTATAGACTAGTGGTTACTAGTGGGGTGGGGAAGGACAAGAGAAGTAGATGGGGTAAAGGGGGTTAAGTATAGGGTTTAGGGGGTAAAGGGGATCAAATATATGGTAGCTAAAGGAAACTGGACTTTGGGTGGTAAACACAAATATACAGATATCAAATGATAATGTATACCTGAAAATTATATAATTGTATTAACAAATGTTACCCCAATAAACTTAATTAAAAATTTTTTTAAAAAAGGGAATCATGGAGGTAAATTCAGGGGCTACTAATGGTCTCTGCTCACACTCTAAATTCTCTGTGAAGTGCATGGTGGGGAAGGGCCAGAATAGAGGACTCCATTACTTTGATGTTTGGGATGCTTGTTATGGGTTTCTTAGTCTCTGGATTTCTAAGTGTTATGAACTGCATGTTTGTGTCCCCCACAAATTTATATGTTAAAACCCTAATCCCCAATGTGATGGCATTTGTAGATGAGGCCTTTTGAAGGTAATTAGTCATGAAGATAGAGGCCTAATGATAGGATTATTACCCTTAAAAGAGACACGAGAGCCCTCTCTCTCTCTCTCCCTCCGCCCCCCTCCCACCTGCCTGCCTCCTTCTCCCTCTCTCTCTCCCTCTGTTCCTACACCATGTGATAAAACCAGGAAGAAGGAGGGTTATCACCAAAACCCTCCTGTGTTGGTACCCTGATTTCAAATTTCCAACCTTTAGAACTATGAAAAATAAATGTCTGTTGTTTAAGCCACTCACTCTGTAGTATTCTATTACAGCAGTTTGAACAAAGACAGAGATTAACAGCCAATTTCTCATCAGAAACCATGGAAAGCAGAAGGTAATGAGATGGCATATTCACATTGCTGAAAGAAAAAACATTGTTAACCAAGAATCTATATCCGGTAAAACTGTCCTTGTATCAAAAGCGTAAGCCCAGAGATGACAACTGAATGTTTGTATCAGTTAGGATCGAATTTGCTGCAGGTAATAGAAAACCCAGCTTACAGTGTCACATGCATGAGAAATTTTGTCTCTTAAAAAATCCAGGTTGGAATAATGGCTCAATCGTGTTGTCAAGGACCCAATCTCCTATTTTCTTTCTCTTCCATCCTTAACATGGGGCTTTTATCCTTATGGCTGCAATATGGCTGCTGCACTTTCAGGCATTGCAACTGTGTTTCAGGCAGGAAGAAAGGAATGCAAAAGACAAAAGATTTTTAAAAGGGAAATATTCTGTTTTTCCTATGAACTCCAACTTGTGAGTTTTGTTGATACTTCATTGGCCAGAATTGGAATGCATGTCCTCCATCCAGCTTCAAGGTCATCTGGAAAGAGTTACATTTTAGTTTTCTAGCTTCTGTGGTAGAAAATACTGGAAAAAAGAGTTGTGAATGATTTGGACGTGGTCATTCCAGTGTGTGACATAATGTTCTTCTGCATGAAAAAGAAATTGGACTCAATGGCCTCTCAACTCCTCTCCAGCTGGGGTTGTGTAGGAATGGACTGTTGAGAGGCCGCATGAACTAATGGGGAAAAAAAACACTTCAATGGCTTTGTCACCTTAAAGTCTGGAGTTTGAATCCTGGCTCTGCCATAACAAGTTGTGTTACCTTGGATGAGTCACTTAATGCCCCTGAGCTCCACTGACTTTATGTGCAAACTGAGGATAATATTCACTTCTCAAGAGTCTTCTGAGGGTCGGAGTTATATGTTAAGTTCCTAACACAGAGATGGGCATATAGTCAATACTCATCAAAACGGCAGCTGAGCCCCAGTGCTGGCCACTATGTCTCAGCTATCTATGGGAAGTCAGGGTTCTGCCCAAGCTTTACCCAGGGCCAGGAGCTGTGTCCTCTCTTCCTCTCCTCAAAATAAAGTCACTAATGCTGACCAGTAATGATCCAGATCATACTGGAGCCCTTAAGGTAGCCAACTAATTGGTACTGGTGGTGATAACTTGGACCTCCTAAGCAGGTAGCTCAGCACGGATAGAGGGCACATCAGTGGACATTAAATGTTCACCAAAAATAGAGTGGAAATGCTGGCAATGCTTTAATCAGAGCTGAGACCGTGCAGATGAGGTGCATTCCAAGACTGAGTGGCTGTCACTAAGGTGGCACCAGAGGTGGCACTCTGAGCCTGCTCTGAGCCTGCTCTGAGCCAAGAAGTACCTCCCAATGTAAGGCCGGGATGTCCTCTCTAGGGAGGGAGCCCCATGAGCAGAGCTTTAAAGTTTCTTAAAATAGAGCTGAAAGAGCTCCTGCTGCCAGTGAAGAGGTGTTGAGGGCTTTTCCTCCTGCTAAATGTTGTAGCTCTCCTGTCATGATTCTGGCTCCCCTTGCCAGTAGTACTTAGTATTACTGGCTGATCTGAAGGAAGCTTGGGGCCTTTGATGACACCAGCTGATGATGACTCAGAGCTGAACGAGACTTGGAAGCACTAACTGAGCAGCTTCGACAGGGCAAGCTGGGACTATTGTCTGACTTCTGAGAACCTATAACTTGGGCCCTGTTGTAGGCTGAATTGTGTCCCTCCCTCAATTCATACATTGAAGCCCTAATCCCCATTACTTCAGAATATAACTATATTTGAAAATAGGACTTTGAAGAGGTGATTAAATAGTTTCAGTCAAGATGGCAAAGTAGGTAAACTCTGTGCCGGCCTCCTCTCATGACCACCTCAAAATTACAACGAAACTACAGAACAACCATCATTGAGGATCACCTGAAGTCTAGCTTAACAGAAGACCTATAACTAAGAATACACAGAAGAAGCCACATCAAGACTGGTAGGACAGGCAGAGACCTGAATCGAGGTAGTCCCACACTCATGTGTAGCGGTTGAGAATCAGGAGGGTTATCTTGCCTGCAGAGGTCCCCCTGGAGGAGTGAAGGGTCTTATCCTCACATTGGGCTCCCCAGTCTGGAGCACCAGTGCTAGGAAAGCACTGGCTGTGAAAAACAGTGGAGTTTGTGGCTGAGCGAGATGGAAGGCTGTGGGAGTTCCAGGTATTCCTCTTAAAGGGCCCACGTATGAACTGGCTTGCTGACAGATTCATTGGCTCTGAGCTCCAGTTTTGGGGCAGCAGCTCAAAAGGCACAAGGAACATATGAAGAGGAACTGAATTGTCTAGCTTCAGGTCAAGGGCCAGAGGGGCAGCTTTCTCCCAGTCAGAAGCACTGGCAGAGGGTATTGTTCCTTTGTTGAGCCCTTCCTGTTCCAGCATGCAGACTTAAGCAGCCACCATATCTGAGTCTCTATCAACCTGACTAACACCATTTGCTTCACCCAGGTCATTCCCTGAGACCCTGCCCCACCCAAATTGCAGTCCCATCCAAGCCTTTTCCAGTGGATTTTTCATACAAATACCCTGTCCTGGTTCATGCTGCAGACTTTCCAAAAATCTCGTAAAGGTTCCCAAACCTTAAACAAGTAGTATCTGGCCTCGGAGTGCCCTGTACCTCTTGCTAAGCAGCTCCAAGTCTGGTAATGATGACAGCCAACCTTGGTTCACAGTTTAGCCTCTCTCAGGCACCTCCAAGCTAGACACGAATGGAAGACATGCAGGTCACTTTGTGGCCCCAGAGGTCCACATGACCAGTGGCCACTTTGGACTGAGTAGGTCCTGAGGCTGACACACCTGAAGGCCGTTTTTGACAGAGCTGGAACACTACCCAGCCACCTCCACAAACGACACACCCAAAGGGCAGACTGGACAGGCACCAGAGCCCTGCTAAAGTGAATCTTGTTCCATAGGATCAGCCCCTGCACAATAAATTCCCTATTGTAGTCACGAACGGCCAGTCCTCACAACCAATCAGCTTCCCTTCCACTGATGTGCAAACAGCAACCAAAGCTCAACTACAACAGGAGGGCACACACAACCTACACTAGGGACATACTTGGAGCACCTGGCTCAGGTGACCAGGGAGACTGTACTACTGAGCCCCATAAGATATCTACTACATAAGACCACTCTACTAAGACCAGGAGACAGCAGCTTTACCTAATACACAGAAACAAACACAGGGAGGCAGTCAAAATGGGGGCACAAAGAAACTTGTCCCAAATAAAAGAACAAAACAAAGCTCCAGAAAAAGAACTAAACAAAATGGAGACAAGCAATTTAACAGATGCAGAGTTCAAAACATTATCAGGATGTTCAGTGATCTCAGTGAGAACTTCAACAAAGAGATAGGAAACATAGAAATGGAGATAGAGAACATTAAAAATAAGTAAGAAATGAAGACTGCAGTAACTGCGATAAAGAACACATTAGAGGGAATCAATAGTAGATTTGATGAAGCAGAGAATCAAATCAGCAATTTGGAAAGCAAGGTATCAGAAAACACCCAATCAGAACAGCAACAAGAAACAAGAATCCCCAAAAATGATAATATTTTAAGGGATTTCTGAGACAACATCAAGTGTACCAACATTCGCATCACGGGGATACCAGAAGAAGAGAGAGAGGGCAAGGAATTGAAAACTTATTTGAAGGACTAGAGGTGGAAAATTTCCCTAACCTGGCAAAGAAAATAGACATACAAGCTTAGGAAGTGCAGAGAATCCCAAACAAGATGAACCCAAAGAGGCCCATACCAAAACACATCACAATTAAAATGCCAAAGCTTAAAGATAAAGAGAGAATCTTAAAAGCAGCAAGAGAAAAACAGTTAGTTACCCACAAGGGTGCTCCCATAAGACTGACAACTGATTTCTCAACAGAAATTTTACAGACCAGAAGAGATTAGCAGGAAATATTTAAAGTGATGAAAAAGAAGGACCTACAACCATGATTACTCTACTCAGCAAAGCTATCATTTAGAATCAAAGAATAGATAAAGAGCTTCCCTGAATAAAGAAAGCTAAAGGACTTCATCATCACCAAGCCAGTATTACAGGAAATGTTAGAGGAAAGAAACTTCTTTAAGAAGAAGAAAAAAGAAATAAAAAATATGAATAATAAAATGGCAATAGCTACATATCTATCAACCATTACTTTAAATGTAAATGCATTAAATACTCCAATCAAAAAGTAGGGTGGCTGAATGAATAAGAAAATAAGGCCCTTATATATGTTGCCTACAAGAGACTCACTTCAGATCAAAAGACACACACAGGCTTAAAGTAAAGGGATTGAAAAAGATGTTTCACAAAAATGGAAGCAAACAAACAAAAAGCTGGGGTAGCAATACTTTTATACCAGACAAAATAGACTTTAAAACAAAGACTACGACAAGAGACAAAGAAAGACCCAGTAATCCCACTTCTAGGTATTTATGTAAAGAAAACCAAAGCACTACTTTGAGGGGACATGTAAACCATATGTTCATTACAGCATCATTTACAATAGCCAAAACATGGAGGCAACTTGGGTGTCCATCAGTGGATGAATGGAAAAGAACAGGTGGTACATAGATACAGTGGAAATTATTGAGCCATGAAAAAAAATGAAATCTTGTCACCTACAATAACATAAATGGACCTAGAGGGTATTGTACTGAGTGGACAGAGAAAGACAAATGTCATATGATTTCACTTGTATGTGGAATCTAGAGAACAGGATAAACAGATAACAGAAACAAGCTCATAGATACAAAGAGCATTTTAATGGTTACTGGATTGAATGGTAAGGGGCTGAGTGAAGAGGGAAGGGGATTAAAAGGTATAAATTTGTAGTTACAAAATAGTCATGGAGATGTAGAGTATAGCATGGCGAATGTAGTCAATAGTGTTGTGATAACTATGTATAATGTCAGATAGGTACTGGATTATCGGGATGATCACTTTGTAAGTTATATAAATGTCTAATCACTGTGTTTTACATCTGAAATGAACATGTTGTATGTCAACTATAATTATAAAAAAATAAAAATTTTAAAAATAAATTTAAAAAGAGGTGATTAAGTTAAAATGAAGTCATATGGAGCGACCCTAATCTATTCTGACTGGTGTTCTTATGAGAAGAGATTAGGACAGAGACACTCACAGAGGGAAGACCACATGAAGACATAGAAAGAAGGCGACCATCTACAAGCCAAGGAGAGAGGCTTCAGAAGAAACCAACCCTGCCAACAACTTGGTCTTGAACTTCTAACTTATAAAACTGAGACAATAAATTTCTGTTGTTAAAGCCACCCAGTTGTTATGGGAGCCTGAGCTGACTAATACAGGTACTTACAACTTCATTCTAAGCTTTCATCCTGAAGAAAGAAAAAGGAGAAGGAGAGGGATGCTAGTTTGAATTAACTGGCATTTATCATCCATCTTCTCATGTCTATAAGCTGCCACATTTATGGTCTCTATTATTATCAGGAAATATTAATAACAATAGCCAACAGGAGCTGATTGTGATTAACAGTGGGGTCTTAAGGTTAAACATTTTGGGAGACTCTTCTTAAGAAAAAGAACACAAAATTGCAAATATAAAACCTAGTATGAGGGTGAATGTTTAAATGAAAAAAGAAATAACAAATTATAATAGTTATAGGCTCACAAAGACCTATAATGCTTTTATTAACTGTCTGAAACACTTTTCTTAATTTTTTATTGTTTTTAATTTATTGTTTTATTCTGGGTGACATTGATTAACAAAATCCAGTAAGCTTCAGGTGTACAATTTAGCAGTAAGGCATATATATATATATATATATATATATATATATATATATATATTGCATTGTGTGATCATCGCCCATAGTTAGATTTCTTTCTGTCACCACATATTTGACCCCTTTTACCCCATCTACCTCCCCGCTTCTCCTCCCTCTCTACTCTCTGGTAACCACTACTAGTCTATTGTCCATGTCCACGAGTCTCTTGAAACACTTTTAAGATTCGTTTTTTTCTACCTTTTTGGGCTGTATGGTTTTGGTTGCCTTTTCATATGGTACCAGTTTTTTAATATCACTTTCCATAAGGACAATAGAAAGATCATTCAGTATTTCCTGTAGTGCGCTTGATCTCCTTTCTATAAAATTATAGGTAGTGTTGTAAAATTTCTTTCAGGCTCACACTGCATTGTGATGCAATCACAGAGTGATGTTTTTGAAGCATGTGTAGATCTTCCTTCAGTTTGTTTTTGGCTGCTACCAAGATACTTCACTTTTCCTGTCCTATTTGAATTTTCGAATGATCAATAATTCTAAAACATACACAAAATTAATGCAAAATTAAGGTGTACATATTGAGCTGCACAACTGCATAATAAAATTAAACTGCTCCTATTCTATATACATTGAGATGTTGATGAACATGTGAGTTTTGTCACTGGAGCACTTATTTCTTCAGGCTGTTTGACTGCATCAGTAGCAATTTCGTTTGCCGTTTTTTTTTTTTTTCTGGATCCACCAGACTTCATCAGGACAGGACGTGTCTGATGCACTAAAATGCAATCTGAAATACTGGAATGCATAAAACTTACTGCTCTCCAAATAGATGTACTTGTTGTTTGTAGGATTGCTACAGTTTTGTGCCCTACAAACACATGAATTCTGATAAATTTTATGTTGTGCAATTCCCATCAGAAAAGAAATAAAACTATATGGTGCGTTATTAATTGCATACACTGCATTATTCAGTATATTCCTGACATAAGCAAATTTCCATTTTGACTAGACATCAATGAGAACAGGATTCATCATTTACAATTTTCCACATCTGATGATTTGAAGATTTTCCACAGACTAGCTTCTGGCACTATACATTTAAGCTTTGTTTCTCTCCACTGCCTACATACTTTTAGAGGCTGGGAGCCATAGGTCACTGTGGCAGACTTTATTTCCCAAAATGGTCAAAACAAGATCTCTCACCCTACATGCTCTTCTAGTAATGGAACACTGACATTTCTTTCACTGAGGCATGGAGTCTGTCTTCCTTTCCCTTGATTCTGAGTGAGCCTGCGACTACAGCAGAAGTGACACTATGTCACTTCTAAGGCTAGATCATAGAAAGTGATATAGTTTTTGTCTGGATTTCTTGAGACACTGTTCCTTGCAGCCCAGTCATGATGCTGTAAAGAAGTCTAGGGGAGGAGAAAAAAATAGTGTAGATGATAGAGGCTCTGTTCATCCCTCTGGTGACCAAATCAAAGTTGTGACGGAAACAAGGAGCAGAGAGAAAAATTGCCTGGGATCTAGATAAACAAGCCGTACAACTAGGGAAAGAGCTAAGAAATAACCCTTCAATGGGAGAAGGTAGGATGGGGCGAGGATGCAAGGCTGCCTGGTCCCGAGCGGCTCAGTGGGACAGAGGCTGCAGCAGCTGCAGACGCCTCTTTTAAGGGTTGTGTCTGTGAGAAGATTTTTGTGGTGTTGGATTTGTTTGCTCTGAATACCAGCACTGGTTTGGCTGCATGGAAGGCACCAGGGACTTACAAAGGGACACTGAGTTGTCAGAGTGAGGGCCAGAGGCTAAGGTCTCTCCCAGATAGAAGTGCCAGTGGCACCCATTGTTCCTCTGTTGAGCCCTCCCTGCTCCCAGTTTGCAGATTCAGCACCGCCATAGCTGAGACATTATAAAACTGAATAACAGAGGTCGCTCCTCCAAGAGGATTCCCTGAAACTCTGTCTCCCCCAACTCACAGCCTCACCCAAGCCACATCCAGGTGTGTCCTCCCTTAGTCAGGTGCCCTTTACTGAGTGGCACCTAGACTCACACTGGTGGCAGCTGGCCTTGGTTTCTGGCATGGCCTCTTGAGGCAACTATAAGCACAGTATCTGTGGATTACTTGCTGAATTTTAACAGGTGGCCCTGAAGGGGCACAGGCTGGGGCTAAACCCCTCTCTGGACCATGCCACTGGACACCTACTACACAAAACCATGCTAATAAGACCAGGAGACTTAGCAGCTTTGCTTAGTTTATAGAAACAGACACAGAAAGTCGGCCAAAATGGGAAGACAAAGTAGCAGAAACTATATGAGAGAACAGAACAGAGATCCAGGAATAATGGAATCACACAATCTAACAGATGCAGAGTTCAAAACACTGGTTATAAAGATGCTCAGTCAACTTAGGGGAAGAGTAGATGAACTCAGTGAGAATCTTAACAACAAGATAAAAAATACCCATAAAAATGGAAATGGAAATTATAAAAGAGAACTAGTCAGAAATGAAGAATATATTATCTGAGATGAAAAGTATGTTAAATGGAATAAACAGAGTAAATAAGGAGGAGGATCAAACAACCAGTATAGAGGATGGAGAAGCCAAGGGCACTCAATCAGAATGGCAAGAAAAAAGAAGCCAAGACTATAATAATAATTTAAGGAGCCTACAGAACACTATTAAATGTAAAAATATTTGTGTCATAGTGGTGCCTGAAGGAAACCAAGAAGTTGAAGAGCTATTTGAAGAAATTATGATGGAAAACTCCCCTCACCTGGTAAAGGAAATAGACATACAACCCCAGGAAGCTCAGAGAGTCCCAAGAAAGAAGAACCCAAAGAGGCCACGCCAAGATACATCATAAGATGCCAAAGGTTAAATACAAAGAAAGAATCTTAAAAGCAGCAAGAGCAAAGCAGTTAGTTACCTACAAGGGAGCGCCTCTAAGACTGGCAGCTGATTTCTCAAAAGAAACCGTGCAGGACAAAAGGGCTTGGCACAAAATATTAGACGTGATGAAAACCCAGGATCTACAGCCAAGAATACTTTATCCAGCAAAGCTATCATTTAGAGTCGAAGGACAGATAAAAAGAGCTTTGCAGACAAAAATAAGCTAAGGGAATTTATCAATAGCAAGCCAGTATTACAGGAAATGTTGGAGGGACCTCTTTAAGAAGAAAGAACATGTATCAAAAACATGAATAAAAAATGGTAATAACTTCATTCCTATCAATAAGTACTTTAAAAGGAAAAGAATTAAGTACTCCAACCAAAAGATAGAGTGGCTGAATGGATAAGAAAACAAGACCTCTACATATGCTGACTACAAGAGACTCACTTAAGATTAAAAGACACACACAGACTAAAAGGAAGGAGATGGAGAAAGATAATGCCGAGATGGACCAGGAAGGTATTATGCTGAATGAAATGGGAAGGATAGAGAAAGACAAATATGGCATGATTTTTCATACATGAGAAATTTAAAGAACAAATAAACGATAACAACAAAAGCAGTAATAAACTCATAGATATAGAGGATATTTTGAGGGCTACTATATGGGAGGGACATTGGAGGGTGAGAAAAAAGGCAAAGGGATTGAGAGGTACAAATGGGTAATTACAGAATAGACATGGAGAGGTAGAGTGTAGCATGGGGAAGATGGTTAATAATGTAATAAATATGTAAGGGGGAAAAAGGGTACTAAATTTACTGGAGTGACCGTTTTGCAAGTTATGTGGATCTCTGATTACTAGGTTGTACAACTAAAACTGGTATATTATTGTATGCCAAGTATAATTGAAAAAAAAAAAACCTCATTGAATTGTACAATGTAAATATAAGCAACTAGTTGTCTATTATATGTCAGTAAAGCCGGGAAAAATTTTTTTTTAAAAAAAGAAGCCTCGGTCACAGTTAGCTAAGGCATTAGCAGACGGCCAGCATCAATCACCAGACGTGTGTGGGGAGCCTCCAGATCATTCCAGCCCCTAACCTTTGAGCCACCCTAGCTGACACAATGTGAAGCAATGACAAGCTGTCCCCACTGAACCCTTCTCATTGCAGATTTGTGGGCAAAATAAATTATTGCTGTTGTCTTAAGCCACTGAGTTCAGGGGTGACTTGTTATGTCACAATAGATACTCAGGACACACAATTATATTTTGAAATGACCTCTGACAAGTCTCATTATTGGGCAAGTCAGCCCAGAGGGGAACAGGAATGTTCCCAAAGGCCATGATGTGTGATAGTAGCATCAACTTTGCATAGAAGTGGCTACAAATCATATATACATATATCTTTAACCAAAAATTAATTATATCCGCACTTTGACTTTTCCTTAGCCAGATTCCAAATGTACCCTTGGCTACTCTTGCATTACCCAGCCCAACGGGATATATGATGGAGGGAGAATGAAACAAGAAATAGACAGTGGACTGTACAAAATATATAATCACCCAACTACCCCTGACCCTTGGAGGGGCCCTGGAGCTTAAGATTTATTAGGCTCACAGTAAATCTACCTCTGTAGCCAGTATTTATTAAACATTTATAAATGCTAGGTCCTGGGCTAAACCTTTTATATGAATGGTCATATTTGAGCTTAATTTATGACCCTATAGGTGGGTACTATTCTTATCCCTATTTTACAGATGAGAAAACAGAAGCTCAATATAATTTAAATACATTCAACATGTATTAATTGAGTTTTTACAGCTAATAACTATTTGTCTATTACCTTACATGTATAAAGGATCTGCAAATCTATCATGGGTGATATACTTAAAATAAGCCTCCAGGCACAATTCTTGTGTCCATTTTATAGAGATTCACACTGAAGTCAGACACTGAACTGCGATTGTGGTGAATACCAAGAAGTATAAGATCCATTCTTTATCCTCAAGAGTCTGGATTCCTCAAAAAGACTAAGGAATGCTTTTAATATGGAGAAAGTAACCAAAGATGCTAAGGATGTTAGCAGTATGTGAGGAGGAGCTCTGAAACACTGTGAGTAATGGGAAATAGGCCTTGAGTGGGGCCTAGAGTGGTGTCTCACTTACATGAAATTTGAGTATTACTCTAGTGCTTCACCTACCAAGGATGGATTTCCCTTTCTCATGGACTAATATGCCCTCTTTGGGTAAAGTCAGGGATAATTAGCAAACATTTACTGAGGGTCTTTAGGCATAAGACCCTGAGCTAGATTCTGGTCTTGCTTTTGAAGAGTTTTGAGCCCTGCTGAGAAAGAAAGCCAAATAATGATGATAATATTGACAATCACTCTTGTTCTTTGGGAATCAGTTACCCTGCTAGGCACTTTCCCCTCCATTATATTGTTGAAGGTTAAAACAATCTTGGGTAGGTGAGCATTATTATTCTTCTTTTTGAGAAGAGAAGGAATTGAGAGGCTGTAATTTGCCCAAGTCCACAGCTATTAAGTAGGAGGATGGGGATTTGAAACAAAGACTTGCTGTCTCTATGCCCACTTGCTTTCTGCTCTGGTTAATGCTATAAAGTTCTCAACTAGAAAGGGTCCAAAGAGGTGTCCTAAGAAGTCAGAGTGAAAAGGGGAAGAAGACAGCTGATTGGAGGTCAGTTAGTTCCATAGAAAAAGTAGAGCCTTAAACGCAGAGCGTAGAGTCCATTTATCTTGGCAGAGAGATGAAGAGAGGACGGTGGGGTTGGCGGGCAGCATGAACAAAAGAAGAGATTGACAGGATGTTGGGGGTAGTGCATCAGAAGGGGCTGTAGCAGAGGGTGTATAGAGATGATAGGAGATGATTTATTCCTACGTATTTGATTGTTTTTTAATACTATTGCAGAATGATATATTCTTTTCATTTTCCATTTTTTGTTGCTAGTGCATAGAAATACAATTGATTTTTGTATATTCATCTTATAATCCATGATCTTGCTGAGTTCATTTATCAGTTCTAGTAGTTTATTTGTAGATTTCCTTAAATTTTCTACAGACCCAATTATTTATCAGCTGAGGACAAAAATCACTTCTTCCTTTTTGATTTTTTTTTTTTTTTGCTTTTTCTTGCCTTATTGCACTGGCCAGGGCCTCCAGTAAAATACTAAATATAAGTGATAAGAGTGGACATCTTTGCCTTATTCCTGATTTTAGAAGGAAAATACTAAATATAAGTGATAAGAGTGGACATCTTTGCCTTATTCCTGATTTTAGAAGGAAAGTGATCAGTCTTTCATAATTATGAAGTTAGCTGTAGGGTTTTTGTAGATGCCCTTTATCAAATTGAGAAAGTTCTCTTTCATTTCTAGTTTTCAGAGAGGCTGTATTCTGAACTGGTCAGGATTTCTTAAAATATATAGCCTGGTCTCAGTCATACCATGGGAAATTAAAGAGGGTCATGACCTTTCATTCATTTATGAAATATTTATTGACCTCGATCAATGTTCTCAGTTGGGAGGAGGGTGAGGCAGAAAACTGTAGTCATAAGCAGAATATAGCCATTCCAGTTAAATGCAATCTCCTAAGGTGATCAATAACTTGGGAGAGGGGCATGGTGACTAGACAGAAAAGGTAGAGCAGAAGGACCAGAGACTGGTTCCAGGGCACAAGTGAGGCAGCACCATAAAAAAGTCTAGAAATATCTGAGGGCATGGAAAATGGGAGTGTTCATTTTCAGCATTATGTCTTTTCACAGATGAGCTAACCAATGTACAGTGGGACTAAATAATTTGTCCCAGGTCACACAATAGTAAGTATTGGATCTGAGATTTGAATCTAAGCCATCTGGCTCCAGAGCCCATACTTATAAGCACTACATTATCCCATCTAAACCATAGAAACCTCTGTTGAAGCTTTTTGAAAGGGGTCTAGAATGGTTCAGAGAAGAGATTAAAAAATGATAGATAACATAAATCCTATGAGAACCACTAAAAGGAATTATAATTTACAACAGGGAGAAAAATTGGAGGTAGGGGAGTTGGGAGGGTAGTTAACCATTTCAAAATGTATGTAAAGCAAAGAATATTGATTGGTTTTCCTCGTTTTGACAAGGGACACGGATGTGTTACAACAACAACAACAACAACAACAACAACAAAAACATTGTTCAACCGCGTCAAAAGAGTCTGGAATGAAGATGGGAGATGAGCCAGACAGTGCTGGGGAAAGAAAGCCGTCTGGGTAGGATGATTTAATTCTTCATCTCTGAGAAGTACAGGCTGAGCTCTAGGACCTCTTAGGGCTTTGTTGAGTCCAAGGATTTCATGAGCTTTTGTGCCCACTTGTGTGTGACTTGTTGTTGCTTTTCTATCTGCTTCTTGTGGACACTTTTAGTACCACGCCTATCCATGATCATCTCTATACTCTGAGTACAGTGCTGTCCAGTAGAACTTTCAGTGATAATAGAATTGTGCTGTCCAATACAGTAGCCACTAGCCACATGTGGCTACTGAGCACATGAAATGTCGCCAGTGTGACTAAGAAGTGGAGTTCTACATTTTATTTCATTTTAATTAATTTAGATTTAAAGAGCCACGTGTGACTACCTATTGGACAGCACAGAGCTTCTGAAGGTTGTTTACTGTGAGCACCTACAACTCTTTGCCTGAGGGCTTTTATTCTGGTTAAAGTAGCAATGCCTCCCACCCTGGAGATCAGATGAGTCAAAGGACCTCCTCCCCAACAGCTTGCCTTCCAACTGACAAACCAGTGAGGCTCCTCACACCTCCATTGGGATAATTGAGATGGCTTCACTTGGTCCCAGAGTTCCTCAGTGGGCCGAAGCTCCAGTTGCTCACATTGATATTAATGACCCTGTATTGGTGGCAGTCCCTTCCCTGTTTCACTTCCCTCCTGAATAAACTACTTGTACTTGGGTCTGTCTCAGGATTCACCTCTGGAAGAACCCAAACTAAGACATGCATGCCTTCAGCTAAGCTCAAATTAAAGAAACAAATGTCCAAGGCATTTGTATTCCCACTTCTATACAGAAAGGAAAATGATCTGACCAGTCCTTCCTTTGACTGACTATATTCTTCTCTGAATAGAACTGATATGCAACTCTTCCCTGATAGTGACAAATGGCTCACTGACTTCACTCTGCTGGGTGCAACTCCATTTTCCCTGAGGACTATAGGCTGAAGGAAACGCAGGACTGGCCTAGACACAGCAGAGCCCCTCTACCTATCTCCGCCAGGAGTGCTCAGATTCTGAAAGTGCAGATGGGGCCTTGGTTTCTGAGTTGGGTGTTTATCTTCAAGGTCAAAGTTAAGTTTGCTGAGGGAGCAAGGTCTCTAAAGAGAGAAGGTAGGAGCAAATCTGTGCAGAGTTCGTCTGTGGTGAAGGGTGATTGGCCTAGGTTTGTATTTTATTTTTAAACCTTTTCCTTCAGTATGACCCTATCAAAGGATGACTCAGCTGCAAGATGAACATGTTTGAAAACTTTCAACTTGAACAGACTCCTTTCTTTTGTCCCAGCATCTCCTCATCTGCCTAATGTCATCGCTTCCCCTTATTGATTTCTCTCATTTAATAACAGGCAGTGGACTCTCTGTCACCCACCCTGGCAGCAAATAGCCATGCCTATTCCCACCTGTCACCAAAACCTGAGATGAGAGATTTTGAAAATCAGGCTGGTCCCTTTCTTACATTACATACAAACAGATAAGCACCCTGAGTGGTAGTATTTCTTTGACTTAAATGTTTATTATGCTTTATTGTACCTCTTGTGAAGAGACTTTCTTATAAAACTGTTATGATGGACTATTCCTCCTCACTTACTTGTAGATTATTTCTTCCAGACAATTCATCCAATGGGCTGGAATAAATACAAATTTTTTTTCCCAAAGGGTCAGCGCAGCCTGTCTAATGGGACTGAATGACTGTGGACAGGTTTTCTCTGCCACTTTACCCAGGACATGTGAGATTCCTGGGTCCAGTGGTTTCCTAAAAGTGGAGTCAAGAGAGGGCCCCTTTGTCCAGCAGAAGGGCCCAGCCTTCTGGATGAAGAGCTGACCAACCACAGAACCATGGCCATGGCTGAACATGGAACATTTGGAGCTGGTGTAATTGCTTATGTAGTTTTAATTGTTCATTCTTCATGCTAACAGGCCCAGAATACTGATCGTTTGCGACATGCTCAGTAATTAAAAGACCAAGGGTGAGGTAGGGAGACGAGAAGTGGTAGGGTGAAATGAGGTGAAGAAAACCAAAATGCACAGCATAGGATGCCAGTGGGGGTAGCAGTTGGTCTCCTTTCTGACTCTGAACTAAGGCTGTGTTCCACACCAGCGTTTCACAGTAGTTGTTTCTTTGAACATGAGAGCAACCTTGTTCCAAGCTCCCCAGAAGGAAACCCAGCCCCTAGACAACCATTTTCAGTTTGCAAAGCACTTCCACCCACATCTTTTCATTGACTTCTAGATGACCTGTAAGATTGACATGATTTAGGACCATGGTTTTCAGGAAAAACAGGCTTCATAAAATGCTTTTTTGCCCAAGACCACATGGTCCCAGCAAGTGGTGGAGTTGAAGCCCAAACCCACATCTTGTCCTTCCAAATCTCTGGATCTTTCTTCCTTAGGGATAGCAAAACATGGGCTTTTCTCGTGGCCCCATCGACATTGCCTCAGTAAGCTGGGTTCTGGAATGCATATCCAATTGTCTGGGGGAATTTATAATAAAATATGGATTCTAGAGCCCACCTTCAATAAGTGGGGCAGTGTTTCCAGGGGTAGAATTGGGAGCCTGTGTTTAGGAAATTCCCCTGGCAGCTCTGATGGTTGCCCAGGCTTAGAGCCTGTTCTTAAGGACACACCATTGGACTCAGTTCTTGTTCAAAGAAGGGCCTCATGGCAGGTGTCTTGGTTTAGGTTTCCCCAGAAGCAGAATCCAAGTCAAGAATTCAAGTGCAAAATAGTTTATTTGGAAAGTAAAGGAAATAATGGAAGAGTTGGGAAAATGAGACAGAGGAGGGAAGGCAGAAAATTGAGGGTCTGTTATCAAACAAGTTAGCTCTGGGGCAACAAAGGCTTAATTCCATTGGATACCTCTAAGAGACAATGCAAAACATGGCTCAACTATCTCACCTGAAGGGTGAGAACACTGGGCATTTATATTCCAACTGTCTAAGGGTGAGACTGTAAATTCTCCGTCTCTGTCACTTTCAGTTGATCCTGCAGGGCAAGAGCAGACTTCAGCCCCAAGAGAATGTCCTCAGGCTAAAGAGATGAAGATTCTGGCATTTGCAGGTTTCCCTGGTGTGCATTACAGTGAAAGGCCCTCAGAGATACAGGCAGGATGGGGACAGTGTCCCTACAGCAGACATCTACTACATTGTCATAGAGGAGGCTCCTGAGCACCCCTGTTCCCAACCAACTGTGATATTCCTCTGGTTCATTGGCAGCTCAGATGCATCTTAAACAATTTTAAAGTTGAAATAGTATTAGTCTTCCCCTAAGAGTTATTTATGGATTTATTTTTCTTCTCAGTTTCTTCTTATCCTCCCACTAATGGGAAAGATCGCCTGGCTCTGAAAGCCAAAGGAGACATAGCAACCATTAATAGAAAGAAGGCAGTGTGGAAGGAGCTAAGGAGAACTCGAAATCTGTGATGCTCTCCATCCATTCAAATCACAATTCAAGAATCTTGTCCTTGTTTCCAATGGGAGACACAGATAGATAATGTTGACATGCACACCCCTGTCTGACTCCTGGTTTGACGACTATAATTCTACAATGTTCTTTTCCTCTCAAGAAAGCACATTGGAATGCAAGTGAGTGAGAGTGATGTTGTTATAGGAATAACCTTGAATGTGCTCTAATTTATTTAAGCAAATAATTTGAGATTTATGTATTTTATTGCTAATAACAAATTTTGTGCGAGGCAGCTCACAGCTGATGTGGACATATTCTTGAGAACCACTATTCTATACCATCAAAAAGAAATGTGTTTGCTTTCTTTTTGCATCAAGGGCAAAAAGTTCCTTGGAAATGGTTTATTTGCATGCATGGCCAACTTTCTATCAGTTGATCAATAAATCAATAAACAAATATTGATTGAGTGTCTACATTGTGCAAGGAATCATGGGGATTTATTGTAAATATAAACATGATCTCTGGGTCAAAGAAGCTCAGTCTAATTTGGAGTAAGATCTGTAGACATGAAAAGGTAAGTTATAATGCAAAGCAGCATATAAATGCTGAATTAGTGGTGTATGCTCATTGATTGGGTTTGGAAGAAATCAAGGAAGACTTCTTGGAGGAAGGGTGATTTTGAGCTGGGCCTTGAAGAATAGATAGGAGTTGCACAAAAAGAGAACAATGGAAGGCATTGCAAGCAAAAGCAGCAATGCCAAGGAGAATACGTCCAAGGCTATTCAGAGACTGTGAGAGGGTCTGCCTGGCTGCAGTGGGGCTTATAGATGGGACAGGCACTGCCCTGGCTTACAGGACAGCTTGGAGCACTATTGAGTCTCCCTCATTCATAAAACCACCCAATCCTCAGTGTTGGAACTTGGTGATTGCTATGAACTGAATTATGTCTCTCCAAAATTTCTATGTTGAAACCCCAACCCTCAATTTGAATATGGGGCCCATAACGGGGTAATTAAGGTTAAAAGAGATCATAAGGGTGAGACTCTAATCTGATAGGATTGGTGGCCTTATAAGAAGATCTCTCTCCCTTTCTCTTTTACTCCCTTCATGCACACACTGAAGAAAGGCCACATGAGGATATAGCAAGAAGGCAGGCACCTGAAGGCCAAGGAGATAATCTTCATCAGACACCAACCCTACTGGCATCTTGATCTTGGACTTACGGCTTCCAGAACTGTGAGAAATAGATTTCTGTAGTTTAAGCCACCCAGCCTGCAGCAGCCTGAGCTGACTAAGACAGTCACTTTCCACCTAATAAAAGACAGGTACCCCCTGGCATGTTTATTCACATTCAGCAAAGCAGACAGTTTTCAGCCAGGGTCTGTGGAACTGGCAAGGGTCCCAGGGCCTTCCTGACCCAGCCTACTCAGCTATTCCAGGGTGGCCTGGTTTCCACTGCCCTCTCTGGAACCTGTAAGCCTTAATCAACTGCAATTCTCTTCACATCAGGGATATGCAGGAGGTTCAGGCTGGGTTGACCTTCCCCTTCACCCCACATCCCTTCCCAGCTCATGTGGGAGGAGGGCTGCCAGATCTAGCAAATAAAACTACAGGACAGCTAGTTAAATTTGAATTTCAGATAAAGAACAAATAGTTTTGTTAGTATAAGTATATCCCATGCAATGTTTGGAATACATTTATACTAAAAAATTGTTCACTGTTTATCTGAAACTGAAATATAACTGGGTATCCTGTATTTTATCTGGCAATCCTCTATAGGAAGGCTTATGACCATGTGTGGCCAATCAGAAGACTCCTGTTCTGTGTCATAGTGCTTTGTTCAGTGCTGGGCATATGACTCAAAGGTTAGAGCCCTCCCCTGCCAACACATACTCAGACTTTTAGTGCCTTTAGGACTGAAACTTCCCAAGCCATTGAGACGAAGGAAGTCCTGTAGCAGTGGGAGGTCTGTCTGAGAACCAAGTTCACACAGAAGGAAGTAGAGCTGAAGGAGAAAAAAAGATACCTCAAAACAGTGCTTGACTCAGCTTCACCCCTTGAACTTCAACTAAAATGGGAAGAGGCTCAAGTTGGAAATCCTTCACTCACAACTGACTCAGAGTTCTGTGGGGTAAAGATACCTCAGGCCCACAGGACCCAAACCTGACTAAATTCAAAGGGAAGGCTGCTCCTGAGACGCCACTGTTTAGTCACTGAGCGAACAGTGGTTCCCTGGCCCAGAGGGCAGTGAAATAGCCTAGCTGGCTCCTCAAGCACGCTGGGGATCCTTTGTGATATGGTTGTCCCCTCTGTCACATTCACAAGGTCTTTTCTGCTTTTCCTCCCCTAACATCTAGCTCTTGTTTCTTTAGACCTTTGCTTTTAAGTGAGCCACATCAGCCACACCCTAAGTTCTCTCCTTTCCTTATCTTTCTCTCCACACTCACTTTTAAAACTTTTAAGAATATGGCTCGCAGACTCTCTAAACCACAGAGAGGTTTGTTGGTTTACCCTGGGCATCTCCTGGACTGGGCTAAAAATAATGGAGCTGGAAGGACATTAGGGCTGATCCAATCCAATCTCCTCACCAACCCTATCTCACAGATGAGGAAACCAAGTTCAGAGTGGTTGAAACACCAAAGGCTCCACCATAAGTTCCAAGCAGGTCATGGAATAAGAAGAAAACCACCTGGTTCAGGAGAAAGGTCCCTGGGTTTGGCTTCAAAAAACTTGCACTTCATTTGTGCTTTATCACAAATCACTTAACCTCTTCATATCCATTTCTACAACTTGAGAACAAGCTTAAAAACCAGTCCCATTCACCTCCTCGTGACTTCTGAGGCCAACAGAATTACAAAGTGCAGAATGAATGTGTTGGACAAAGGCTGCACGGTATTAATGTTATTGGTGTTGCTATTATTATTTAACAAGGCTAATCCACACTGAAGGGGAATGAGCACATATCACAAAATTAATTATAGATTGTTTTAAATGACTGTTTATATTGAAAAAAAGGCCTCTTGTTTGCCACACAATTTCAGGATAAGTCATGTTTCAGAAAAATTTTAATATTTGGAGCTGTGTTGATTAGCTTCACTTCTGTTGCTAAGCAACAGGGTCCTTTGTAGCCTCTGCAGTGTTGGGATTTTTCTAGGAGTGGGGGTAGGGAAAGGGAGGGGGGAGATTAGAGGAGGAAACTACATTGTAGTAAATTATTCTGCTGTTTCAACCAATTCTGAAGTTGCCTCAAAAATAAAAACTGCTCCTTTAACAATCTATGTGATTATTGTTCCTGGATGAAGAAAACCAGAACACGACCCAGAGCTCACCACTCACCCATGACTTGAGTTTCAGGTTTGGCAAGACTTGTGTTTACTAGATCAGGGCTGAGCCACACGTGGCCCCAGGCTTACCACCACTGACGTTCACCATGGTTCAGCAGGGCGACCTGCCAGCACGGAGATTAGGGAATCGGGGTCCTAAGGCTGTGAGGAGAGAGTGCCATGAGTCAAATGCTCCAATCTCATTCAATAACCGCTGTGGCCTTTGAGTTGAGTTCTAACACTTGAATAGGAATCATCCTTGAGCAAGCTAAGTAGAATATTTTCTGGACCAAAATGGAGACTCATGAATATTTGAAATTCATTAAAAACCCAGGACAGGATACATGGAAGTAACCTTATAGAGCACCTCCTGTGGGTTACGCACTTTATAGGGTTAGCTCATTGCATTCTGGCATCAGCATTAGGAAGGATGAGGTATTGTCCCCATTTGGGGAACTGAAATTTAGAGAGATTATGCACCTTGCCTCAGGTCACACCAACTAGCACAGGGCAGAGCAAGGATTTAAACTCAAGTTTTTCTGTATCTGAGTGCCATGTGCTCATTTGACTAGGCTGCCTGCCCTTACCCAGCTAGGAAAATTTTCGGGCTTAGCATAAAGTTGGCTGTGACTTCTGTTAGTTTGAGGTCTGCTCATGAGTCTCCAATTTCATCACAGACCACTTTATATGTAGTACTATTCCAGTCACTATTGCTGCATTAACCACCCCAAATTTAGTGGCACAAAGCAACAGCCATTTTATTATGCTTGTGGAACTCTGGGTCAGGAATTCGGATAGAGTTCAGCTGGGTGATTCTTTTGCTCCTTGTAGCATCTATTGAGACCATCCTGTGGCAAGTGGATGAGGTCTGGAGGGTTCAAGATGGCTTCCCTCATATGTTTGGTGCTGTGTTGGGGACAAGTTGTTGCTTAGAGCATTTCCCCAGCACACGAGTCTCAAGGTAGTTAGATATCTTATGTGGTGACTGATTTCCCCCACAGAAATTGTCCCAAGAAATTGTCCCAAGAGACTCAGGAAGAAGCTGCATGACTCAGCTTAGAGTTACACAGTGTCATGCATGCCATAGTCTATCAGTTAAAGTAGTCAGTCACAAGCCCATCTGACCCCAAATCTTCATGGGAGAGATATCAAAGAATTTGGAGGCCCTCTTCTAAAATGACCCCAGGTACAAAGTTCCTTATTCCAGAGAGAAATGGATAGTCTTTGGATTCTTTGAACATTGTAGAAATGTGTGAATAATAGAAACTTTGATATTCAATACCACAAATCTTACTTGTTTTGATGAGTTTAGGGGGTGATCAGCTTAATAAAAGATAGGCTTAATAAGAGTTTTTATTTGTGTTGAATTCTATGTCAGATGCAGTCATCAGCTAAAGAGCCTATTTTGTTGACCAGCTAAGTTTCATCTGATGATGTCATTTGCATACAACATGTTTATAACTTTTAAAAACCTCCATTCTGCTACAATCATATTTACAATATTAGTTTGGTTAGGGAAGCCTTCTCTCCTTGTAGAAACCAAGTGAGATAATGATGTAGTTGAAAGACACTTTGGATATTTTAATGAGCTCTACAATCTTCTGCTATTCTATTTCTCATTCCTTGATGCTCCATGCCAGGCACTATGCTGGCATCATTTAGAATACTGAGATGCAAAAGACCATTTATGGCAGAGACTGTTCTCCACTATATTGCCTCTCTTTCTAACATGGTAATCAAACCCTGATATATTTTTTTGCATATCTCCATTGGATCCAATTTTCAATTCAGATGACATACAATATTATTTTATATTAATTTCAGATGTACAGCATAACGATTAGACATTTATATAATTTATGAAGTAATCCTTCTGATTAGTCTAGTACCCACCTACACCTGTCACTACACATAGTTAGTACAATATTATTGACTATATTCCCTATGCCGTACTTCACATCCCCGTGACTACTTTGTAACTACCAATTTGTACTTCTCAATCCCCTCACCTTTTTCAACCAACCCCCAATCCCCCTTCCATCTAGCAATCACCTGTTTGTTCTCTGTATCCATGAGTCTGTTTTTGTTTTGTTTATTCATTTATTTTGTTTTTAGATTCCACATATAAATGAAATCATATGGTATTTGTCTTTCTCTGTCTGACCTATTTCACTTAGCATAATATCCTCTAGGTCCATCCATGTAGTTGCAAATGGTAAAATTTCATACTTTTTTGGGTTAGTAATATTCCATCAAATATATATATATACCATGACTTCTTTATCCAATTGTCTATGGATGAGCACTTAGGTTGCTTCCATATCTTAGCTATTGTAAATAGTGCTGCAGTGAATTTAGGAGTTCATAGATATTTTTGAATTAGTGTTTTGGTTTTGGTTTTCTTTGGATAAATACCCAGAAGCGCAATTGTTGGGTCATAAGGTAGCTCTATGTTAAATTTTTTGAGGAACCATCAAACTGTTTTCCATAGTGGCTGTACTAATTTGCAATCCCACCAACAGTGCACAAGTGTTTCCTTTTCTCCACATCTTCACCAACATTTGTTGTCAAACCCTGATATTAATCTAGGCACATGGCCACCTAGAAGAAAAACTACATTTTCCAGCCTCCTTTGCAGGTAGGTATGGCCATGAGATTAAAATCAGGCTATTGGGATATAAATAAAAGTATCTTGTGGCCACTTCCAGGAACCTTATTTAAGAGATAGCTGATATTTGACCATTTTTCATTTTATTCTTCATCTCTTGCTTCCTGGAATGTAAAGCTAATGACTGGAACTCTAGCCACTGTCATGGACCATGAAGACAAGGGCTTTACTTTAGGAATGGTGGAAGAAGCCTGGGTCCCTGAGGTCTGCTTAGAACAGCAGCCATTTCCAGGCCAAACTACCTATCTTTGGACTTTTATAAATGAGAAAGACATCTCTACCCCCATTTAAACCACTGTGATTTTAAGTTTCTGTTGCTTTTAGCTAAACTTAATCCTCGTCTATATAGTATCTATCCCTAAGGAACTCACAATCTAATGAGGAGACAAAGAAGTACATAATTATGATCAAAGCAAAATGGAATAAGTGGTCTAATCACAGTGATCACACTTTACAAGCCCAAAATGGGGATATGTAGCCTAAATACAGGATTATGGGGTCACTTCCAATTATGAGAAATAATCTGAGAGATGCAGCTTTGATGCTGAAATACTGGAATTTCTAGATTTACATGGCTTATGGAGACAACGTGACTTTTTAAATTTAGGGATAGCCCAGAAAATAGAGGACAAATGGTAGCTATTTAGCAATGCCAGAACCAAAAGAAAAATGCCAAGTGAGCCCTGAGGCAGGAGGAAAGATTTCTGATGAGAAATTCCTAATGAGATTCACAGAAGAGGTAGAAATTTTACCTTGGCCTTGAATTTGCGGATGGCATTCTAAGCAGAGAGAAGAGCAAGAGAAAAAGCCAGGAGGTGTGGAAATGTATGAAGAGTTTGTAGAAGGGTCCACATGGCTAGGCAAGAGACCAAACTGGAGAGTTCTCCTCGGTGGTAAGGAACAAAATTTTGCCCAGCTCCCTTTGCCAGGTCTCAGGCAGCTAGCTGTGTGGGCCTGGGACATGCAGTAGACAATACATGTCAGGGGTCTTGATAGCCACTCTCCTACAAAGGTATCTTTGGTCTTATGTATAACTTTTATCATTTTGAGTTAATTTTTGCACATGGCATGAGATAAGGGTCCAATTTTATTTTATTTTTTTGCATGTGGATATCGATATCCAACTGTCTTTGCCCATTTTCGCCCTTTTTGTCCACTGCCCGAATTAAACATTGAGATTGCTGATTTATGGGACAAGCAAGTACCACATATTTCATGTGAACAAAAATGAGGAGTGTGAGCAGAGGCCAGGTCATTCTCTGTTGTTCACTTATTTTGACGTGGACAATTTAGTTTTAAATGTTGATGATCTCACCCAGCACATTCTGATAAAACCCCACTGAGAGTTGTGCCATGGGAAGGAGTTCCTGGAAGCCCAAGTCTCTCTTTAAGTGTCTCTCCTCAGAAATCTTTTCTTTTGACTTGATGAGGTTTAGCAGGTATGTGGATTAGCAGAGTGAAGATTAGCACAGTCCTGCTGAGAAGATGGCCAATTGCCCAGAGACTCACTCCACAAAGTCTGTGTTAATAATCTGATGTGGGATGAGGGCAAGGGATGGCATAATGAGATTCTTAATAAAATCCTTTTTCAAAAACTGAGGTGTTTTTTAAAAAATTTTTTTAAATGACAATGAATAAAATGTTGTCCCAGTGCATTAAGACATTAGGGGAGTTGATGCACCAGACCTGTGGAATACTGCCTTTCCAAACTCTTTCCAGGAAAATATAAAGGGCAAGTGGTCAGGATAAGGAATGAGTAAAGACAAGCATACTGTGCCTTGAAATGTTGGTATAGATTATCCAGGTCTTTGATCTGTTTTTAGTTAATTTTTGCATATGGTCTGAAGTAGGGATCTAACTTCATTCTTTTGTGTGTGGATATTCAGTTGTCCTAGCACCATTTGTTGAAGAGACTATTCTTTCCCCACTAAGTGGACTTGGCACCTTTATCAAAAGTCAATTGACCATAAGTGCAAGGGTTTATTTTTGGCCTCTCAATTCTAGTCTACTGACCTATATCTCTATCCTTATGCCAATACCACACTGTTTTGATTACTGTAGCTTCAATTACTGTAAGTTTCGAAATTAGAAACTTACAGTAAGCCTCCCAACTTTTTTTTCTTTCTCAAGATCATTCTGGCTATTTAGGATCCCTTGCAATTCCATAATTAATTTTAAGATCTCCTTTTTTCATTTTCAAGAAAAGGCCATTTGTATTTTGATAAGGATTATATTGAATCTGTAAATTGCTTTGGAGAGTATTGCCATTTTAACATTAAGTCTTCCAATCCATAAACATGGGGTGTCTTTCCATTTATTTAGGTCTTTAATTTCTTTCAGCAATGTTTTGCAGATATAAGTATGTAAATCTTGCACCTCCTTGATTAAACTTATTTCTAAGTACTTTATTCATTTTGATGCTATTGTAAATGGAATTGTTTTCTTAATTTCATTTTTAGATTGTTCATTGCTTGTAAACAGAAATACAACTGATTTTTGTATATGATCCTGTAGCCTGCAATTTTCCTGAATTTCCACTAGTTAAAAGACTTGCAAATTATAGAAAAATCCAATTCAAACTGGCTTGAACCATAAGAGAGATTTATTGGCTCACATAATTTAACAGTCTAGTGGGCTCCAGGTGTGGTTTTATCAAGCCCTGCTCCACAAAACCTGTCTTAATAATCTGATGTGGGATGAAGGCAAGGGACAGCATAATGAGATTTTATACATTTCTCTGTATTCCTCTTAGTTTTGTCCTTCTCTAAGAATTGGTTTTATGCTCAGGTTAATGTTTTTCATGGTTGCAAGATGGTTCCTAAAAAAATACTGGGTCTGCATGCTTCCTTAGTCACATCCAGGGAAAGAAAAAAAAGCATTTCCTTCCCTCAAAAGTCCTGAGTATCTCTTTGATACGATCATTACTGTACCCGGGACAAGAGAGAAAGAATTGCTCTGAAGGCAGAAATTGGGTTCAAACCTACCCAAACTACATGGTTGCTACACAGTGGGGTTGGGGGAGTACTACACAAAAGGAGATGGTTCTTAGAGAAAAATCTCAGGGTTGTTAGGAAGAAGAAAGATGGTGTCAACCAAACCTATAAAATTGATACAGTGCCAGGCAGCATTCAATGACTATTTGCTGAATGAATGAATGGATAGATGAATCAATGAGAAGCCCCACTAGTCCTTTCACTGATAAACAGTTCCCTGGGGGCTGTGGCAGCCTCCACTCTGGTGAAGGCCAACACTTCAATCTCTGGAAATCTCCTATGGAGATCCCAGGCTCTTCTATGGGAAAAAGCAGGTTCTTTCTACAGGCTCCATAACTTCTCTAATTTCTAAGCAGCAAAACCCTGGTAGAGTAGACCTGGAAAATAGACCTGGAGAACACATGGGGATCCAAAATGAGCAGGGTGGGTCTTGTGAGTTCATGGCGTGGCTCTGAAGTCCTTGTCCACAAATTGCTTCCTAGGCTTGGTACCTGATATTCTATTATTAGGAATTCACTCCTCCAGTTTAAGTTTAAAAGACTTTTTCACTTTCAAGTACCCTGCCCCCCAACTGGGGCTTTTGTTTGCAATCAAGCATCCTGATAGAGTAGGGAGCTCACCTTTATATGACCCAAACTATAGTAACATTGAAGAGTATATTCAGTGATAAAGCATAAGCTAGAGCAGAGAAACAGAGTCCAGGATAGGGTTCCCAAGAGACTCAGATCCTAAATTATGAGAACTTGCTTCTCTTCTTAGACATTCAGCTTGAATTTAGTTTCATCAGCTATAGACTCAGCCCCTTTTCTGATTAATACAAAACTCCATTGTAGCAGGAGGTATTTTCCAAAGATAACCATACCAGTAACTCTTCTTCCACAGGCTTTTCTAGATCTTTGCCACTCTTGCATCAATAGGTCAAGTCTATGACACTTTGAACCTGTGTAGACCTTTGTTAAGGCCTTGACCAATAGAGTGTGGCAGAAGGGATGTTCTGTGACTTCTAAGACTGGATCATTAAAATGTAATGTACTCTTGCCTTACTCTTTTGGGATACTTGCTCTGGGAACCCAGCTACCATGCTGTGAGAAGTTCAAGCAACCCATGGAGAGGAACAAAGCTTCCAAGCCCATAGTCCCAGCTGAGTTTTCAGCTAACACCCAGTGCCAACTTGCCAGTCATGTGAGAGAACCATTTTGAAAGTCAGTCTTCGAGGTGGGCAGCTTCTAAGATGGCCACCCGTGGTGGTATTCTTGCTTTTGTGTAATCCCCTGCCCTTTGATGTAGACTAGACCAGAGGTCCCCAACCCCTGGGCTGTGGACTAGTACCTGTCTGTGGCCCATAAGGAACCAGGCCACACAGCAGGAGGTGAAGGGCAGGCAAGCAAGGGAAGCTTCCTCTGTATTTGCAGCCACTCCCCAGCACTAGCATCACTGCCTCAGCTCCACCTCAGATCATCAGACATTAGATTCTCATAGGAGCACTGGTCCCTGGTGCCAAAAAGGTTGGGGGCCACTGGAGTAGACTGAGTATCTAGCTTCTAACAGAGTATATAGCAGAAATGATAGGATGGCACTTCTGAAGTAAGGTTACAAAAAGACTGTGGCTTCTGTCTTGGGCACTCTTATACACTCTCTCTCTTGCATTTCTTGCCCTGGGAAAAGCTGGCTGCCATGTTGTGAGATAGCCCTGTAAAAAGGCCCATGTGGTGAGAGACTGAAACCTGCCATTAACCACATGAGTGAGCTTGGAAGCAGATTCTCCAACCAGTCAGGCCTTCAAATGAGAACCCAACTACAGCCAATAATTTGATTGCAACACACACGCCTGATGAGGTACCTGGGGCCAGAGTTACCCAGCTAAAAGAGGCACCCAGCTAAACTGCACCCAGAATTCTGACCCACAGAAACTGTGTGAGATTATAATTGTTTGTTATTTTAAGCTGTTAAATGTTGGGGTAATTTGTCATGCAGTAAGAGATAACTAATACAATCTTTTATTCCCCAACCAAGTCAGCCTAGCTGACACCGTATGGAGGAGAGACAGCTGTCCCCACTGAGCCCTGTCCAAATTACAGAATTGTGAGTGAAATAAAGGATTACTGGGTTTTTAACCCACTAGGTTTTGGAGTGGTTTGCTATGCAACGATGGTTAACTTTTCTCATTTAGAGCTATATGACAGGTGCTAGAGAAACAAATCAATAAACAAACCAGGCTCAAACTTTCATTTACTGTAGCCTAGTGGATTACTTTGTTTGACTGCTATAACAAGGACCAAAGACTGACTTGAACAACATAAATTTGTTGTCTTACAGTTCTAGAAGCTAGAAGTCCATGATCAAGGTGTTGGCAAGGTCAGTTTTTCCTGAGGCCTCTCTCCTTGACTTGCAGATAGCTGTCTTCTCCCTGTGTCTTCACATGGTATTCCCACTGTGAGTCTGTGTTCACATTTCCTCTTCTTATAAGAACCCCAGTCATATTGGATTAGGGCCCACTCTAATGGCTTCATTTTAACTTAATTACTACTTTCAAGGCCCTATCTCAAATACAGTCACATTCTGAGGTCCTGAGGGTTAGGGCCCCAACATATGAATTATTGGAGGATACAGTTCAGTCCATAAGACCTAGTCAACCCAATTCCTTTAGAAGGTCCTCAAAGAAGTGATTTTTTAGGAGATAAAACGTGTCCTCTCTTCTCACTGAAGCATTTTATAATGGTACAATTTTCACAGTCTTCCCAAAGTTTTTTAAAATCTCTTTTAAACTCACTTCTGTTTTTTGGAAAGCAATACCCCCCTAATTCCTTATGGCTCCCTCTCTACAGGTTTCTGGGCTTCACCATGGCAAGTCAAGAGCTTATAGTAGACAGAGGCCCACAGCAGACACAAGCTCAACATGGTAACAGGGCCTATAGCAAAGGCTCAGGCAGATCCAGGCCCCTGATGGATGCAGGCCTGTGGAAGACACAGGCCCACAGAGGTCATAGAACTTAGAGCAAGACACAAACCTTCAGTAGTCACTGGGCCCAGAATCCAGACAAACATATACTCTAGGGGCAAAACATGGGGCCCTTGGTCCTAGTTTTGTGGTAGCTTTAGTAAGGCCAGAAGAGCTGATTTACAGCCTCCACTTAAGCATTTCCTGGGGATTAATGACCTCAGGAGAGCTGATGGCCTGAGGCAAAGCAGAAAGCCATTACCCTCAGCTCAGCATTAATTCCATCATTATTAGGTCAGATACTTCTCCCCAGGTTGTTTTCTGTTTCCTATGAAATGGAGGGTGGGGGAAAAGGCAAGTTTTTCCATTACAGATCATTATTCTTCTACAACTGAGCTCTACAGCTGAGGGCAAGGGGCAAATGGCAAAAGCTATGAGACCACTAGTCAACAAAGACTTTTCTTGAACCAAGGTTTCTCTGAGGTGCTCCTGGTGTGCTAGAGAGGGTTCCCCTTTCTCTCTGGCCCACCCTGTTTCCCTCTGGGTCCTTCCATCCTTCTTCCTTTCATCTTTCTTCCTACACATCTTTATTAGCATGACCATGGGCCAGGCACTGTGCTACATACTTATTTTTTTCTGTTACTTGGATTTACACTGCTTCCAGAAACTCTGTGAAGACTTTACCCTCCATCTACAAATCCCAGCTTTGTCCCCAGGTGACTTGAAGGCCCCTCCAGGTAAATAGGTTTTCCTGGAAGTTATGGTACTTTTTCTTTCACAGCTGGTGGATTGAAGGAAGGAGGGGGCCCTCAGTGTCTTCTTCCCATTCAAGCTGCCCATGTTAGAAGATGAAGAGCAAGTGTTTAGGCACAGAAAGGCAGCTTTCTTTCACAAAATTCTTGGCATGCTTTCCTGACTAGGTTTGCTAGCCTTCTCTTGGTGAATGCACCCTGCCAAAGAAAGTAAAAACTGAGGACCCAGGAAAAAAGCCATTGTGTACAGAGCGCAAGCCTCTAAATAGCTCTTTAGCTCCGGTCTAACTCTCAGAAATGACTTTGGGGTAGAACAAAGGCTGCTGTGGAGCAGAATTGGGACAAATATATAACAGTACAGGGATCCTGTAATTCCACTTAACTGCAGATTTATAAGGAATGTGGCCTTCATGGGAGACACTCAAAGTATCCATGGTGGCAGGGCTTCATTTTACAGAAGGGTCCCCTAAATCACTCACAGGGTACAGATCCCGAGCAGCAAGAAGGTCCTGTCTGAGGAGGGCAGGGTTGCAGGCTGGTCTCCAGGACTTTCTTGGCTGAGGCCGGAAGATTCTGATTAACATGAAAACGAAGACAGTTCAGGGTCCTCAAGCAGCTGTGGCTTCTATGTTGTGGAGGGGGAAGGTAACCATTCTATCACTGTCTTTCTTGGCGGGTTAGATGATTTACCACATTCCAAGCCTCTCTCTTGAATGAGGTAATTTATAGTAAGCTCTGCAGGCCTGACTAGGATATGTGATGGGAAATAGGGGCTCATCCTCTGTATGTGCACGTGTATGTAAACATATGCTTGTGTGTGTGTGTGTGTGTCTACACTTTACATATCACTTATGCAACACCAGATGGGAGTTGTGTACAAGAGATAAAAGCATGTACATACCTCTCACAGCCACTCTGGTTGCTGACAGTTTCTATTGGAGAAATTCTCCTCTCAGAGAAAAATATTTACTTATGGAGATCTCTTCAAGGGAAGAATGAGAAGGATAGAAGGAGTTTAGGGCTTAGTCTACTTAGCTATTATGAGTTAAGAGTTCCAGGGAAACAAATGAGAAGGTGCTTGCTTTGAGGGAGGTGAGAGGGGCTGAGCTGTGTTGCCTCTGATGTATGAGCTTGCTTTTCTGAAGACTAGTGGAAAATGGGCCTGATGATGGGCAAAAGCTGTGGGTGAACATGACAGGAATGTGTATGTGTGTGTGTACATTTAGGATGTACACAAGATGCACTTCTGCATCACCATTCAAGCGTTTCTTGTAGGAGTTTTGATGGGCTACTCTGGGTAATTGCTCTAATGTGCAGCTCTATTCATCCTGGGGTGGGCGTAGATCTTGTATCTACTATGCCAGGATGGTGGGGGAAGTTGTATTGTGTCCTTAGGGATAGGGAAGCCTCAGCTTGATCTTCCTGAATGAGTCAAAGATAGACCATGGCAGTTTGGGGGCAGTTATGAGGAGGACTGGTTGTTTCCATCCATCATCTCCCAAAAGAGGCTCTCTAGCTTCTATAATTAACTCTTGATATCACCCATAGAATGCTGACCATTTGCAGCCACTCCCTGCATCACCTATTGGAAGTCTGAGGGAACTAGCCATTTTTTCCAGATGCTTTGCATACCTAATTTATTCCCTAATACAATCCTTTGGCAGTACTATTAGTATCTTGTGATGATTAATTGTATATATCAACTTGGCTAGGCCACAGGGTGCCCAGATACTTGGTCAAGCATCATTCTGGGTACGTCTGTGAAAGTGTTTTTTGGTTGAGATTAACATTTGAATCAGTAGACTGAGCAAAGCAGATTGCCCTCCTTAATGTGAGTGGGCCACATCCCATCAGTTGAAGGCCTGAATAAAACAAAAAGATTGAGTAAGAGAAAACTTTGCCTGCCTGACTGCTTGAGCTAGGACATTGGTCTTCTCCTGCTCTCAGACTGGAACTTACACCATCAGCTCTGCTGGTTCTCAGGCCTTTGGACTTGGGCTACAACTATACTACTGGCTCTCCTGAGTCTCCAGCTTGCTAACTGCAGATCTTGGAACTTCTCAGTTCTCATAATCACATGAGTCAATTTCTTATAATAAATGTCTCTCTCCTTCTCATATATATATATATATATATATATATATATATATATATATATAATTGGTTCTGTTTTTTTTTTTCTGGAGAACTCTAATACATATCCCCATTTAACAGGTAAAAAACTGAAGCACAGAGAAGCAAACTTATTGCACAAGGTCTTACTTAAGAAGTTAGAATTTGTACCCAGGCAGTATGACTCCCAACAGTTTCCTTCCTAAACTGCTAGTTCTCTTGCCCTATGGCTTCTTAACTTCCACATACTTAAATAATTCCTTGGAAGATTCAGCATGGCAGAATGAGCTGATAAGCATGGGTCCTGGACCATATCACTAACTTGTGCTTCCCATCCAAACCACCCAGGCTCCATCATGGAAGATTAGTAAGAATTCCTGAGGGCTGGCTTGCTGCTTTCTGGGTTCTCAAACCTCAGTTCCCCTGAGAAAACAAGTGATGTAGTGGAAGCAGGAGGTGGGAGAACTAGCTTCTCTGTCAACCTAGCTGTTGACATGCTGTGTGGCCATTGCTCTACGCCTCAGTTTTGTCAGCCGTGAAAGGGAGGTGTAGGCTTGACTATCTCCATTATTTTTGAATCCTGTGATTCCATAGGCAGGGCAGTGGCATTCCAGATGGATCATTAAGCAGCCTGAAGTAACCAACTCAGCCATTTCACAGCCCAAGTGCTTCACAGTTAATGTACCCAACTGCGGAGGAAGGAACTCACAGAGTGACAATTCAGAGGTTGCAGCCAAACTCTGACCTTTATTGTAAGACTTTGAGCAATTTCCTTAAACTCTCCCAGTCTGTTTCTGTAAAATAGAGCTAACGACACCAACTCCTGGGATTGCTGAGATGGTTAAAGGAGGTAATGGAGGCACTGTGCTAATACAAGTGGCCACATAGTCTGTAATGCTTCTTTCTCTTCCTGACTCAGTTTTGTCAACATGGCTCATTTTTCCAGCCAGAGGACTAAAAGTGTCACCCATTTCTTTCCTCTCTCCCCTTCAGGATAGCACTACAGGATCCAGCTTTGCCCTTAAAGGGTCAAGTTTGCCTTCTCTCTAGATTTTCTCCTCCCTCTTCCTTGTTTCCTGGCTCTTTTCCCAGAATCCTTTCTTTTTCTCAACAAGCACTTGCTAAGAAGCTCTCTATATGTACATTTGTGCTGTTTCTTTCAAGGTCACATTTCCTCCAGCTTTCTGCATGTGAAGCAACCAGCCTCCCTTCTTCTCAGCCTGGCATCATGGATACTTAAAGCAGGGAAGAGGCTGTCTCTATGAGCCATGTGTATGTATAGACATGGACACCCATGTATGCATATGTGTGCACATATATGCAGAAGTGCACATGTGTATGTGTGCATGAGGACTCCCACATATGTATGTGTATATACATATGGACACCCACATATGTGTACCTGTGTGTACATGAAGACACCCAAGTATGCTCCAACATCAAAACATGATTTTCTAGCACCTGCACAAATGAGTCTGATAATACCTTCTTCTTACCCTGTCCCCAATGTGTAAGATTGCCAGTAAAAATCAAGTTGTACCTACTGGGCTTGAAGGAAGTAAGACACACATGGGTAAAAGGGAATAATCTATACTGGGCAGTGCTCTCTTCATCTTAAAGCCAAACATTTTGAAATGTGCCTTCTCCCAGAGGGGAAAGAAAAAATTTTAATCAGTCAAAGAAACAAAACAAGATGGGTTCATGATGGGTTCAAGAGACATATTGGGTTCATGGATTAGAAAACTCAACATGCCAAGGATGCTGAGCTATATATTTAACACAATTCCAATCAAAACTCTACGAGGATTTCTTATAGGTATAGACAAGCTGATTCTAAAATGTATATAGAAAAGCAAAGAAACTATAATAGCCAGAACAATTTAAAAAAATAAGAAGGAAGTTGGAAGAATCTCACTCCCTGATTTTAAGACCTACTATAAAGCTACAGTGAGACAATGTGGTATAGTGGAGGGATAGACATATAGATCAATGGAATAGAATAGAGAGTCCAGACATAGACACACCAAAATATGGCCAATTGATTTTTGACAAAGGTACAGGGCAATTCAGTGGAGAGAGCAATTGGACATCCACATGCAAGAAAGTGAACCTTACAGCTTATACAAAAATTAACTCAAAATGGATCATAAGTCAAAATGTAAAGTGTAAAACTAAAACTTTTAGATTAGAACCCAGGAGAAAATCTTCATGACCTAAGGTCAGGCAGAGTTCTTAGATATGAGACAAAAAGCATAATTGATAAAAGAAATATTGACAAATTAGACTACATCAAAACTGAAAACTTTCATTCTGTGAAAGACACTGTTAAGAGAATGAAAAACAACCTACAAACTGAAGAAAATATTTATAAGTCATGTATCCAAGAAAAGACTTGTAAACCAAATATATAAAGAATTCTCAAAACTCATTAGTAAGAAACCTAACAGCTCAATTAAAAACAATCAAAAGACTTGGGCACTTCACCAAAGTGAATAACTGATGGCAAATATACAGAAAGTTATGTTCAACATCATTGGCCATTAGGGAAATGCAAATTAAAATCATAATGAGATACATACTACAAAGCTATCAGAGTGGCTAAAATTAAAAACACTGACCTTATCAAGTGCTGACAAGGATGTGGAGCAACTGGAACTCTCATACATTGTTGGTGGGAATATTAAATATTACAACCACTCTGAAAAAATGGTTTGGAAGTTTATTATAAATTTAAACATACAATTTCCATATGACCCAGTAATCCCATGCTTAGGTTGTTTACCCAAGGAAAATGAAAATATATGTTCACACAAAAATCTGTCTACCAATGTTCACAACAGTTCTATTCATAATTATCAAAAACCGGAAACAACCCAAATACCCTTCAATGAGTGAATGGTTTAATAAATGGTGATATACCTATATGATAGAAAACTATTCAGCCATAAAAAGAAATAAACTATTGATATATCCAACTCAGATGAATCTCAAAGGCATTATGTTGAGTGAAGAAGCCAGTTTTCAGCAGCTTATGTGCTGCATGATTCCATTTGTACGAGGTTCTGGAAAAGATGAGACTATAGTGATGGGAATGGATCGGTGGTTGCCAAACATTAAGGGTAGGGAAGGGCTTGATTTGAAAGGGGTAGGACAAAGGAATTTTTGGGTGATGGAACTTATACAAGTATCCCGATTGTGGTAGTGGTTACAAGAATCTATACATGTGTTAAAATGCATAGACCTGTACATACACACACTTGTACACACACACACTAACACATATACACACATATATACACACACTCAAGTTGGAGGGTGTCCCTTAATGAATTAAACACCCAGTACCATTTATCTGTTTGAAAGAGTCATGAGTTCTTTCCTCTTTTAAGAAGGGAGGTTTTACATATTCACTAGTGTTGGACAGGTACCTTCATCATCTGTAGAAGTTGGAGGTTATATATTTTGCACAGAGCTTCCCTACCACCTTCCATCTGGATGCCACAATTTCTTTCTGCCACCACTTTAGCCAACCCTAATCTTTCTCTTCTATCACAATGTGCCCAGACCTATGGGGACCATATTTTTTTAATCCTAAGTGGACCATGTGGTTTCTGTAAGAATCAGTGAACTTAACACAACAGAATGTTTGAAATAGAGACTGACCATGGGACATCCAGGGCCCATGGTGGTTCTGCACTGACAGTTTCTCTGGCTTGCCAGTGACCCCATGTAGATACTGCATTCATCCTACTTAGAACCTTCTTTTTTGTTCCCACCCCCTTCTCCCTCAGAAAAGGGGATAGCCTTAGTAGAAAAGCAACTCCTGATAAACAGATAAGCAGATTAGGACTGGCAGAAATTAGGCCCTTCAAAGCAATCAGGCTGAAGATAAAACAGAAATTTAATGAAAATTGAAAATACAATCCATATTATGTAGCCATTAAAAATGATGTTTACCAGGAATTTGTAATAACGTGAAAAATGCTTATATCACTAGATTGAGAAAGAAAAGAGCAAATTGCCAAATTGTGTATACAGTTGATCACAATTATATTTTAAAAGATATATAGTAAAAAGACTGTAGTTAAATACACTGTAATGCTAGTACGACTTTCAGTGGGAGGAGGGGATTCCTCTCCACTCTGCACTTTAATCTATATATTCCAAATATTTTCTAGAATGACTGCAAATATCTAATTTAAATTAATCCTTAAACTTATGAAATTGAATGTTAGAATTTTATTTTCAAAATACAGTTTGAAGCACTGGTGCTACATGCATAAATGGTCAAATATTTATTCAGCACCTATTGTGTCCTGAATCCTTTGTACAATAAAAACATCATTGCCCACCCACCCCCATAGCAGAGTCTCTCCAATACACACAATGTCATCATCTGTGTACTGCATTTGTGCCTAAGTGCCTCATGGAATAAGTAAGGCAAGCTCAAGGATCTGGCACAGATACTATTGACAAGTCAGATTCTTTTTTACAATTTCTCCACGACAGGCACCCTATAATAAACCCATGTCTGGACCTAAAATGTCCCTGGTCTCTCCCATGAAGTCACAACCTCCCTGCAACTCTGGCTCAGCCTGCCCTCATTCCAGCCCAGCCCCAGAACTCATCAAACTCCTCTCCTTTTGTATCTGGTGGCCCACTCTCTTACTGCCTGCTTCCCCTGATTGACAGAGCCCACCTGTCAATTACAGGCCATGCTCAACAGCCTTTGAGGAGTTAATTCAGGGGGTCCTCCACCTGCCTGCCGGCCTATGGGCTACTTGCCTTCCCTGATGTGGCCTTCTTCCCCTCAGGGCTAAGACCTCTCTCAGCCTCCCTGTTATGTCCCCGGAGTGTCCTGTAGGCCTCTCACAATGCCTGGCTTCCTTCATTAGCCCTGTGGGCCTCATGGGCCCTTTCTCAGTGCAAGGCGCTGTTCACACTGATCCTTGCCCTCCAAAATCAGTGTTAGGCCACCTGACCCCTGTTGGTAATAATTTCTGTGACACTACTCAGTGTGGGAAAGGCTAGTGACACTTTCTAGACAGATCAAGCCCCACATGGCCTCCTTTTACCCTGTTCATCTCCTGTTGCTGCACCCTCCTGTAGGGGCCAGGACAGTGGGTGAGGATGCTGCTGGGCTTGACCTGAGGCATGTAGACCTTGAATGCACACCATCCTGAGGTCTGGTCTTGAGTTTTGGGTCCCTGGAGAGGATTCCAGAAAGGGCTCTGTCACCCCTTGTTGAGTGCAAAAGCATTGTAAGTAAGAACAGAAGAAACAGGCATTGCACTGAATCTGTGCTAGCAGAGGTAAATTAAGCCGAGCTTGAGCTCAAAGAGGGGGAATGGGGCTTAGAGCCCCTGCTGGGCAACAGGAAAGGTCTAGGGGGTCAAGTAGTGCAGATTCTGGAGGGTCAGAGAGGAAGAGAGGGAAAGAGAAAAGGTAGAAGAGGAGGAGGAGGGAGAGAAGATAGTCACTGGGGCAGACCCTGTTTTGAGTCCTGTGCCAGAACTGGCAAGAGATATTCCCAACCTCCAGAAACTCCCAGTCTAATTGGGAAGATAATTGCAGTATACTGTGGTGAGTGCTAGAATAGGGGTAGGTATAGCAAGGTGTGGACTCCAGAAAAGGAACTTGTCTCCCAGCCTCTGCGTGTGTGAGCATGAATGTGTGTGAGTGTGTAAAATGGTGAGCTGTCAGAAAAGGCCTCCCAGAGAGAGTAGTAACTGAACCAAGTCTTGAATAATGGGAAGCAGTTGGCCAGGCAAAGAATAGGTGGGAGGCATTCCAGGTGGAAGGAACTGATGGTGTGAAACTATGGCCCGGCTCGTGTTCTCATTTCATTTTCTCACAGAGGAACCTCAAGGGGATTCTCCTAGAACTTGGTGCAAGCCCCATTTGCATTTTCTACCGAAGGTCACTGATGGGCCCATGTGCCCAGTGGGTTGTTGAGCCTGGCAGTCTCAGATATTTTGCAAGGACATTCCCCTGCTCTGATGGATGGTGTTCTAGTCACTATTGCTGAGTAACATGCTATTCTGAAACTTGATGACTTGAAATAACCATTTTATTATGCTCATGGAGTCTATGCGTCAAGAATTCAGATAGGGGAAACTTGTCCCTGCTTTACAATGACCGAGGCCTCAATGGGGTAGAATGCTGGGGTAACAGAAATGGCTGGGAGCTGGAACCATCTGGTAGCTCCTTCAGTCATATGGCTACTGCCTGGGCTGAGATGACTTGAAAGCTAGCTCAACCAGCTTGCTACATGTAGGATGTCTTCCCTGTATCTTCAGTTCTTATAGCATTGTGACTGAGTTCTGAGAGGAAGGGTCCCTGAAGGTGACATCCAGAGAACAGGATCTCAAGAGAGGAACCTAGATGGAAACTTCATGGCCTTGGCTGACCTAGCCTGGGAAGCTATTCACTGTTACTTCCACTACATTCTATTGGTTACAAGTGAGTCACTAGGTCATCTCAGATTCAAGGGAAAACAGGACATCAATGCCACTTGTCAATGGAAGAAGAGTCGAAGAATTTGCAGACTTGTTTAAAACTGCTCTGGACAATGTCTATGGGCTACTTCTGCCCTCTGCAATCCACTAGAGACTTTTTTTGATGGCAATATTAAAAAAGAAATTTAAGAGTTTTTAATAGTGCCATATTAGTGCCTAATAGTTTATTAGGGGGACAGCCCAGATCTAAAAATTATGTATTATTTGAATGACAGCTTTAACCAGGACAGCCACTGGCAGCAAGTTGTTCCAAAGGGAGCTTAATGCACACATCAGCTCGAATAAATGTCAGTTCCATCTGTTGGTGGGAACAACTAATGCAAAAGGTAGTGCACATAAAGAAAAGAAGAGTACTTAGAAAAAGGAGAGGGTGAGTGAGCCCCAGGAGGGGTCAGAAATTGTTCAGAAGTTAAGGTTTGACCAACCACATGGCTGTAGATATGTCACTTTGGCTTTCTGGCTTCTGTTCCCGCATTTGGAATATGAGAGGGTCAGATGACGGTCTCTGAGGCTACTCCTTGATTTTAACCAAAAAAAAAAAAGGCATCCAGTAGATCAGGGAGAGTTTGGCTAGTGCAGGGGGACATCCTTCAGTTCAGCAGGGCTTTGCCAAGCTTGCCAACATGGGCTTGGGTAGGAAACCAGCCAAGCAGAAGCTTACTTGGTCCGTACCCTTAAAATGCTACATGTCTGAGATGCCATTCTCAGTCAGAGTGGTCAGAGTCCCTAGGAATCTAGCACCATGGTTTCACAGGTGTGTTCCCTTTATGAAGAATCACATCCCAGGGCACTGTTAAAGTTGACATTAAAAAGTAAAAAAAGAATTTTTCTGTACCTTCATGAAATTTAGGGAGAAAAAACTTGGCAATCACTTTAAGCTGGCAAAAGAACACGTAACAGATGATTTTTTTAAATCCTGAGTGTGTCCCTTAACACACTCCACATGGAATCCTGGCCAGAGATTTCCTTCACCCCTGGATAAGCTCCCTCCTGAGTCTCCCACACAAGATTCTGCAAGGCCAACATGACCAGAGGAACAATACAGCACAGGAAACTTTCAGAGGCTTGAGGAGGAGGTAGAGCCACATGCAAAAAGGCTGGCCCCATTCCCTTAGCCTCAGGTTTCTAAGCTCCAGGTCAGGATCTGGGGGAAAGGCAGAATCTTGGCTGATAAAAAAAGCCATCACATAAAACAGATGGGGAGAGCGGGGTTCTGGCAGGGTGGGAACCAGAAGCCTGACCACTTGGCATTTGCTAAGGTCTCTCTGCAGATGCCCAGGTTTCCTCTTTGTGGAAGATGATATTTTCCAAGGATGGCTACAACAAAAGCTCCCATTCATCCCATATGCTCTTCTACAATGTAAGGCAGAGTGGAATCTTTCTCCCCTTCCTCTTGAATTTAATGGCCTGTGACTACAGCAGAAGTGACACTGTCTGATTTCTGAGGCTAAGTCATTGAAGGCCATTGAGTTTCCTCATGGTTCTCTCTTGGGAACTCTCACTCTTTAGAATCCAATGACCACTCTGTGAGGAAGCCCCAGACACAAGGTCTAGCCTACATGTAGGTGTTCTAGCTGATAGCTCCCACTGAGATCCCAGTCAATAGCCAGTATAGACCCCCAAACATGTGACTGTAGGAACCTCCATTGATTTCAACCCCCAGCCTTTGAGACACCCCCAGCCTTCGAGTCTTCCCAGTTGAGACTCCAGATATTATGGCGCAGAGATAAGGTGTCCCTGTTATAACCTTTCCAAAGTTCTGATCCACAGAATCTGAGTAAAATAAAATGATTGTTGTTTTAAGTCAGCAAGTTTGGGGCTGTTTGTTACATAGCAGTAGTAACTGATACACCACTGAATTGGTTATATACCAACATTTCTCAAATTGTAGTCCTTGGATTTCCCACAACAGAATGGGGTATGCTAAAAATGTAGGTCCTGGCCAAACTCCAGACTCAAGGAATTGGGATTTGGTAGGGGATAGTGTCAGAAAATAAATATTTTAAATAACCACCTCCATATGATTCTTAGACATTGATGTGGTCAACTCCATTAGCACAGGGTTAGGGAAACAATCGTGATAATGACTGTTTTTGTTGTTGTTTTGGCTGCAAGTTACAAACCACCTCTGGCTAATTTAAGCCCCAAATGAGACTTTTTGAATGGATGCAGACATACCTCTTGCTTCCAACTTCTCTGTGTATCGCCTTCATTTTTCCTTTTCTTATAGACCAATCAGCTCTCTTCCATGCCTCCTTGCATCCAGCTGTGGCCACATGACTAAATTGAGATGTATGGAAAAAAGTCATGTGATAAATTTCTGGGAGCCCTCCTTCAAAGATAGCTGACATGTGTCCTTTGCCCCCTTTTCTACATTTTGCTGGTTGTAATGTGATGATGAAAGTTGGAGTTGGAGCAGCCATTTTGGACCAAGAAGTGAACCTGGGAACAGAGACTATGCACAGTTGAATGACAAGATGGTAGGAACCTGTAACCCTGAGGTGGAACAGGGCCACCATACCAACCCCGGGCTTCATTATTATGGACTTTTGTGTATGAAAGAAATAAACTACTTTGTTTAGGCCACTGTGACTTTGGGTCATTGTTATTTGCAATTGAACATCACCTTAACTGGTACGAATAACAAATGCCATGAAAGAAAGTCCCCAAATGATTTGGTAACTAAGGCCAAGGGCTGACTAGGGACTGCCAGTGTCCCCTAGAACATGCTCTAGAAAAAGCTGAGGTCAGAAAACCCACTTAGGTCTAGAAACATACCAAGAGAAGCCTGCTGTCTGTTTTCAGGCTCATTCCAGAACCCACAAGGTAGTTTAATACATTGCTAACAGACTATCTGATGGTTCCAGGCTCCCACGAGGACCTAGATATGGTTTATCAAAACCAGCTGGATACTAGGTGCCAAAGAGAGACCGAGGTCTCCTGGTAACAGGTGATGAGGGTCTACCTTTAAATTTAGGTTTGTGCTGAAGACCTCATTAAGGCTTAACTTTTATCTAATTACTTTAACATTTGTTTTTTTTTTTAATAGATGCCAGCTAATAAGCACTTTCTATATGCTAGGCAAAGTACCAAGCACTTAGCATACATGATTTCACTTACTCTCACAACTCTATATGAAAAAGTTTCTCCAATTAACAGTGTGAGAAAACAGGCACATAGGGATAACATGTAATGAGTCCAAGGACAGACAGATAGCAAGCAGAGGAGTTAGAACTCAGACCCAAGTCTCAGTGATTCCAAAGCTCAGGGGCTAACATTTTGGTGACCTTCTAGAAACCAGTTCTCTTTCCTTCCATCTTACTGGAGCTACCCCTCCAAGCTGGCACTCTTCCTCTCTCCAGGGGGCAGAAACCCGGGATCCCAGGATACTTCCAAAGATCTGGCAACTTGTGCCTTGGCAAGGTTCTTTATCAAGGCCATAGATGAAAGAGAACATGCTGGAACAGGCAGGGGCAAGTGGATAATACTTCTGAACAGGGTTTGGAAAATATCTTTGGTCTAAGGCTCAGAGATGGTTGGAGAGAAAGTGCTATTGGCCTAAAGCCACAGAAGCCACTTCTTAAAGAAAGCTGGATGTGCAATTGTGTCAAGCATAGTAGGGAGTGGATCCAGCCAGTGGTGACTGCTCAGGGGAAATTTTCAACCTTGAGAGCATCCCTACTTTCAAGTGAATGATTACTAGTTGCTCATTCTAGAAAACTAGAAGCCCCTCTTTCCTTTCACCTTAACCTTTACCCCACTCTCCACCTAAACTTCTTTACTTGGAAACCACCAATTAAGAGGCAACAGAAACTACAAGCTGCTAATTAATACTAATTAACAAGGCTACTTAAATGTTATTTTAAAAAGCCAAAAGTGTTTACTTATTATTAAATTGGAATAGTTAAATTGGAAAAGTCGTGCCAAGTTTACACTGCTGCCCAAATGTCTTTCCATTCATCACCTCTCTTTCCAGACCCTTCCTTCCCTTCTGGCCACTATATGTGTCACACTGATGTTCTCTTCCCAAAGACAGAGACCCTGCCTTTCTTGATGGCTGATGCTCAGCCACCTCTTCTACTGTGTCTGGAATAGATGCTTTGGTGGAGGCAGAGGACATTGAAGTAAGTCTGCTGGGAATGGGAAACCCCAGAGGGTCTTCTGAAGGTGGTTTTGAGGGTCTGGGTCTTGCAGCCCAGTCTTCACATGCTCATCCCAGAGCCTCCTGTGTCCCTGAGTTTTGAAACATACAAGCAAGGCACTCTGGAAGCCAAATCAGAGTCTTCAAGTTTCTGGCTCTCCACCTTCCAGGCACATGGAGAAGTTGCATTTCTTGATCCCTTGAGGCTGAGTGGGGCCATGTGACAAAGTTGTGACCAATGAGTTATAAGCAGAGGGTGAGCTTGCTTTCATTCTGCCACCATGGAGGCAATATTCTAAACAGTGGCCCATCAATCTGTGTCCTAAAGTGAGGGCCAAATAAAGCAGAACCCTCAGCCAACCCCAAACAGGTATATTGTGTATGTGTGAGAAATAAATCTTGTTGTGTTAAGTCACTGAGAATTTAGGGGACCATTTATTATTGCACCAGAGCCTAGCACTCATCACAGTGGTTTTTAACCTCTTGGTGTTTTGGGTCCATTTTCTAATTTGGGAATTCTTGTTAACATACTTGAAGAGATTAGAAATCTCATAGGAAACTAAACACATCAACTATTGGCACAAGTAATTCCTTACTCCAGTTTTTCAGCATCTTTGCAGGCACCCACAGCTATCATTCTTCAACTCTCAGCATGATTTGCATTGGTAAGTGCTCACCACTACAGATAATCATGATTTCCTTACAGCTGGCTTGATACACACCACCTCTCTTCCCCATGTCTCTAAACTTAATTCCTTAATTCCTTAATGTTCCATCTGACATGCCAGGAGAGTTCCATTCTCCATCCTTACTCAATTGTCATGTGAAAACTCACCTCCATGCACTCCCAGTACACTTCCAGGCAAGCTACCCCAGAGATCACAGGAAAGAAAGAATCACCATCCACACAATGCAGTAAAGAGCTTGAATCACACAATGCAGTAAAGCAACTGGAAACACAGTGAGAAGCAGAGAGAGAGGTGGGGTATGTTCACACACATAGGATGAGGTACAAGCTAGTGGAAGGAGTCTGATGCCTGAATCCTGGGATGAGTGATGTTTTGTCTCTCTCTGTTCCCTCCATCAGCCTTCCCCTCTGAAGGTATGGTTTATAAGACCACAGCTAAGGTTTGAGGTGCACAGGAGTCTGGAAGGTGCCTGGGGCCAATGGCATACACATGCTCTATCAGAGAAATGCAGAGACAGCAGACCTGGCTGCACTTCTCCAGTTAGCCTGAGGAACAGCCACGGAGGTTATTTGCATTTTTGGGGCACAGGATACATGAAACCAGATGAATATTACCAATGGATGACTGAATATTAAGTGTCTCATATGCTTCATGTATATTTAGTTTATTTAGTATATTTATGAATATTTAGTGCCTCAGGTACCTTAAATATATTTAGTGCCTCATGAATATTTTGTGTCTCTTGTATATTTAGTATCTCATGAATATTAGGAATCTTTTGCTCCTTCCATCCCTTTCTATCTATGTTCACCCATATACTCTACCTTATCTGTCTAACATTTCTCCCAGGTTACTAATTTACTTATCAATGACAAATTTCATCCATTCTACTTGTTTTCTTGTCTTCTATGGCACAATTGAATATTCTCAAACAGTACAGCAAACACACATTATGTCACTTGTAGTAAAAACTAACTTGGTCAGAATTTTATCACTCATTTACAATGGTTCACAGAACACAGGATGCCCTAGCACACTGCCCTACTCAATGCCAGGCACTTTCCAGGCATTTCTCATGTAATCTGCACAACAGCCCATCAATGTAGGCCTTGCTATGTTTATTTTACATATCAGGACACTGAAACCCAGAGAGGTTTAGACACTTTCCAGAGGTCACACAGTTAGTAAGAAGCACAGCCAGACCCTGAACTCAGATCTGTTTTAATGTTCTCTCCATTACATCATGCTTTTGGGCTTTCATCTCCACTGAAAGGTGGGTGATGTTATGCATCAGCTTCATGTTTCCCATCTTATCACCTCCACAATGTCCACAATGACCCATTCTGCCTCCTCAGCCCACTAATCCAGTCTATACATGGTTTGCAGAAAGACCATTTAACACAAATCTGATTACATTATTCCCCACTTAAACTCTCCAATGATTTCCTATTGTTTTCCAAATAAAGATCCAAACCCTCATCATGACCTCTGACTTACTCCAAGGCCTGCAAGGTCTGGCCCCTGCTGACCATCCCAGCTTCTCTTTCAATCTGTCCCTTTTGCTGTCTGTCTTCCAGTCACTTCTCAAATATGCCATGTTACCTCCCATCGTGGTACATTTGCACAAGCTGTTTCTTCTGTCTGTAATGCTTTTCCCTCCCTTCTTCATCTTCTTAATGCCTATTCATCCTGTACCTTTGCTTGTATGTCCCTTCCTCCAAAACATTCTCCTGTCTTCTCTAGTCTAGGTCAGTTTCCTAGTTTACAAATTCCTTCCCTACAGAGTTCTGGTGTCAGCTTATAATTATATTTGCATCGGTATAATTATTGATAGCCCTTTCACTGAACTGTAAATGCTTTGAGATTAGGGTCTCTGGGTTTTTGTTCCCACTGTATCTCTAGTGCCTTTTCTATAAATATTCGTTGTTGTCAATATAGATTTTTTTCCTGAGGAAGTTGCCAGAGCCCCTGAGTCAGGGACATCCTCAGCTAGTAGACCCTCTCTCAAGAGGGAGAGAAGGACTACATCTTTGTCTTACCTCGAATCAAACTGATGACCACCCATGTAGTGTGACTTCAGTGATCTCAGAAATGCCTTCCCTCCCATTACTTTGCTGGAAAATTTCATGACAAAATCATGCCTTTGGGATCGAGTTTTCCGTGAAAATGCAAATCTCTCTCAGAGAACTTTTACATAAAGTGATAGCTCAGAATCATTTCCCAATCACATTTATTGAGTGCCTACTGTGTGCCAGAGACTGTGCTAGGCATTTACCATCCATATGGTATGCTAGTTATGCATTGCTGTGTAACAAATTACCCCCAAACTTAGAGGTTTAAAACAACATACATTTTTTTACCTCAGTTTCTGCAGTCAGGAATCCTGGTGGAGCTTAACTGGGTTCCTCTAGTTCAGGCTTTCATAATGGGGGTGGACCTCTTCCAAGATCATTCATGTGGTTATTGGTAGCCTCAGATCCTCATCAGCTGTTGACTAGACACATCATTTCCTTACCACATGTCTTCCCATAGGCAGCTCATAACATGGCAGCTAACTTCACTCAGTGTTTGGGTGAAAGCAAGAGAGGGTGGACAAGATAAAAACCAAGTCTCTCTATAGCCTAACCTAAGAAGTGACACCTGTCACTTCTGCCGTATTCTATTTCTATTCATTTAAAGTGAGTCAACAGATCCTGCCCACACTCAAGGGGAGGGGACTATACAAAGGCATGAATATCAGGAGATAGAGAACATGGGAGCCATTGTGAAGGCTGCCTACCACATATTAGTTCTCATTTTCTTCTCCCAGCAGCCTTGTAAGAGACCTTTATCTTCATGTCAAAATGGAAAAAGCTGGTTCAAAGAAAGTAAGTGTGATAATTAAATTTTACATGTCAACTTGCCTAAACTCTGGTGCCCAATTGTTTGGTCAAACCATACTCTACATGTTGCTATAAAGATATTCTGTACATGTGATTAACATCTGTGATTAATATCAGGAGATAGAGAACATGGGAGCTGTAAAGTCAACTGTAATCAGTTGACTTTAAGGAAACCAGATTACCCTCAATAGCATAGGTTGGTGTCTTCCAATCAATTGAAGGCTTAAAGAACAAAACTGATATTTACCAGAGAAGAAGTAATTCTGCCTCAAGACTGTAACACAGAAATCCTGCCTGAGTTTACAGCCCGTGGCCTTCTTAAGATTTCAGAGCCAAGACTACAACATCAATTCTTGTCTGGGTTTCCAGTCTGTTGGCCTGCCCTATAATTTCAGACTTAAGACTGTAACACCAATTGTTACCTGAGTTTCTAGCCTGCCAGCCTCCCCTACAAATTTCAGACTTGCCAGCCCCCATGATTGTGTATGTCAATTTCTTAAAATAAATCTCAATGTAAATATAAATATATATTTTATCGATTCTATTTTTTGGAGAACCTACTGATACAATAAGTTTCCTAAGTCATATAATTGGTAAGTGGCAAAGCAAAGAGGTGGAGAAAGAAGTTGAGAGCACAAAGCAGTCTTTCGATCAACAAATATTTACTGAGTAATGTGGTAGATTGTGTTTTCCAAAGATAGCTACCACAACATATCCAACCCACATGTTCTTCTTATAATTTGATGCTGAGGCTTCTCCCATCATGAGGTGTGTCTATGTTCTCTCTCCTTGAATCTGGGTGGGCATGTAACTACACAGAAGTGACACTATTCGATTTCCAAGCTTAGGTCTTAAAAGGTGATACCACTTTTGTTTACCCATCTTGAGGTGTTCACACTTGGAATTCAGCAGCCAGACTGTGAGGCAGCTCAAAGGAGCCCATGTGGAGGGAGTCCCAGGAAAGGCCATATCTAGGGGTTCTAGCTGACAGTCAAGCTAGGGTTCCAGCCAACAGTCAGCATCAATTACCAGACAGGTGATTGCATAGGCCATCAGACAATTCCAACATCTGACTTTGAGTCTTCCCAACAGAGATCCCAGCCATTCTAGAGCAGAGACAAGCTGCTCCTGCTATACTTTGTTTTGTCTGAATTCATAACATATAAAAGTCTCGAAGGATTAAGAAAAAGATAGCTGCTGTTTTAAGTTGCTAAATCTAGCAGTGATTTGTTACATAGCACTAGATAATTGAGCCTGCATCAGGGCCTGTTGGAGGCCCAAGGGATACACTAGTGAGCAAGAAGGACATAGCCTAATAGAGTTTTGTATTAGGCAGCTTGGGCTCCTATAACAAAATGCCACTGACTGGGTGGCTTAAACAACATTTATTTCTCCCAGTTCTGGAGCCTGGGAAGTCTAAGATCGAGGATCTAGACCATTCATTTTCTGGTGAGGGCTCTCTTCCTGGCTTACAGACAGTTGTCTTTTTGCTGTGTCCTCACATGGCAAAGAGAGAGATCTCTGTGTCTCCTCTTATAAGAGCACAACTCCTATCATCGTGGGGGCTCCATTTTCATGACCTAATCACCTCCCAAAGGCCCCACTTCTAAACAGTCACGTTGTCGGTTCAGACTTCAACGTATGAATTCGGGGAGACACAAACATTCAGTCCATAGCAAGTTTACATACCAAATGGGAAAGACAGCTGAAAATCTCATAAACAAGTAGATAATTTACCAATGTTATTGAGAAGATACAACAAGGAGATCCAGAGGTACTGCTTGAGCTAAGGTAGTCGAGAAGGCTTCTTTGAGGCAGTACGATGTGAGTTAAGATATGAATCATGAGGAGAGGCAGACAAGCAAAGAGCAGGAGAAAGGCATCCTCACCTGAAAAAATAGCAAGTTCAAGGCTCAAATGAAGGCCAAACTTGAATGGGGGTTTTTTGAAGGATTCCAGCAGCAATGGCAGAGGGCTCTAAGAGATCTGATAGAAGTGGACCCCACTGCCCAAGACATGGATACACAATTTTATTTGTTGAGAATGAAGTGCCAGGACTCTTCCACTTGTCCCCTCACAGCCAACCTTTGGTGGGGGGTGATGGGGAGGAGGACTCATGAGTCAAATCCATAGCTCCAAGAAAGCAGATCCTGGGAGGGGTCAGTGCAAGCTGCTTCAGAGTTGGTCCAGCCCTGCCCAAAGCCTGCCCTGTGCTGAGCTGACCTCTTTTCTGGGCCATGGGTAGGGAGTGAAGGAAGGAGGGAGGATGGCGGGGCAGAGGGACTCCCATGCATATCAATGGACTTTTTCTCTTTTCAGTAAGCTCAGTAGAACCCTGGCCTTTGTCTGGGGCCCTGCTCCCCTGGCAGATCTTATAAAGGGCTTCAAGCTACAGACTGGGGCTAAGAACGGGGCAATCTGGGCTGTCCTCACAATGGCAGGGTGAGGAGGTTAAATCCCAGTGTCAACCACTCAGAATTTCATCCCTGGGGCTTTTTCTGCTTTTTTTTGTTCCTGGTCACAGGCTTGATATTTGATTGGGGCCTCTGCAGTTAGCTGCAGAAGAAACAGGTGGGGAGACAGCAAGGCTGGCCTTGGCCAAGGTTACGATAGACTGGTGAGCCATAGCTAGGGCTGGGGTTTCAGGACAGGGCACAGGAGAGGGATATAAATGCATTGGTTGCACAGTCTTTGGGCTTTCAGACTCATCAATTTGTATCTCAGAGCCCTATTGTCTTAAGAAAGGAACCAACTGCCTCATCTGGTGGATAATTCTCACATGGCAAGTTTGGTGGGGTGCGGTTTGAGGGAGGAAACTTGCTGTGTAAAGACACTGCTGGGAGACTGAAGAAACCACTCCTGGACTCTCTGGGAATTGTGAATACATGTGCTAAAACTACATATCCCCATCCACGGAGCAGGAAAGATAAATTGTGGTATAGTAACACAATGCAATACTATGCAGCAATAAAAAAGAACAAACTACTGAGACCTCAATAATGTTACTGAGCAAGGGCTTGCAGCTGTATGCACATAGAAGCCAATACTACACACTGGCTTTGAGAAAAAAAAAACTTTTATTTCAAGGTCAACTAGCAAGGAGACAAGAGGCAAGCCTCAAATCTGTCTCCCTGATCCAGAGTTCTAGGCGAGATTTAGGGAGTTTCAGCACCAGATCTTCCTGGAAAATGGACCCTTTGCAACTGAAAAGGTTCTGATGTTCAGATTCCAGTCATGTCCTGATCCTTTGGTTCTATGGGGTGGAGTGGGGGGAGCAGTTAAGGATTCACAAGTGTTACTCGTAAGCTTTGTTTCCAGGTCTTGTTAGAAACAGACACCATGTTGTATGAAAGAAGCCAGATGCAAATGAATGAATGTTGTTGGATCCCATTTGTAAGAAGTTCGTGGACAAGCAAAACCAATCTATAATGCTAGAGGTCAGAATAGTGGTTGCTTATGGGGATATTGTCTATGAGGGGGCATAAAAGAACCTTCTGGGCCAGATACTGGAATTGCTTTATATATCTATCTGGGCAATGGTCACATACATCTATACATATATACAAATGCATCAAGCTAAACATTGAAGATTTATTCACTCTACTATGAGCATGTTACACTTTAAGAAAAAACTGAAAAGAAAAAATGACCTGTCCAAGAGGAGCTCTGCTTACCTCCCTCACACCTTCCAGCTACACAAGTCAGAGGAAAGTACTGAGTGTTAATTAGCCCAGGGACTATTCAGGGAGCTAGATTCCAGCTGCACAAATGGAGGATTTCAAGTCACATTCTCAAAAATAACCTTTTGCTGGCACCTGGCCCATCATTTCAGTTCACCTCTTGTCCACACTGCTCAATGTGGGGCTGCTCACGAGCACAGCAGCTGGAAAGCCCTCAGACCAATTACTAACCGTCCTTGAGGTTCTGCAACTCACATGGACAGGGCCAAGGCCAAGGCTATCTTCATGCTCCGTGGCACCTCATTTGCAGGGTGTTTTCTCCACCACTTCCTCCTTGTAGCAAAAAGCTGTCTATACCCAGAGCTTCTAAACCTTGCTAATTTGGGTTCCTGAACACATTTGCTGTTTTGATTGAATCTCTTGACTTTCTCCAGCTCATCCTTCTCAACTTGAATTACCCTCCCCTCTATAAATTCTGCCCATAGCAGACAAACACAGATCCACAAATATATACACACACGCCTCTCCAAAAGGGACTCCAGGCTGACCTCGGCAGTTTGAAAAGGTCCCAGGTGCAAAAATGTGGGTGAATGAGTCAGATGACCCTCCCACTGGTCCTGCAAGCTAAAGTAGAGCTAGGAAGCAAGGAACTTTTTCTGAGCTGGCCTGAAATTTACAGAAGCAATCGATATCAGTGCTCAGGCATCCTGCAGAAGGAGGATGAAGACGGGCAGTCTTCCTTTAGTGTTTCCTCAACATTGATCATCTCAACAGTGCAGAATTCAGTACAAATCTGTAAATATTTTATTGTGGAGAGATACCTAAGAAATGCAGGATACAGTTTCTACTGCTGGAACGCCTCAATATTTATTAAATGAGAAAAAATGGATGGAGGACTTCCAATTAATCGTGCAATTATTGAGCATATTCACATACCTGCACTGTTTTCCCTAAAGCCCTCACTAAAATGACAGGAAGGAGAGAGAGAGAGAGAGAGAGAGAGAGAGAGAGAGAGAGAGAGAGAGAGAGAGAGGAAAATATAGCCATTGAAGGATGTCATTTTGGAAGCCAGAAAACAAATGGACAAAAAGTAACTGACTTAGAAGACCAGAGAATGCTGGAAGCTAAGTGTTTGTGCAGGTAGAAGCTGTGAGAAGCAACCCAATTCAGGCAGCAGAACCTAAGAAAGGCCAAAGAATTAGAGGCCCAGGTACTGCAGAACGTACAGATGAGCTGAAAACAGGGCTTTTTGCACATTTGTTTAGGAAGCAGTTAGACTTCTCCACCTCTCCCAGCCAGGTCACTTCAAATCCACCCCCCATCAGAGCCTCTGCATTCACTCTGGAAAATTGAACACAAAGGACTCTAGACTTAGGACGCCATGCTCAGTTGACTGCAAGGGTACATACTGAAAACATGGGTGCTATACTGAAAACAGAGTTAATAAATGATGACTGTCATTTATAAACCACTAAGTTTGGGGGTGATTTATTACACAACCGTAGGTACTAATAAAGAAAGTAAAAGATGAAATTGGAAAACATGGGATTTGAAAAACTGGAGATCGTACATATGGGAGAGAGATGAGGAGAATTCTTACTTGGATGCTGAAGGGAGATCCTATGGGGGTTGCTGAGCAGTAGGCCTGGAGAGGAACCCAGGAGCATGCAGGATTCTGAGATGTGGTCTCAAAGCAAAAAAAAAAAGCAAGCTGAGTGGTTTATTTGAATGTACCCAGAAGAGATGTATACATCTTTGAAATGAATTAAGGATAGCTAAATAAACTAAAAGGGAGTGAGAGGTAAATATTAACTCTGAGAAAAATAAAAATTTGTACAGTAAAGGGCATGTATTCCAAACATACCATATAACGTGGCAGTGAATACATTTACATACTTATAAACACTAAATATTGGTTTAACAAAAAAGTGTGATATAATTTATTAGTACAATAGGAGCAAGAGATAGTGTAGGTGTGGGAAAAGGGGAAGTTAAATTTGATTTCAAGTAAAAACCAATGGTGGATTTGTTTTCTAGGGCTGCCATAACAAATTACCATAGATTGAGTGGCTTAAACAATAAGAATGTATTGTCTCACAGTCTGGAGGCTGAAAGTCCAATATCGATGTGTCATCAGGGTTGGTTCTTTCTGAGGGTTGTGAGGGAAGATCTGTCCAGGCCTTTCTCCTTGACTTGTAGATGGCCTTCTTCTCCCTGTATTTCTTTACATCATCTGTTTCCTGTGAGCATCTGTGTTCAAATTTCCCCTTCTTATAAGAACACCAGTCATACTGGATTAGGGCCCACCCTAATGCTCTTATCTTAACTTGATTATCCAAAAATGACTTAATTTCCAGATAAGATCACATTCACAGATACTGGGGGTTAGAACTTCACCATCTTTTGGAGGGACACAATTCAACACATAACAGATGGATAATGTCTGAGATCAATAAATCAAAAAACAACAGCATAAGCACATTATTTAGAGATATGAAGGTAAATATAAGAATAAACATATCAGAAAGTCAGAAGAGGTTCCTTCTGAGTAGCAGAAATTGGGGTAGAGCCAAAAGGCTGTGGCTTTTTCTTTCATAAGCCTGAAAGGACTGCCTGACTTGAAAACATGCACATTTCTCACCCACCTTGATTTCCACACTCATTGTGATTACTATTCAATTACTCATCTGTGGTCCACACAAGACCATAAACCCCGGAAGGCTAAAAATAGTCAGCCAATATTTACATAATGCTTACTATGTATCCACCACTATTCTAAGCAGTTCACCGGTACTATTATTATCGACCATTTCAGATGGCAAAACTGAAGCACAGAAAAGTTAAGTAATTTGCCAAAGGTCATTGGACAGATAAACACTACTTCTATTTCTGATTCATTTTGGCATCCCTTATTCTACTGAGTATGAAATCACACCCATAGTAGGTGCACAATATCTGTTAGAAGTCGGAAGAAAGGGTGGAGGGACCTCTTTGTTTGCTCTGATGAGTATGTGGTTTCTCCCTATCCTGAGCCAACCAAACCTTATATGACTGCACCCCCATGTTCCTCTCTTAGGGAACCTATCTGCCCTTCAAGCCCTGTCATCTGGGTAGGCATATTCTTTTCCATGTAGTCCATCCCACCCCACTGACTGCAGCTGATTGAGCTAGAAAGGATCTTTGACTCAGGACCAGCCAATCAGAGGCTGATCTGGGAGCCATGTCATGGCATGGTCTGATGAGGAAATAAAACATAGCCAGTCAGGTTCTCCCCATTGGGCAATGTTTTACTTAGCTGCACATGCCTTTCAGACATGGAGATAAGGCAGTGTCAGTTTGTCCATGGCTGTTGAAGTTGTGAGGAGCAAAGAATGGCTGGTGGAGGAAGAAAAGAGAGCAGAACCACCTCACAGCCTTGTGCTGCCTTACAACCAAAACCCCCTTTCTTGAGACACCTGAGTCTCCTCTGGTGTTATAAACGACCTCTGATGTCTACAATGGCCTGTGTCTTGCATATGAGCATTTCTCCTTTCTAAGTGTTTTCCTCTGAGTGTCTTCCTCTATTTCTCTCTTCTCACCTTTTTATATCCCTCTTTCCCTCTTTAGTGTTCAAGCTAACCAGACATTACATTTTTAATGTACATTGTTTTTCATAAAGTCATGGACCATCAGCGCTGTGAGGCACCTTTTAGATTAGCATTGTCCAATAGAACTATGCATGATAATGGAAATGTTCCATATCTGCCCTGTCCAATATGGTGGCAACCAGACACATGTCATTATTAAGCACTTGAAATGTGGCCAGTGTGACTAAAGAACTAATTTTTTATTTAATTTAATTTTAATCAATTTAAATTTAAAAAGCCACACATAACTAATGGCTACTGGGTTGGGCAGCACAGTCATTCGATTGATCCATTATCTCTTTTTACAGATGAGTATCTTGTTGTGAGTATAAGAGCCTTGGATTATCTCTTTCATAACCTAGTGGCTGCCTCCTTAAGTCACTCCCCAGCACAGAGACTGGGGAGACTGGCTCCTGCTGAAAATCAAATACACAGTTGCTTCCTCATAACAGCAGGCCCAGGAAGACCCTCAGAGGCTCTTCATACAAGGAAGGGCTTGTGTATAGCAGGAGTTGAGGAACAAGTCTGGTGATTGGGCTGAAGCAGGAGAATTTTGTAACCACAAATTCAGGTCTGCCTCTCTGATTTTAGGGACCACCTCAGAGGTTCAGCCACACTGCTTCTTGGCAGCCCAGATCTTCCATCTCCCACTCTCCAACCTCTTTTCCCAGAGGCCCCTCCATCAAGATGGTCCTGTTCTACACCCCAGTCCCTCAGAACCTTTGTCTGCAGCAGCAGATGGTAAGTCTTGAGACCAGTAATTTACAGTGGTAGATGTGTTAGCCTCTGGGACAGAAATGAGCTAGCTGCTTCTCAGACTGGTTTTCCAGACTTCATATCCCAGGTGTGGCCATGCGACCTTATTCTAGCCAATAGCATGTAAGCAGAAAAAAATGGACATTACATACAGATCTGGCCCATAGAAACCTCCCATGTGCTCTTTACCCTTCCACACTTTGGTATAGATGAGTTCAACAGAGCTACAATACTGAAGGAACCTAGGTCCATGAATCACCGCTGGAGAGGAGAGCCTCCTGTCCTTTGGAACACCCATTTTTGGACTTTATTCAGTGATAAATAATCTTTTGATGTAGTAAGCCACTGTACCTTGGGGGGTTATGTGTTATAACAGCCAGCATTTCCCTAATTACTACACCCCCAAGGAACATACTTCCCTCTGTAAGTGTCCTTATGTTGTAAGTGGTGGGGATTAGGTTCACTCTGACAGTGCAGTGAGGGGGATGTGGTCTTGTCAGTTGAGACCTGAGATTTCAGACCACAAGGTGAAGGCATAAATGCTTGGTGTCCAAGCTGAGCTCAAAACTGACTGAGTCTGAATGAAGCCTTCTTACCCCTCATGGCCTGCCCTCCTTGTAGCCACAGTCTGACAGAATCACTCTCCTCTTACCCTTCTTAATGGAAGGTCTCTAACTGAAGTCTACAGGAGAATGGAATCCCTCTGGAGGAGTAAAGGCTAACAGCACAACCTCTCTGAGGAACTGACAGCCTTTGGCTTCCATGTAGATAATACATAGGCCATGCGGGGCTTCCTTCCTTCACAGTCCTTGGGCTGGGACAGTGGGCCTCAGCCTGAGGGACAAAAAGCATCTTAGCTGCAAAGAGCTCACGTGATTCATTCTAGTGTGCGCAGCAAGGAGAAAGTCAAAGAAATTGGAATCACAATTTGAGTGAGGCCCAAGGTGGGTATTTCCTGGCAAACAGATGAGGATCCTGGCCAAAACTCCCTGCCAAAATTTCTCGGCTCTGAGAGTCACGGATGAAGGGCAAAGAAACTTTCTGCCTCATTAACCAAACTAAGGAACACGAGAGGAGGGTCAGGCTTGGGAGGGGAAATACTGAGATCACTTTGAGGTATACAAAGTTTGAAGGGTTAGTGCGATGCCCACATACATGCTTCTAACAGCTGGATGGGAATGGGGTCCTGAAAGGGCCAAATGGAGGTGCAAACTTGTGTCTGGAGAGAGGTGATGATGAAAACCACGGTCCCTAAAATCAGAGAGCAGGGGAAGGGATTGCCAAGAGAGCCAGAAAGAATGCTAAGAAGAGGCTTATGGAGCAGACAAAGTGGGGCACTTAAGTCACCTGGAAAGCTAGACAAGGAGACAAATGAAGAGCAAGAGGACAGGGAAGAACAAATGCAGGAGAGGGGGTGTCAAGAGGAACCATGTGTGGGGAGAAGGTGACAAATGAAGAAGTGGTCAGTCATGTGGAGCAAGGAGAAAACAGGAGGGGAAGGGACATAGAAAGGCCATTGGATCTGGTGACAAGAGTTCATTGGTGGCCTGTGAGAACAAAAGTTAACCCAGAAAGACACTCGCTGGTTGGCAAGGCAAAGCCAGGTGGAGATTTTAAATTTATAGCAGAGTCTGCAAAAAAAGACAAATTGCCCCTTAGGGATTGTGAACTAACTGTCATGAGGTGTACCTTGGGCAGGGCTGATCTAGCGGCACAAAACAGAAGCCCACTTGCGCAAGCCTAAGTAAAAAGGGAGAATTTATGGGAAGAACATGAGGCCATCTCAGAGATTCAAGGACAGGAAGTGCAGCTGGCCTCTGGGGACGGGAATCAGCAACTGGGATGCCAGCAGGAACCTTGGCAACTCCATCCTCTTCTTCTTTGTCTCTGTAGCTCTGAGGTCTCTAATTTCAGCTTTCCTCCAAGATTGCTTCTTTCTTCTCCTGCTGCTCTGGGCACATGGTGGGAAATGGCTGCCTTGGGTGGCCCTTCTTGTCTGTTCCCTTCTGTCTTCCCCTTGCCCACAACTGTTCCTGGCACAAAGTGTTCAAGCAGCCAACAAAAAACTGCCTAGAACCTCCAAGATGTCCCAAGGCCTAATTCGTGGGAAAGCATCTGATTGGTCCAGTCGCCTCAGACACCCATCCCTTATCCAATCAGCTATGGCCAAGGGGAGGGTCTTGTGCCCTGGGATTGGAGGGGGGTTTAAGGAGGAGCATCTTTGGGAAGGGGGCTCAGTAGGTTTTTGAAGAAGAGAATGTGGTAGCTGTCACACTCTGATATTCCAGACAAGCTTTAGGCCCCTGATCCTTCTGGAACAGAAAGAGACTCATGAAGTCAGGCTTCACTTTAATGATGGTCAATAAATAACTACATGGAGGACATGCTGGGTGAGATATGTGCATCCACAGACAAACAGCATTCCTGAAAATGAGACTTTCTTGTGCTTCCCTTCCTCTCCTCCACCCCCATCATCCCCCACATACCCAAACCCAGGGATACCACTCACAGAACTCATCAGGGCCTCTCATGACATCCAGGAGATTTCCCCAGCCTCAAATCTCACCTTCTTGGATGTAGCCTGACTCTTTTGTTTCCTTTGGCTATAGCCTGAAATTAGCAGAGCTGGATTGGAGGGTGCTGTAGGAAAAGGGGAAGCAACACGTGCCCTGCTTGGAATGGTTCTAATGTGGATCAGGCAGGGACTCAACAGGAAGCAGTTAGGAGAGTTTGAGAAGTATCTATGTACAAAAGGACCATCAACAAAGATGTGAGTGTAGGGAAACTACAGGAGCAGCACAAGAAGCAGAAGCTGTTAGTAGTGGAGTTGTTCCTACCTCAGGCCCAAAGGGACAAGGAGAGGTTGTGGTTACTTAAACCAAGAAGAGGTGGCAGAGGTAAGTAGAGAAGGCCGCCTTAAAAGGAATAGGGACCTTCAGTGAAAGGGTAAGTAGGCTTAGGTGTCTGGAGCTGGCCAATGGGAAGCCCTTTGAGGTGAGTGCAGAAAGGTCAGCTTTCTGAGGCACAGGACAGGGAGGAGGGGTGAAGCATGGACCTGAAGAGACAAGTGGAAGACGTTGTGGACATCTGCTTACATAGGGGTAGTGCTCAACACTGTGGGCTCCTCTAAGGCCAGCCACTTAGCTCTTTGCCTTTTGTTGCCAGCACCCCACCCACTGCACAGCTCATGCTTTCAGCCTGTGTTTGCTGATGCCCTGAATGAATTCCATAAGCCTCTTTGTTTCTCATATTGGCAGTGTAGTGGCAGCTAATGGCATTCAGCTGAATGGGACCAGGAACTCTTCCTAATGCAAAGGTTTGGAGGATGGAAGAAGGAAAAAGGAAAGAAATCAGAAAAGCCCCTAAGATGAAGGCTGAATGATGCTGTAGCTATTCTATACTTTCTCTCTAGGAAGAGCGAATAATAAGCTGTGCTGTATTCTTTATTACAACCTTTATACTAGTGATAAAAGCCACCAAGACTGGCACATGTAGCACTTTAAAGTTTACCAAGTGGTTTATATGCATTATCTCGTCAGATCCCCTCAACAACCCTGTAAGATACACTGTATTATCTTCCCAATTTTACAGACCAAGCTCAGAGAGTTTAGGTGACTTGCCTGAGATCACCCAGCAGATATTGGTGGGACCACAGCTAGAACTTCAAGTTAATTTCCATTGTCATTTGTGCTCTACCGCTAATTATCGGAAGTCCTCTCATGCCCATTCCTTGCTGGGCATGGTGTCCAGATTTGGTAACTCTGACTTTCAAGAGGCCAAACTGCTGAGTGGGAACCAGAGAAAACAGGGACCAGAATTGGCACAGAGAAACTACAGAACACAGGGCCCCTTTGTTTTCTGCTGCCACCTCCTGGATCATTAATGTGCTTCTCTTCCTTTCGCTCTTCTCTGCTTCAAATGCAAGCAGAAGTAGGGGGGATGCCATCCCTACTTATTGCAAAATTGTATAATAATGTTGAAGGTTTTAAAACTGGATTCACTTAAAAAGGAAATTTTGACACATGCTACAACATGGATGATCCTTGAAGACATTTTACTAAGTGAAATAAGCTGATCACAGAAGGATAAATACTTTATGATTCCACTTATGTGAGGTCCCAACAATAGTAAAATTCATAAAGACAGAAGGTAGAATGGAGGTAGCCAAGGACTGGATGGGGAAGGAGGAACGGGGAGTTAGTGTTTTATGGGGGCAGAGTGTGTGTGTGTCTGTGTGTGTATGTGTTTCAGTTTTGCAAGTTGAAAGCAATTCTAGAGATGGATGGCAGTGGTGGTTGCACAACAATGTGAATGTAATGAAAGGTAAATTTTATATTATGTATATTCAACACAATTTTTTAAAACAGAATTTGGTAAACATTTAATGAGCATCTACTATGTGTTCTGCACTAGGAATTCAAAGCTATAAAGCATGAGCTCTATCTTCAAGGATCAATCAGTCCTATTGGGCAAAGTGACATAAATATATTCAGTGCTGTGTGGAAAGTGCCATAGTGCAGTGTGCGCAGGACTGAAGCTGATCTATTACTGGCAGGAGATGGTGGTAATTATGGGGGGACTATAGTGAAGTCTTCCCACAGAAAGTAATACCTTAGTGGGGCTTTCCAGAAACTGAGATTATTTCATGTGTGTGAAAGTGGTTGGGAGGGAAGTGGGGGAACTGGGGACACAGAACATTCTAAGCAGAGGAAAAATAAAGAAGTGTGAAATAGCATGCTGTTAAATCTCCTCTCCTTATTTGTGGGGATGTAACTAAACCCATATCTCCTTATTCTCCACTGATAGGTCTATGACAGTGCTTCTCAGAACATCTGTGGTGAAGAACGTGTGTGTGTATGTGTGTCTGTGTGTGTATGTGTAATTTCCAGTCTGTCCTAGACTGATATGTGGTCCTACTGTGTATGACTCTTATGAAGTTCATGCCACATTCCACTCACTGTGGAAGTTTGACCTGATCAATGAGTCCACTGATCACCCACTTTAATGTCACAGCAAGGTCAAGTTGCTTTCAAGGTTTCAGAATAGTCACTCTCAATTTCTGTACTTATCTTATTACAGACCAGCACTGGTCCATGAACCACACTATGAGTACCACCTGTCTATAAGATGGTAAGTCCCTTAAAGTGAGGAACTACTTCTTTTCATTGTATCTGTCTTTGTGCATGCCTTCCAAATTTTAGCAAGACCACCCAAATGAAGCCTTCTCCTTGACCAGAAAGAGATGCCCACTTGTTAATTAGCCAGTGTTTCCCCAGTGTTTTGAATATGGAAAGCTCTGCCACTATTAAATACTATTATTATTATTAGCCTCATGTCCACTATAGTGGATGTCATTTAATTAGAACTGCATAATAGGCAAATCTGCCTTAATTGGCTGGATGTGGCTAAGAAACCATTTCACATCTGTGTCTGCAGTTCTCTGTTTTGTGGCCATCACATCACATTCTCTGGCAATGGGTCATTTTGGAGACCTTGGGCAGGGTTCAGGGAAGATTATCTGGCTACTGATTAACACTTAATTAGCACCTTTTTCATGTAGCATAGCAGTGACTTTGTAAATTTAAAAATTTTAGGGGACCACTTAATGTGGAATTAAAGTACAAGTGCAATATTTAAGATGCATGAAATTGTTTTACGCATTACAGCATTAACTAGCTCTTAATTTATGCAGTGCATGCCGGCAAAGGGCAATTAAAGTGTAGCAGGGAAAAAATTATAGATTTCTACATTGTCTTGTCTTCTCCTCTAACATTGCTTTTGAAGGCTTTTGCAATGTTTGTATCTCAACTCATGTTCTAAATTTAGGAGTAAATGGTAAATTCTGAAGCTTTTGCCCCCACAGGAACTGGCATTATCTTTAAACTGAACGTCTTTCCAACCAATAAGTCTCTCCAGGGCCTGGAAATCCACCCAGGCCTCAGTGATTGGTCCGGGGAGAGGCACATAACCCAATGAAATATCAGGAGACACTTGCTGGAGCCTTATGGGAAAGTGATGCTGACAGTGTCTTCCTTGGTAGCTGTTAGGAGTGGCTCTCTTTACCCCTGGCCAGTGTGATGTAAGGATGTGAGGTCTGGAACCATGGCAGCCATTTTGTAAGCAGTCTGGAGCTACAGGGGAGCCATTGTTTGCAATTTGGGAATGACTCCAAGGCTATAGGAGGCCATATGGCAAGATGAAGAGAAACCCAATCCTGGGAGATATTATGAGAGACACTGAATTGGAACTGGTCTGAAGGGAGTCTGATCTCTAGACTTTTGGATTATGTTAGAGCCTATAAATAGAGTTCACATTCCCACCTCCTTGACTTCCTTTATGCTGTTTCCTTTGATTAGAATGCTCTTTTCTCCTTCTACATCCTTCCAGGCTAAGCCTAAATGCCATCCATCTAAAAAGCTTGCCTTGATCTGAACCATGTTTGGGATGATTAGAACCATGACCCCCTCCTCTGGGATGCTAATGCCCCTTACTTGAACCTCTCCTTTGGCAAGGAGCACATGCACTGCCCTGAAAAGTATGAAGCTGCTAATGTGACTCTCCATCTCCCCTATGAGGACCTAAGCTCTTGCTTCTGTCCCCAGCATTAGTATCTTACATATTGAGTCTTCAAAATGCCACAAACCAGTTCCTAGAAAGGAATGTTAATGATATTAGGATGGCAGTCAGAAGAGGAGAAAGTGCATATGAACAAGCATACGGTCTTCTTAGTTAAAGCCAAAAACTGGGTAAATGCTGCAGCTGGGTGGATTCCTTTGCCCCTGCAGCTGCTGAGAGCACATGAAGACTTGTGAAAAGAATGGTGAGGAGTCACAGATATGAGAGCCAGTTAGAATTCTATTTGTCCCTCTGTTTATAACTTACATATACTGATACAGTCTCCAAGTGCAAAGTCGAGTGTTAGGAAAATAAAAGTGTCTTTGTCACCTCCTCCACCCTGCACCCATATCCTCTGTGGCATACAGAGTTGAGCTGCTTTGACCCCCCTCCAGCTGCTCAGAGTCTGATCAGCTGACAGCCTCATGGTCCACCCTAGCCCTTCTCGGGGTGGCTCTGACCAGCAGCTGAGCAAGGCGCTGGCACTCAGGACTGATCATTTCTGCCCAACGTCAGGCTGCTCTAATGGGCACCCTTTGCTCGGGGCTCCAGCTGGGTGGGCAAAAACTTTTCAGATCAGTATTGCTGCCTGCCAGCTGCACCTGTCTGGTCCTGCTTCTACACTTCTCATTTCATGGGTTCTCCTCCCCAAGAAACCCTTGGCACTCCTGACTCGATCTCAATGCCTACTTCCTACAGAACCCAACCTGTGACACCCTCCCCGGAGGTAAAAACTGCTAATTCTTGGATGTGTCTTCTTTCCGACATTTTTTTCTATTCATTTATGTATATATACTACCTAAAGATTCTTTATTATTCATTTTTTTATACAAATGGGATTGCATTGTGTATGCAAGTCATTCTACAACTTTTAAAATTTTAGTACATCTCTGTGAACAGTAGATATAGTGCACCTAGGTATGTCTTAATTTTTATTTGCTGTATACTATTCCATGGTATGGTTAGCCCATTGTTTACTTAATCATTTTCATACTGATGGGTATTTGGGTCATTTCTACTTTCTGTTATTATTAATAATACTGCTAGGAATGTGCTATCAGTGGATTTCAAATAGCAATCAAGCTGAACATGATTCCAGGCAGTATAAAACAAGAACAGCGAAAGGCTAAAAGAGGACCTGTATTAAGCATGCCTTTTATTTTCTGTGTTCTGATACTTGGACATATGGGGCCTTGCTTACCCTGGATGGGCTGCACCTCCCAGGACTGGCCAATTCCTAGAGATAGTAAACAACTCAACTGTGAGCATGCTTTCAAATGCAAATCAGCAAATCCAGAGCCCTACTCCTAGCAACCTCTTCTATCAGGTCTCACCCTCCATGCCACTATCCACCTGCCCTGATAACCCTAGGGCCAGGTCCCAGGCAACTAGGGACAGTCCCTGTGCCCCAGAGCCCACTGAGATTTCTCAAACTAGCCAATCCAAAGCCTGCTTACCCTGCCTCACCCATTCCTTTCATGGAAACCACAATAAATGCTCTAGCTCACATTACTTCCTCTTCCTCTGCCTCCTTACTGACCCCAGTGCTTCCCCATATGCCCCCTGTGGCCTGGTGTGCCCTGTCGTCCTGGGAATTGTAGGTATAACCAATTACCTTTCTATGGCAGTCGTCTCCTGATCCGTTTACCTCACCATACTTGAATAATAATAAGGCCTAGATTTTAAAACAGGACTTTGTGTTGACAAGGTGGAACAAACATTTTCTTTTTCTCTTGAAGGTTCCTGAATGTTTTTGTTTGTGAATTATTTCTGGGCAATTGTGAAGTGCTAAATGTGCTGTGTTACTTAGGTCAGATACAAGAAAGAACTTCCTGCTAGTAAGCAAGGCTACCTGAAAAACCCTTATTCCTGGATCATCTTTTAAATAGTGTCATCAATGACAACAATACCTTCATGAGTAGATTCTCCACAGAGCAGAGGCAGGGGCTGAAGTGAAGCAGCCTCTCCTGTTGACTGAAGGCTTTGGGAATTTACCAATCACCAGGGCATGGTTCCACCCCTTGATGAAGGAGGCCATGAGGTTCCCTTCCGGCCACAGTCCCTGCAGACAACTAAGGTCATCTTCACCTGTGTTGCCCTGGGGCTCTGGACCCGATGACGTGGGGCATCCTGGCGAAGGCTGGTCTGTGTTCACAGCTGCCTGCCGGGAGCTGGAGCCTGTCAACTAGAGCGGCAGCAAGGGAAGACGTTTCTGACACAAAACCCCAGGGGAATCCGTGGAGGAGCTGGGCTGTCATTACTTATTAACAATGGGCCTGATCCCCAGCCAGGCAGGCCCAGGGAAATAGCCTGTAGGGAAGCCAGCCTTCGCTCTTTGAGGTGGATTAACACTTTCTGGGCAGGAGGGAGCTGTCTGGGGAGGGAGGTCAATTGTCACATTTTCACGTGTAAGAGGGGCCATTCTTTCCATGTTAGATGCAAACACATTCTTTTCTTCATCTTTCCTCCTCCTTCTTCATCCTCATTCTTTTCTTCGGTTCTCCTGCCTCTGCACGTTTTAAGTCGGCAAACCCACAAGATGTGGGAGACTGATAGTTGGGAAAGGAAGATTTGAGAATCCATACTGTCAGAAACCTCAGTCTGGTGCTCTCATAGAAGATATGGGAAGAGGGAGAGGTGGCTGGAGCTAGGGTGTAGAAAAGGTATGCAAACTAGATGGTTGTTAAAGCTGGTTATTGCCTCTTTTCTCTCCTCAAGGAGTCCTGGATTCCAATGTCAGCACGTTGTGTCCCAGCTCTGCAATCTCAGCTGGGCAGAGTGACTCACCCATGACATTGCAGGTCCCATTTCCTGGGGAAGCAGATGCTGGGATGGAGATTAGCATGCAGGACATTTTCTTGGGGAGCATTTCTAGGGTCAGCACCTGGAGAAGGGAGGGGCTCGAAGCCAAGCAGGCAGAGGAGGAAACTGAACTACAATGCTAGCCCTACAAGAGCCTCAGCTGATCCCCCAGAGCACTCTGGAGCTAGGTGACACTTCAGAGTTGTTCGGAGTTGGGCTGCAGGAGCAAGCTCTGATAGCCTTGCAGGGATCAGCCCCTGGGCATAGGCTGCTCCAGAAGGTGGCATGACCCTGGGCAGGGTGGTTTCTTTGGCCTTGAGAAAGGGCTGACAGCTGGGGTTAGGCTGTAGACAGCACTCTCAGCAGTGGAGGGTGTAAGTCCTTCTTTCCTGAAGGGAGGGCCTAGCAACCAGCACCCTGCCTCCTGGGTGGGTGAACTGAGGGTTCTCCAATCAAAGGAGGATCATTCCTTAGGATTCCTGCCTCCCCACAGAGACCATCCTGGCCTCCTTTCCTGCTGTATCTCCTCCTGCTCCCCTTTCGTCATTCCTGCCAGCTCTCCTCCCACCTCCATCCCACCGTCCTGTCATCTCTCCCATTCCTCTTCCCTTCCTTATTCCCTGCAGGGGCTACACAGAGGTTTTCAAAGTTTTAAAGGCCATCCAATCTGGTGGGCCAGTGCAAGTTTACAAGGAAACGGAACTGTCCTGACTGAGGTGGAAGGCCAGGGAGTCCCTCCCTCTGGCCATTGTGGTCTTGCTATAAAACACTTTGTAATCTGTAAACGGCTGGCTGGCTGAACAAGGAGCATTTTTTTCCCCTCTCTAATTGGGCGGTTCCAAACTTCACTGCAGGGGGTGCTAAATTGTCATAGGCGCTTCTATTTTATTTGTGTCAACAGGAGCAGGAAAATGACAGTTGTGATGTGACCTGTAATGTAAAGTAAATTCTGGTGGGTCGTTTGGCATGTTGGTATGTATGTGTTAGGTTTCATTTGCTTTAGGAGAAGGCAGTGTGTCTAACTGAGGACAGACATTTAAGAATGGTTACTTAACACTTTATCACAAGTCCGCGCTCCAGAGCCCACCATGGCCTAGGCATTAACGGGCACCAGAGGTTTTGTTCATTAGCATAAAGGGCCTTAGAAAGAGTTCTCACTGGGGTCAGAGAGGGGTGGACTGGGTAGGAATAGGAGCAGCATCCCAGCTCTTGCAGGCACAGAGTAGGAAAATCCGGCATGCCCTGTGGTTTGTTCTTGTACGAATGGCATCGTGGGTGTCTTTCCTAAGTGGTCCTGCGAGCATCTGGCTGCTGATTTGGTAGATTTTTGTCCCCCTGGAGTCAAACTAGAAAGATAGAGAATCTCACTGCAAGGATCCCTCAGGCAAACTTTTCTGCAGCAGCTGCCAGAGCTCTGAAAAGGAGAGAGGGCTGGATCTTCACAGAATTTACAGAATGAGTTATAAGACTGCTTGGCGCATCTTGTTCAGAACTTGACCTGAAGACTTCTTTTCACAGTGACCTAATGGCACAGTGTGGGGAGGGGTCCTCCATCTTCACCCACCGCTAATTAGTCATGGCTACATAGATTTACCAAAAAGAACCTATTTTTTTTTCAAAACCAAACTAGCTTAGGTCAATTTACAAGAGCCAAAAACCCCACTCCAGATCCTCTATAAAACCTTAATCGGCTTTGAAGTCCCATCTCCCCACATCAATTACTACCGTGTACCCCAATTTTTTCTCATGGGAGTAATAGGATTCTAATGGTTGTGTCTTCTGTCATAAGAAATTTTAAGGACTAAAAGTACCTTTTTGCTAAACACTTTCAAAATAGATTGGATCCACAAATTGAAGACTGATCTCTTGGGGTGAAGGTGGAAGGTGGGGAGGGGAGTTTTAAAAAATCAACAGCACTCAGAAGTGTCCGCAGCTTTTCTAGTACTTGTCAACATCACAGCAAGGAAGCCTCTGGCATTCATTAATCAGTAGAAGCTTTTAAGGGCTGGTGTACACAGGCACTGGGACAGGCAGAGTACAAAGCGAACTGCATGGATATGGCCCCGTGTGTCTCCACATTTACAGTTCAGGCTGGATGATGACACGGTGGCGTTAGATTAGGAGCAGTCGCCAACCACACACACATCCTGCACACAATTGGACAATCAATGCAAGACACGTTGACAAGGTAATTAGATTAGATACATATATCTAATGGCTTGGAATGCTGATTGACTACCGAGGAAAAGAACTAGGGCTGTGAGTTACATTCTTGATTTGGGTTAAGTCTTCTCTCCCTATAGGCTGGCCTTGAGGGGTGGAGTTGGAGTCACTGGGGACCAGAAGGTTCTCAACCAGCAGTAATGTGCTCACCCGTATGATATAAACCCCAATGCTTAAGACCTGAGAGCACAATATCAGTTCAGAACTAATCTGATATTGGATGGCATAGAAGGTGGATTCAACCCCATAAGATGATTCATAATTACCCTAAGCCAATCATGGTACAAACATCATTCTTTAATGATTTAGTTTAGGGACATCCCTGTCCTGGCCAATAGAACCTAACGGGGATCCTGGTGGGATATTTCTCAGAAATAGTTTTCTTCCTGTAAAAAGAGAGTTTTAAGAGATTGATGTCATCATCAACCATTCACATTCTTCCTGCCTTTGAATGTTGTTGCAAGGATGTGAGATATTTATGACCATGAGGGGATGACAGGATGAATAGAAAGGTAGAAAGAGCCTGAGTCCTTGATGACCTCTTTGGCTACTGAACTCAAGACCACCTGCCTCTGGGCTTCTTGTCAGAGATATTAATATACCTTTACTGTTTAAAATTTTTTTTGTTGGATACTCTGCTAAGAGCATCCTAATGGGTAAAACCCCCATTTAATAATTGAAAAAGCTAAGGCCCAGAGAGACTAGGTCATAAATTTGGTTAATGAAAAAGAGGGATCTATAATCCAGGGATTCAAATTTCATCCAGAGTACTCTTCTCTGCCTCTTAACTCAGCAGAGTCTTAGAGAACCCCTGGCCTTTTCAAGGCCAAGGGTGCCAATGATTGGACTCTGTGTGCCTGCCTCCCTTTCCCCACCAAATTAGAACAGGTGGCTTTCACCTGATTGACCTTATTGGCTTCTCACTAATGTTCTGTTTGGAGAAAAAGGCTTTGAAGCTTTAAAATCTTTTACAACCACTGTCTCATTCTGTACCCTTCAATTAACAGGAGCCAGCTCTTTACCCCACTACAGGGGAAACTATAAAGAAAATGTTTTTTTCTATAAGGAAATGTGTATGGGGGATACAGTATTTTATTTCCTAACTTTAATTCTAGAAATTCCAGCAAACTGCTCACTCCTGTGCTCACACACGCATACACACACAAATGCACTTCAGGAGCACACACATGCAGACACATCATTCACTGGATTTTCATCCTATTCAGCTCTCTGGGGTTATCAGATACAGAGACAAATTGAGGCTAGCACAGGTTCTAGGGTTTACAGAAGCCTCTGGAGGGCTGAGCATGAGCAAGAACTCCCACCTTGGTTCTGAAAACAGCCAGCAGCCATGGGTGGAATTTCCATCTGACTTTATCCTTGGCTGTTCCAGACTCTGGGGCTACCTCCATTTTCGAGACCCAGCTTCTCTCAGCTTCTATCACTCCTTCTCAGTGTATCCAGAATTAGCAACCTTCTCCCAAAGCAGATCTGATTGGGTGGCCTCCTCACCACACTGCATGGCCCCACCAGCCTAGCTTGGGCTAGACAGAGTTCTCAAGCCAGGGCACTTCTGGTCTTTCTCAGGGTGCAGATTCCTAATCCAATCAATGGTAACAGGATCACAGAGTTCCATCGACAACCATGCAAAATAAAAATGGCTCTCCTCAAATTGGGGTTATGAACCTTGCAAGGGCCTGCCATTTAATCAGTCCTGTTACAGTCTTCCAAGAACAACTGGAAACTTCCTTCCTTTCTTTCCTTTCCTCCTCTATGCACTCCCTTCCTTTCTTCCTTCCTTCCATTGCTTTTTCACTTGATAAACATTTCTTCAATGCCTACTCTCCCAGTTACCTATTGCTGCATAATAAATGATCCCAAAATCTAGTAGCTTCAAAAGAAGATCATTTTATCATATCTCACAATTTTAGGGGTCAGAATTTTGGGGTCAGGGCTTCACTGGGTGATCCTTTTTCCCCTCATAGAATCTGTTGCCATCACTCAGCAGTATTCCTTGGCAACCTGGCTGATCTGCAGGATCAAAGTGGACCATATCTGGTGCTTCAGCAGGAAAGTCTAGAAGGCTGGGCTCCTTGGGCTGCTGTCCCTCTTCATATCCCTTAAGGCCTCTCCACCTGGTATCTCTAGTAGGTGAGTGGGACTTCTTACATGGTGACTCTAACAGTGAGTGTTCTAAGAGACAAGGAAGTAGAAATTGGCAGTCTCTTCAGACTTGGGTACCAAAATTAGCACAGTGTCCCTTCTTCCATATTCAATTGGTCAAAGAAATTATAGAGCCCACCCAGATTTAAGGAAGGAGGGTGCCTAGACTCCTTCCTGTCAATGGGAGGCATGTGAAAGCACTGGTAGCCTTCTTTAATTTGTTACTTCTTTTGCTGGGAATTGTTAAAGGTGCTGTTAAATAAAAGATAAAATAATAAGAATACTGCCATTTTGTTCCCTTTTTACTTCCTCTGGGCTAAGTCCATATCTGGTGTAGGCTTTCCCATGTCCTTAAGTTACAGGAAAAACTCTGACATTGTAATGGGAGTGAGTAGAGGGGAGAGATGGTAGATAGAATCTTGGCAGGGCAGGCTTGCTCTCAAGAGGTAATGTTGACTAGAGGTGAGATCCAGGAGAGAAGAAACTGAAGCTCAGACTGCTGGAGCTAAGGGGTGGGCAGAGAGGGAGACACTGTTGGCAGTCGTTGGAGGAAGCGAGGTTCTTGAGATTGTCTTAATCTGAGAGCCTTCTAAAGTCAGATCCTAAAATGAAGATTTAGGTGCAGGTAGTTAAGTTGGGAAGTGACCCCAGGAAGCATGGGGAGGGGCTGGGGAAGTGAGATGGAGAAGGGAAGGAAACCAATAAAGATCTTTATCACATTGGAGCCTGGGAGACTCTAGGAGACCTACTCCAATGTTGACTGAAAAGCAGTGAAGCTATGCTGTTTATACACCAACTTCCTTTTCTCATTAATCAAGAGTTGATCCTAGGGTGTTGAGCTCCCAGCACCTTTACCCTATTCTGCACCAGTGCCCATCTCAGGACAGTCATTTTGTTCAGGAGCTCTGCTTATTGGTGACCTTCAGGGTGGCTAAGAGGGTCTGGGTGGGCCCCTAGAAAGTGTCTGCTGAGACGGTTTATGATGAGAATTTTTATTCCCTTTGCAGTGAATATGCACAGGGCCTCTGTCTCACACACCTCCAGGGAATGCCTGTCACAGTCTGTCCTGTATGAAAGATGCCCCAATGGATGTGCAATGTAACCCTGCTCCTCCACCTTCCCACAAATTCATCATTATAGCCTTCATAGCCCAGGAATGCTTTGGGAGCCAGTAAATTCTCTCTGACGTATTTGAAGAATGCCTAGTCATAAGTCAAGGTCAGCTCTGGGCCAAAACAAAGACACAAGCAGGGACAAGAGGCACCTGCAGTTACCCTGTACATATTTATCTTCTTGCAGCCCAGAGTCAGAAACAAAGGAAAAGAAGCACCTTCAGAAACATGAGGACAACCTCTGGGACTCACTCTTGTGTCTTCCAAGGCTTAAGAAACAAGGAGGTACTTTGTCCACTGAGACCAGACCAAGTTCATTAGTAGGTTCGTTCACCTTTGTGAGGTCCATTTTGTCAGCCAGCTCCACAGCCCTCCCATCTCCCAACAGTGTGGGGAGCAGAAGGGGCACTGGATGTCAAACCCTGCATCCCAGTTTAGAACCCCATCTCTGCCATTCCCTAGCTGTGTGACATGGAGGAAGTAACTTGACCCCTATGAGTTTCTGTCTCCCCATCTAGGATCATCTCTCAGGCCTCTTAAACCTTAGCAGGCTATGATTTGTAAATCTGAGAAAGGAATGAGATGACATGTATCGGTGAACACTGAGGAGTCAAAGTACTATACAAAATGAAAGCTTTCACATGATTATGGCTGTTGTGGTACTGCAGAGCACTCTGTGGAAAACAGCCTCGGTCTTGATTTATTCTACTCACATAGGAGCCGCACCACCCACCCCGGCCCATGTACTCTCATTCTGCCTCTCTCACCCCTAGCAGTATCTCCCTGCCCTTGGTTATTCCATGAAATCTATGTTGAGAGACTCTGCTTTTTTAATGCTTTCTTCTTGACAGAGGAAGATGGCGCCCTGAGACCCTTAGTTCACCTATATGCCCTTAGGTGCCTCAGTGGACTCACTATGGGGGTTCACCAGTTCATGTCCACACCCATTTCTGCTCCTTAGGCCAGCCACAGATCACTGTTAAATCTGACCCAAGTATCTTGTTTTTGCCTCCTTGCTTCTTTCTGCAACTGCAAGTGCTTTATGCTTTTTATGAAATCTATTTGTATAATCTCTGCAAAGTATGGGATAAGTTCAATTAAGTTCAGTAAGGCCCATGTCATGTGTGGACAAACTGACCTAAATGAATTATTTAAGAGAGCCTAGGATATAGTTATGACAAACCAGTAGTTTCTGCTCAGCTGCTTGCCTTTCTCCCTCTCTCTTGCTCACACCCACTCTCCTTGGGCTTAATAGGCAAATTATTGAAGGTTTGGGGTGGGGGCAGGAAGCTGTTTCTAGCCTGCAGATCTTGCCTTTTAGATAAGGTGGGGATAAGTCAGTCAGAGCTATCAGATAATGGGCCTCTTCCAGAGACAAGGGAGTGATGGATTTCTCCCATTCTTTGATATCAATGCTTTGATTAGTTTGCATTTTGCAGTGCCTTTCCTCTCGGCAACTCAAGGCCTTTTACAGAGTCTTATGTAATGGAAAATAATTCTGCAAAGTAGGCAGATGGGCAAGGCCAGAATCTAGAAACCTCATTCCTCATAGACACACGCAGCAACCCTGCTGGGACCCATCTGCATTGGGGCAGTGGATTTCATGGTACTTTGAGGCTGTAAGAGAGCCCACACAGAGACAAAGTTTATACAATTGCCTTTGCTGAGCTCCAAGGAGGCCTCTCTCCCTGTGCTTAGTTGACTGGCTGTTAAATAAGAAAAGATGGGACTAAGAAAGAGAAGTAAGAGAGGGAGGAATGTGGCAATTATTAAAAGGAAGAAGTCAGTAAGTGCATGAACAGGTGATCAACAACCTTGGTCATTCAGGAAATGTAAGTTCAAACCATTATGACCAACAGAATGACTAATACATCAAAACAAATCAAAACTAATACTAAGTGCCAGTCAGGATGTGAAGCAACTGGAACTTCATATGTTGTTGGTAGAATATAATATTTAGCATAGCCATTATGGAAAACTGCACAATAACCACTAAAACTGAACAAATTCTCACCCTATAACCCAGCAATTCCTCTTCAAGGTAAATACCTACAGATAGCACGTATGTTCACCAAAAGACCTGTAAAATAATGTCCATTGCACTATTCAATTTGCCAAAAACTAGGGACAAATCACATGTTCATCAGAAGTAAATAAATAAATTCTGGTGCATTTATACTGTGGAATATTATGGAGCAATGAAAAAGAACAAGCGACTTACTTATACAATATATAGAAAACTCTCGTGTACAGAACGTGGACTAAAAGAAGGCAGATACAAAAGAGTGTGTTCTGTATAATTTCATCTATGTAAAGTCCAAAATCAGGCTAAAGTAATCCATGGTGATAGAAGTCAGAAAAGTAGTTACCTTTTGATTGAGAGGCAGAAAGGTATCATTTGGGGTGCTGGTAATGGTCCATATCTTGATCTTAGTGCTGGATACACATGAGTTTACTTTGTAAAAATTCACTGAGTTGTACATTCATGATGTGTGTACCTTACTATATGTATATTATGCTTCAAAAAAGGTTTGCAATTGAGGAGGGGAAAGGAGTAAGGGAAACACAGACATTCCTCAATTTGTGAACAGATTGGATTCTGACTATCCTTGAATCCATTTGTTCATTAATTCAAGGGGATCACCACCCATTCTACCTGTTCACAACAGCAGAGTTAATGTCCATTCTTTTCTGGTGCTTAGCTTTCCATCAAATTTTGTGAGCCAAAATATCATAACTAGAGAAGCTTCTATTTAGAGTAAGGCCAAATGCATTATAGATTTATGACTTTATTCATTCACTCATTCATTCATTTAACCATCAAAAACAGGAAAAATTATTATGTGATTCTATAAATCTCTAGCCAGAATAATTCATTTCTAAATGTTCTCTTATTGGCAATGAGACATTTAAGGTCACATGGGGAAGAAATCAAAGCTGGGTTGGGGACTACCACTGCTATAAAAACTGCCTTCACTTCCTTTCCCCTAGATTCCTGGATTGGGGGCACTAATATCTGCTAGAATGGAAGGTGACAATGTAGTGACAGCCTTGACAAAGGGTGTATTTGTTTCCCAGGGCTGCCATAAAGTACCATAAACTGGGTGGCATAAACAATAAAAATGTATTATTTAACAGTTCTGGGGGCTAGAAGTCCAAGATAAGGTATTGAGAGGGTTGGTTCCTTCTGAGGGCTGTGAGGGAGAATCTGTTCCAGGCCTCTCCCCTAGCTTCTAGTGGTTTGTTGGCAATCTTTGGTGGCCTTTGGCTTGTAAAAACATCACCTCAGTCTCTGCCTTCACCTTCCTGTGGCATTTTCCCTGCATGTCTATCTCCACATTTCCCACTTTTTTATAGAAATTAATTTTTCAATTATAGTTGAGACACAATATTATATTAGTTTCAGGTGTCCAACATAGTGATTAGACATTTATATACTTTATGATAAATCTAGTACTCATCTGATACCATACACAGTTATTACAATGTTATTAACTATATTCTTTATGCTGTACTTTACATCCCTGTGACTATCTTTATAACTGGCAATTTGTACATCTTAATCCCTTTACCTTTTTCACCCAGCTCTCCAAACCCCTCCCATCTGGCAACCATCAGTTTGTTCTCTGTATCTATGAGTTTGTTTCTTTTTGTTTGTTTTGTTTTTTAGATTCCACAATAAGTGAAATCGTATGCTATTTGTCTTTCTCTGTCTGACTTACTTCATTTAACATAATACCCTCTTGGTTCATCCATCACAAATAGTAAGATTTCATTCTTTTTATGACTGAGTAATATTCCATTGTACATATGTACCACATCTTCTTTATCCATTTATCCATCAATGGATAGCAAATTTCTCCCTTTTATAAGGACACAAATCATATGTATTAGGGCCCACCCTAATGATCTCATTTTAACTTGATGACCTCTATAAAGACCCTATCTCCAAATAAGATCACATTCTGAGGTACTGGAAGGTTAGAACTTCAACATATAGTTTTGGGGGCATACAGTTTAGCCCAATACCAGAGGGGAATGACCACTCCAAGCTCTGTCCCCTCCACCATCACCACCACTGTGTCTGAGGCACATCAGCTAGAAAAGGCTGATGAGAGACCAGCAGCTTCTGAAACATATGGAGGGGAAAAAGCAGTTGACATGAAGTATAAAGATTTCCACCTCCAGAGGCACCAGCAGACATTTCATTCAAAACTGACTTCTTCCTGAATCTCTCTGCCTGAGCATGTTCTCTGGCCAAGGAGATGCTAGCTGGCAAGCTACACTAGCCGGAAGTGCCAGGAAAGGAATCTCCCTCAACCAATGAGGGGCTGAAGTTGACGGATAAATACTCCAGCTTCCCTGTCCCTTGATGGCATGATCCCGAGGCATGTTTCACACAGGCTCTTCATGGGTCCCCATGAGACTGAGCCCCAGTTGCCTACAGTAGGAACCCAGTCACTGACATAGCCTTTATTGGCCTCCTCCCTGCCCTATCTCACTTCCTTCTTCCCTCACTGTGTATCCTGGATCACCTCCCAAAGAATGACTTACACCTAGATTCTTATCTCAAGGTCTGCTTTGGGGGAAACCCAACTAAGACTAAGACCATACAGTCACACATTAGTCTGCACTAAACCTTTTATCAGCCAAGCAGTATGGCTTACAGATCTTTTCCTATCGTTGGCACATATTGAAGAACTGTTTATTATTCCACAGTCTCCTTCTGGTGGACATTTAGGTTGCTTCCAGGTTTTTGCTGTTTTGAACGATGTAGCAAGGAGCAGCCTTGTACACATGTCGATTTGCAAATGGGCCAATATATCAGGAGAACTTTCCAGAAGTCTATTTGCTGGGTCAAAAGCTAAGAGAACAGTTTTGATCAGGACCCACTCAGGGGTGGCTTCGGAGCTCAAGATATGAGGTGACAAGAGTAGAGTGGCTTGAGCCTGGGAACACTGTTTGTAAGGAGGAGCTAGCATGCCTGAAGAGTGCCTGCCCACCCAGAAATTGTAACCAGGGGTCTCTGCATTGGAGGGGACTTTCTGTATGCTCTGACTGTATGCTGGACAGAAGGCCCCCTACAGCAGAAGGGCCTTCCCCCAGAGTCAGTCTTCAGCTAGAACTCCCACCATCTTTTTCCACATGCCCATACCCCATAGCCATGTTTGTGCCATAGATAACTCTTTTTCAAGAAAAAGTTCAGTTTTCCGATGAAAATAACTTGTTTTGAGAGTATGCACTCCTGAGATCTTTAGGCTCTTCCTTCGGTCTGAATGTAAGAAATTAATTTTTAGGGTAGAAGGAAATGGTGAGGAAGCTGAGAACTGGTCCACAGTGTGCACAGGAAGTGTCATATATAATTTGGTCACTCTGCTCACTCATGAATACTTACAGTGTTTACCTGCTCATCAGCCCATTCAGGAAATAAATTTTGAAAATATTAAAATACTTATTTATTCCTCTCTAGGGTTATTTGTTGCCTGTGGGCAGCCTACTTGATATCACCTTAAGATTCAGAGAAAGGTGCTCAGACCTTGCTCTGGGAACTCGAACTAGTGAGATGAGACAACAAAGTCTGGAAGCAGCAATGGTGACAACAGTCCAGAAAGTCAAGGTTGTTGATGGAGAGGAGGGAAGAAATTCTTCTTTCCTTGTATTTTCCTTTGTCCTCTTTCTTTTGATTTTCCTTTTCATCTTATATTTCCTTTGTCATTGGAGATAGGAAGCAAGGCAAAAATACCACACACACACACACACACACACACACACACACACAGGAAAGCAGCAATTCAGGACCCAAACCCTAGGAAGAGTCTGATGCCTACACCCACCTAGCTCCAACTTCCAGGTCACCATCAGTGTAAAGCCAGGAAAAGCAGGACAGTTAGTCACCTCAGCAACCACACTTATGAAGGGTGGCCCATGAAAAGGTCTGCCCTCCTTTGCCCTTGTGGAGGACCCAGGACTCACCTGGACTCTAAGGATATTCTCCAGGCTGCATGGAGATGATCCCCCTTCTGGAGGTGTGAGTTATGGGGTCTGGAGAGAGATGTGGCAAAGGGAGCTGGTCCTCCCAGGCATCCCAGCAAAAGTAGGAAGTTGAACTCTGATTTTATTGCCAAAGGTGTGCAGTTCAAAGGAGGGATACAGTCAGAAGCAATTGGGAGGGGTAGTAATGTTGACCAACATTCTTATTTAATGAGCATTTACCCCATGCCATGCCAAGGTACAGATAGCCCTAAGTTCTCTTTCTTCATACCCAGGGAAGGCCCCTGTGCCTGAAGAATGCATCTAAGGATTCTCAGATATGCATGGTTTCCAGGTAACTGCAAATCATCTCTTTTTCCGGCTCCTATTGGCTCCATCCCCTCAGCATCTCCTATCCATCCTTTGCATTCTTACCTCCCCATTTTAGAGAAGCAGCATAGCAGAGTAGCTGTGAGTGGGGACTCTGGAGCCAGGTTGCATAGGCTGGAATTCCAGCACTCCCAGTGGCCAGCTCTGAGACCTTAGACAAGTCACTCAATTGCTCTCTGCTTCAGTTTCCTGATCTGGTTGTTGTGAGTGTCAGTATTAGGAAAGTGATTCTGACAGTGCCTGGCACATGGTCAGCACTGAATAGGTGTTTGTTAAATAGAAATGATTGCAAAGCTTTTTGCCTATGGAATGTAGCAGCCTTTTGCAGAAGGTTTGGAGATAGATAATTATAGTCAGTGAAAGACAAGAAGTAACTTCGGGATGCTGTTCAAGATGGCAACATAGGATGATCCTGAACTCCCTCCTATGGACACACTGAATCTATTATATACATGGAACAATTTCCTCTGAAAAAGACCTGGAAACTAGCTGAGCAGCTCCTTCACATCTACAAATGAGAAAAGAGCCACATCAGGGCAGGAAGGAGAGAGTGAGCACCGTCTTGCCATAAACCCCACCTCCCAGCATAGTGATCCACAGTCAGAAGGGAACACAAAACCATGAGCTTCTCCCTGAGGAGAAAAGTGTCACATTGGGCACCCAAACTTTTAAGACCTGCACCTGGGAGATGAGCCCCTGTGGCAGGCTGACCTTACCCGATCATTTCCTGTTTGAACAAGTTAGTTCCTGACTGCGCTCCCCGCCTTTTCCAGGACTCTCCGACTGACACGGCATAAACGATTAAGCCAGTTTCCTTATAGTTTGGCAACCAATCAATGTTCTCCTTATGTGCTCCTTCCCTATATGAAATATCTATAGCTGTGTAGGAATGCAGAAGTACAAGACTGTATAAAACTGCCCACCATGTTACAATTGGGGCTCAGCCTTTGGATAAGAATCCACTGAGCCGGTGCTGGCATCAATAAACGCTGCTTCCTGTTTATAGCCTTGGTGTTCCGTCTCTCCATTTGAGAATCCCACAACATTTCTGGGGGCTCATCAGGGATATGGAGATGACGGTTTTTCGCCTCCCTTGTCTTCAGAGTCTGGCTCCCGGGGACGCTGGGAGAAGCAGACTTCACCTGGCGCGCCAGCAGACCTATTGTCTATAGGCAAGGATGACTCTTCCAGGGAACCGGGAAGGCGGCTCCGAGAGCACAACTGAGCCCGGAGAGGTGCAGGAACCAGCCCAGGAGCACCACCCGCCTGAGTGGTAAGGACCTGGGTTCTAGGAACAGCCTGTCCACTAGAGGACAGAAGGGGAGTCTGATCAGCTCCCAATGTCATCCGAGTACTCTACATTTGTTAGAGGAAACTGTGACCTCTCAGTTACGTAGAGCAGAGGGTGAAATGTGTTTGTTGTGTGACTGTATGTTATTGAGACGTGGCCTTACTACAAAGCAAGAGTTGAGCCCCCATCTGTGGTTCCATGGTGAACCTCATACAGCTTAGGGTGGTGTCACTGGATCTCCGTGAGGAGTCTACTCCAGTGATCCGAGTCAGAGGTTTATTCCAACCCACCAATTGCTAAGAGGCGCCTGAAAGATCCCTGTGAGAGGAATGGCTGGAGACGGATGAGCGAATCTCTGAGTGTGTGTGCAACACCAACCACAGGTGGAAGGATGGGTGGACAACAGAGTAAATAGACACCTTTATGTTGTATGCTTAAGAATTTCAGAAAGGGTTTTTCAGGAGATTATGGAGTTAAACTCACCCTACAGAAACTCTGCATCTTTTGTGAGATTGACTGGCCCTCTTTTGGTGTTGGGTGGCCAGCAGAGGGGGCTCTCGATAAGGCAGTCATTGCAAAGGTCTCAAGTCACTACCAGTCAACCTGGCCACCCAGACAAATTCCCTTACATCAATTCTTGGGAGGGAATAGTTTGCACCTGATCCCCTTTGTTGAGAGTCTGCCTAAAAGAGAACGGTAGGGTCCTCAGAGCCTGAGCCTTGGCGCCCTCCTGAGGTCAGTTGAAGGAAAGAAAACTTGTGTTGCCAGCAGATTCAGAAGTCAGCTAATCTTTGCCTTCCAATGGGAAAGCCCTGAAAGCGGAGACAAGGGCCAGTTGACATGGACATGGCTGCCTCAGGGGTTCAAGAACTCCCTAACCATCTTTGGGACAGCTCTAGCCTCAAACTTAAAGGCCTTCCTGGCAGACCAACACAGCTGTACGTTACTCCAGTATGTAGATGGCCTCCTCTTAGCAGGAAAGACCTACGAGGAATGCATGGAAGGAATGCATCTACTCCTCAATCTTCTCTGGGAAGTGGATTACAAGGTCTCTAAAAGGAAGGCTCAAATCTGCTAAGAAAGAGTTAAATACCTTGGCTTCCACCTGTCGCAGGGACAATGCCAACTTGGCCCAGTAAGGAAACAAATGGTCTGATCAATTCCCATCCCTACCACCCAGCAACAAGTCTGCAAATTCCTCAGAATAGCTGGCTTCTGCAAAATCTAGATACCTAATTTCTCCATCCTGACCAAACCCCTCTATGAAGCCACAAAGCAGGGAGAATGGGAGCCCCTGCTCTGGGAATGTACACAACAGAAGGCCTTTGAAGAAATCAAACAGGCACTCACTAATGCCCCTGGACCAGGATTCCCAGACTTAACTAAATCTTTCTTTCAGTACATTCATGAGCACATGGGTGACGCAGTACGGGTCTTAACCCAACCGCTAGGATCTTTGCACCATCTCATGGCTTATCTCTTCAAACAGCTTGACTCTGTTGCCCAGGGCTGATCACCCTGCTTGTGAGCACTCTCAGCCATGGCCCTCCTTGTGTCAGAGGCCGACAAACTGACTATGGGGTAAGAATTGACAGTTCCAGTACCACATTCAATAATAACATTACTGGAGTACAAGGGGCAATATTGGCTAACTAATGCCCGGATGGTCAGATACCAGATAATGCTGTGAGAGAATCCACGCATCCGCCTTGAGGTAGTACAAACCTTGAACCCAGCCACCTTGCTACCCATGGCGCCTGGGCAGCCAGACTACAACTGCATTGCAGTCATGGATGAAGTGTTTTCCAGCATACCAGACTTGACAGACCAGCCCCTCAAGGACCCTGATATAGAATATTACCCTGATGGTAGCTGCTTTGTGAGGGGAAGAGAACTCCTTGCAGGATATTTTGTGGTGACCCTACATTCCACCACTGAGGCAAAATCTCTGCCTGAGAGAACCTCAGCACAGAAGGCAGAGCCCATTGCCTTGACCCTTACCCTTCAGCTGGCAGCAGGAGTGTGTGCTAACATATACACTGACTCTAAGTATGCCTTCACCACCCTCCATGTACACAGAGCCCTGTACAAAGAGAAGGGTCTAATCAATTCAGGGGGAAAAGACATAAAACATGGAAAGTAAATCCTAGAACTCTTAGGTGCTGTGTGGGCCCCCAAGAAAGTAGCAGTTGTGCACTGCAGAGGACATCAAAAAAGGGATGCCATAATGGCCTGGGGCAACCGCAAGGCAGACCATGTTGCCAAACTGGTCACAGCCAAGGAGATGGCCAGCCATATGGCTCTAAGTGCTTCCCTGTTTCCCAGTCCCTTAGCCAAATGGGACCCCAACTACTCACCTCAAGAAGAAGCCTGGTTTAAGACTGAAGAGGGGAGCCTCCTCCCCGGTGGATGGTGGAAGTTCAAGAATGGGTGAATTGCAGTTCCTGGGACCCTAGCCTCAGTCTTTGTCAAGCAATTTCACCAAAGGACTCACTTTGGTCTCACTGCCCTAGAAACTACTCTGGGCTGGTACTTCTACGTCCCCTGGCTCTCTAGCATCTCCCGAGCGGTGTCTGAACAATGTGAAGTCTGTGCCTGCAACAATCCTAAGCAAGGGCTGTGTGCCCCACTGGGGGTCCAAAGCGTCGGTGGCACCCCCTTTGAGGAACTCGAAGTAGACTTCACTGAAATGCCTCAATCATGGGGCATTAAGTATCTCTTGGTCTTTGTATGCACCTCTTCCATTTGGGTAGAGGCTTATCCTACCTAGACTGAGAAGACCCAAGAAGTAGCCAGACTACTCCTCTGAGAAATTGTTCAATGATTTGGCCTATCAATTACCATTTGTTCAGATAACAGGCCAGCCTTTGTAGCAGAAATAGTACATCTACTAGCCAAGAAATTAAATATTAAATGGAAATTGCATACCACCTATTGACCACAGGGTTCGGGAAAGGTGGAACGCATGAACAGGACCTTTAAGTCTCAGTTGGGAAAACTATGTCAGGAGACACATCTACATTGGGACAAAGTCCTCCCCATGGCACTATTAAGAATCAGGTCAGCCCCAACAAAGAAGACTAGATTCTCCCACAATGAGATCCTGTATGGGCGGCCACCACCACCCATCAAAGGACTACGAGGAGACCTCAAGCAAATAGGTGAACTGACTCTGAGACGACAGCTTCAGGCCCTAGGGACCACCTTCCAGACTCTCAACCAATGGGTTAGAGAAAGGCTTCTTGTCAGTTTAACCACTGAAGTTCATTCCTTTAAGCCAAGAGACTCTGTCTGGGTAAAGGAATGGAACATTCAGCCCCTAAAACCCTGTGGAGGGGCCCCCTTACTGTCATCTCGTCTATCCCCACTTCAGTTAAGGTTGCTGAAACAATGCCCTGGATACATCATGGCAGACTTAAGCATGCAGCTGCAGAGTGGAAATGTGTTCCAAACTCTTCTGAGCTCCTCACGGCAACCCTCCAGAAGAAAACACTGACTGTGCCGACAGACCAAGGGTAAGATGTCGGCTCTACTTTGATCACACCGGAAGCTGACCAATCTACATGTGGCAGAAGCCTCAGGACAACATCTTGTCAGGATTGGACCCTAGTAACCTTTTTGGAGGCTGGTTCTCCACTTTCGGTGGCTTTAAGACCTTAGTTGGGATAGTACTCCTTCTCCTCCCGTGCCTATTGCCTCTTGTTATCTGGTCAACTACCTCCTTCATAGAGGCTATAGTAGAAAGAAAAACTGCTGCAAAAATCCTCATGTTATGGAAGTACCAGCCCCTGAATCAAAAATTAGAAGGAGATGATGCTCTCTGACCTAGTCCTGGGTCCGAGCATCAAAGGGGGAAATGAGGCAAGGTGACCCTGCCTGACCATTTCTTGCTCAAATGAGTTAGTTCCTGACTGCACTCCACACCCTTCCCAGGACTCTTCAACTGACTCGGCAGTCTGAAAACTTGCTTAAACGATTTCCTTATAGTTTGGTAACCAATGAATGTTCTCCTTATGTTCTCCTTCTTTATATGGAATATCTATAGCTGTGTAGGAATGCAGAAGTACAAGATTGTATAAAACTGCCCATCATGTTACGATTGGGGCTAAGCCTTTGGATAAGAATCTGCTGAGCTGGTGCTGTCATCAATAAACGCTGCTTCCTGCTTATAGCCTCAGTGTCCCATCTCTCTGTTTGAGAATCTCTCAACACCCTCAAACATCTGGCTTTGAAAACTAACAGAGTTTGCGTCCATAAGACCCAAAGGGCTATAACGAACTGAGAAATGACATCTAAAGGTCTTGTGGGAAGAAGCAGTTACAAATTAAACTTCTTACAATTTTCTGGCTGAGTCCTCTCATGGGGCATCTTTTTCTGGCCTTCTCTCATCTAAGTCTCCAGGAGCCACCATTTTGTATTTTTCTTCCTCTCCTTTTGAGACCTTTCTCCCTTCAATTTTCTTGCCCCAGTCTGGGGGAGTCTTAGCCTGCCTGTGGAAAACTCAAAATTCTTACTACTTTGTTCCCAGAGCAAGTTATCACCCTTTGTTCCAACCTCTTCATTCTGCGGGCTGCCCTGCATGATCCTTCTTCATGAAAACATTGATGTGTTTTCCTGAACAAAAGAACTGTCTACCCTGGGTCTCCATCCTTAGTGACCTATACATGATCTTATTTAATCTGTATGGCAGCCCTGTAAGCTGAGTACTGCTAGTTCCCATTTCATAGCTGAGTAGATAATGGCCTAAAGAGATTGTCACAAACCAGCTGGTCATGGAGCTGAGATTAAAATCCAGCTCTAACTGCTCCTAATCACTACCCCACACTGCCTCCACATAAAAAAAAAAAACTATTTTAAAGGAGACCAGAATTTCTGTGCCTTACTCTCTGAATGACCCTGCTCTAGGTTAGGCTAAAACACCATTGTTTCCGCCACTACAGAAAACAGTAGGGACGTTCCTCAAAAAATTAAAAATAGAACTATGGTATGATCTAGTAATTCCACTTCTGGGTATTTATTCAAAAGAGTTGAAAGCAGAGACTCAGAGCTGTTTTTCACACCCATGTTCACAGCAGCATTATTCACAGTCACCAAGAAGTAGAAGCAACCTAAACGCTCTTCAGTGACTGAATGGATAAACAAAATATGGTATATACATTGAATGGAACATTATTCAGCTTTAGAAAGGAAGGAAATTCTGGCTACAACATGGATGGATCTTGAGGACATTATGTTAAGTGAAATAAGCCAGCCACAAAAAGACAAATACTATCTGATTCCACTTATATAAAGTCCCTAGAGTAGTCAGATTCATAGAGACAGAAAGTAGAAGGGTGGTTGCCAGGGGTTGGGGGGAGGGGGAAAAGAGGAATTGTTCAATGAGTATAGAGTTTCAGTTTTTCAAGATGAAAAATTCTGACGATCTGTTGCACAACAATGTGAATATATTTAACATCACTAAATTATACACTTAAAATGGTTAAGATGGTTATATGTTGTGTGTTTTTTACAATTTAAAAGTTTTAAAAATTAAAAATTAAAAAAAAATTTAAAACACTATTGCTTCTAAAATGCTTGATGTTTAACCCACTCTTGCATATTTTGAAATTTTGTTTGCAGAACACAAGTCCTGGACCAGTAGATTTGACTCTACCAGGAAATCGTTAAATCTTCCCCAAGCCATCTCCAAGCAAGATGTTTCTTTACACCTCCTTTCTCAAACCGTGTCGAGTTCAGAGACTCTTAATGTTTTGGGGGTCTGAAAATGCTTTTTAGAATCTGATAGAAGCTGCCATGCTCTGTCCACCTCCACACCTCAAATGCACAGATACATTGACACAGATCATTTTCAGAGGACTCTTAGATACCCTGGATCCTCTCCATGGTCTTCCAAGGACCCCAGAATGAGATTCTCTATAGACCTTGCATAGCAGAACTTCCCCTGATTGGCTCATAAATTTGTTATTAATCATCTGCTTTCCCTCCCAGTTAAATCAAGGAAAAGAAGATCTTCTTACAAAAAGGCCACGTGTGGCGTCTCATCCTACCAGAGGGTGTTATATTATCTGTGTGACAATTCACTCTAAAACATCTCTATATATACAGAGTGGTGTGTGTGTGTGTGTGTGTGTGTGTGTGTGTGTGTGTGTGTGTGTAAGTATACTTACCTGAGGGACAGTTAGCATTGGAAGAACATAGTCAGGAACCCACACTCCAACACTGGTTACTCAAGTGTTTCAAATATCCTCACCTAAATCTATACCAAAGGGTCTCTTAATGAGTTTTGGTATCTTAGAAATATTAAGATACATGATTTAAGATTACAGGCTCTTTGGGTGGAAATGAGGATAGTGTAGCCACCTGGCACCCTCATAGCAACACTAATCTGGAGTTTCATCTGGCCCTCTATCATCTCGCCATTTTCTGAGCTCTGTGGTGCCTGATCTCCACAGAAGTTTGGCTGACCCCATCAAGAGAACATTATCGCATCTCAGAGCAAACCCTGCACGCAAAATGCCTCAGGAGGGCCTGAGGACAGACTGGGCCACTACTAAGCCTACAGGAACAGGTTATATCATTGTTCTTGTACCTGCTTCCTAAGAAATGATCATATGGTTGGTTGAATTCCATCTGATGTTTGCTTTCATTCTAATATGCCATTTGACAGTCGGTGGTGGAAAAGTACAAGTAGAGTCCCAACCTATCTCCCTGGCAGCAGGATCAGCTCAGGTATACCCGCATGCTGTCCAAGTTAGATAAGGCTTTGCTGTATTCAGGAATTAAACTGTGTCATTTGGACTCAGTTTCTCCCTCTATCTCTCTTCCTAGCTCTGGCTTCATTCTTAGGCTTCCTGGTGATAGGAAGTAGGTAGCAACATCACCTTATATTCACTCTGGTTCAGGTTTGTCATGGAAGGTAAAGATCATATTTTCCTGAGTGCTCTAACAAAATGACCCCAAAGTAAGCTTAATTGCCATTTTGGCCTGACTTAGATCATGTAACCATCTCTGATCAATCACTGATGCTGGGAAAAGATGTTCTGATACGTCAGGCATGGATCACATGCCACTCCAGGAAAAGGTGTCAGCTCCACCAGAACCACATGGCTTGAGTAGTTAGAGGTGAGTGGTGGATTAAAGATGGCCACAAAATCTTTGCCACTCTTCCCATTGAGAAATAGAATTCATTTTCCCTCCCCGTTGAATCTAGGCCAGCCTTGTGCCTTATTTTGACCAAAAAAATACAGTAGATATGACACTGTAAATTTCAAAGCTGTAGATTCTGCTTTTGTGTGCTTGGAACACAAACAATCCCTCATGGAATGCTAAGGAAGCTCAAGCAGCCATGTGGAGAAGCCCATGTGGGGGAGAATCAAGGGGCCCTGACCAATACCCTCAGCTCATCTCCCAGCTGGCACCCAGCACTATTTGCTAGCTAGTAGGTGGAGCCATCTTGGACAGTTCAGACCAGCTGGGCCTCCAGACACCAGGAAGAGCAGAGGAATCACCCACCTGAGCCTAGTCAACTCACAGAACCATGAGAAATAATGTATTGTTATTGTTTGAAGTCATAAAGTTTGGGGATAGTTTATTAAACAGCCATAGATATCTGATACAGAGTGCTTCCCAAATGAAAATCAGATTTTCCTGGAAATTAAATAAATGAATGCTAGATGGACAACAAACAGTATTTACCACAACTACCCACTTTGTGTAGTCAACTCTTCCTGGCAACTGATGGGCTCTAGAAGACATGGAATATTCTGTAGTAACATTTCAGTGACCACCTACCAGTTTTGCCAGTGGAAGCTTCCTGATTCCAGGCTAACGGTTCCAGCAATTTTTAATCACAGCTGCTCCATTGGTGGCTCCTGGCCTTCCTGAATGTAGCAAAGATGGTGGCTCCCCTGGTGAGTCCTGCAGAGTTCTGGGAGTTATTCCTGGAGACTCAGCCTAGAATTTTCACAACAGCCCTTTTGTAATGGGTTGAGTGGTAACCCCCAAAGCTATGTCCACATCCTAACCCCTGTAACCTGTACCTGGAAACTTATTTGGCAAAAGGGTCTTTACAGATGTAAGTAATTTAAAGATCTTGCAATGAGGTCATCCTGGATTACCTACATGGGCCCTAAATCCAATGACAGGTGTTCTTATAACAGACAGAAAAGGAGAAAATAGAGAAGACCATATGAAGACAGAGCCAGAGGCTGGAGTAATGCAGCCACAAACAGTACTGACAGTCATTAAAAGCTGGAAGAGTCCAAAGATTCTCCAGTGGGAGCGTGGCCTGACCTTGATTTCAGACTTCTAGCCTCCAGAATGGTAAAAGAATCCACTTATGTTTTTTTAAGCCACCTAGCTTGTGGTCATTAGTTATGGTGGCTTCACCTTCTAATGATTCTTTAAGCACCAACTTCCCTGTATTAAATCCCTTTCTGCTTAAAATATCTGGAGCAATTTCTGTTTCTTGCACTGAACCTTGAGTGGTATAACTTCTTTCCCATCCTGGAAATGGAAGACTAGGCAAGCCAGAACACATATTGTGAGTAGGACCCAGGGACATACCCAGATTTGAGGTTCATAAAATGGTGCCATCTGTGGTTCTGCTGTCAGCCTCACAGGCAGGTGCATTTCTCCCAGTTAGGCAGAAACATTGATCCTGATAGAGTTTTCTTCTTTCTGCCAGTGTGGCAGCAAGAGTTAATTCTTACTTTAAATTATTCTGCAGCCAGTACCCTGGCTCACCTCTGCTAAGAGCCCACTAGCTCCACAGCCTGGGAACATGGAGCCAGGTAGGGCCCAGTGATGCCTGCCTTTTGTTCCTTTATTCCACAGAATCCAAAAAAAAAGAGCTAGAAATCACCAGACAGGATTGAGTATCCCAATAACAAGAAGAGGCTCTAGCCACAGTCACTTCTGAAAAAACAGGTTATCTTGGTCATCTTTCTTTCTCCACCAGAACTCTATATTTTCATGGAGATGTGGGTGGTGTGTACACATGGTTATCTCTGAATCCGTGTGTGTGTGTTTCCATGTGTGTGTTTGTGTGTGCATTTCTGTGAGTTTGTGTTTGGTGTTTGGATGTGTGTGTGTTTCTGTGTATGTGTGTGCATTTAATTGTGTATGTATATTTTTGTGTGCACAAGTATTTATATGCGTGTGGAGAGAGGATGTCAGCAGAAAAGTGGCTGTGGTTACTGTTAATACCATAAACTTGAGCTATTGTTTTCATAAATAGGAAGCTGGAGATGGTCTCTTGCTGCTCTTACCACTGTGCTGTTGAATTGATATTGCTGTGGAAGAATCCTTCCTTCATTCTGCAAGCGTTAATGTATCCACATAAAACAGGATGGGCGAATTCCACTCCATTGAAATCCAGGTGTGATCTGCTTCCATTGTGGCGTTCCTAAGCCCAAGCACTATAGCACTTCATGGCCTTTGTGTTTGAGATCAAAATCAAAACCATGGAAACCTCTACTAGTAAAGGTGACATCAGCACAGTGCTTCTCGATAAATTCCCAGTGATGTCTGTGTTGATGGTTATTTATTAAGCACGCCTTAAGCACCTGGAGCTGTTCCAGCCACTGGCTTTATTGAGAGAAGTCCATCCTAATTTCGGCCCTTAGGAAGCTCTTGACCTGGTGTAGCATGATCAACACTGGGCAGGGCAGGGGGCAGGGAGTCATGAGCTGCTGGTGGCTCAGGCCAGCTCTGTCCCTCCTAACTTGAGCCCAGCTCTCTGAAAATGGGTCTTCATGACCAAGCCCCTACCTTGGACATGAGCCCCTGAAAAAATTCTGCTTAACTCCTGGTTACTTCTAAAGGGACAGGAGTATAACGTTAATTTCCGCATTCCTTTAGAATCCTGACCCTGGATCCCCCTCATCAGGCCTGGAGCCCTGCTGCCATCCACCCTTCTAAATCCCCAGTGGCATGCCCCTTTGTCGGCCAGGCCACACCAGTCCCCCGACATCTGCCCAGCTGGCTTTCCCTATACTCACTGCTAAAGTGGTGGCTGGAAGTGTCTGGAGCTTTGGGCCTGGCTATGTTCACTGTCCCATACGAATATTTCCCAGGACTGGCTCTGACAGCTGCACTAGCAGAGGCTCGTATAAAACTTCAGCCTTCAGACTCCTTCAAACCCCTGCCCACTAACCAGACTGCTCTCAAAAAGGCAGTGTCGCCTGGAAACCAGCCCCATGTTTCCTGAGCATTGCTCAGGACTGAGTGAGCACCATGACCCTGGAGCTCAGCCAGGGGATTCCTCTAAGCCAGGGTTTCCAAGTAAGTTCAGAAGAATAAAAGGCAAAGAATAGAAGCCAAAGGCTGGGGTGGGGGCTGAGGAAAGTGGGAGAAGGACATCTGAGCACCCACAGCACCAAATCCTCCAGAACCTCACCTTCTGCAGGAGGGACAATTAGTGGCAGTGGCTCAGTGCTCACCATGTACTAAGTACAGGATATGCAGCTTCACACCAAGCCTCACAACAGCATGAATTACTCCTGCCTGTGAAGTGAGGAAAGAGAAACATAGCTTGAGTGACCTGCTCACAGTTAGAAAATGTGATCTGATTCCCATATGTTCCCCTCAGGCCACCATGCTGACACTCTGCTGCAGACGTCTCAGACCTGATATTGGTGCATGTCCCCCACCTGAGTCTGAACTGATGGAGAGTGGGGAGAAGGACAGATGGTTCTGTCCTTTCTCCACCACAGCTCTGTCTCCCTTCAGTAGCACCTGGATTCTGGCCCCTTCTTCCTTCCTTCCTTGAGGCTCAGAACATTAAGGTCACCATCAGAGCCAGGGCTCCCAGCAGCCTCTGTGCTGATTCCTTTCCCATTCATCATGGGGGCTCTCTTGCATGTCTGTGTTGAGAAACAAATGTTCTCCTCTTTTAGTAAATTATGTGAAACATCACACACAGGAACAGTTGGTTAGAACACAAACCACTGCTTTCCTACAAGGTGAGGACACTGAAGGCACAAAACATGTGCAGGGCTGCACATGGACAGTGCCCAGCCTGCCTGCTCAGCATATCCTGGTTTCCCTGCATGTGCCCTCTGCTTCGGTCTCCAGGTCAGCTGGGTACTATGTCTCCTTCCCTAATCCTTGAGGCAACAAGGTCGTCTTTCCAGCTGGTTACCTGGGCACAGGCAAGTTGGGCAGACACAACTCCTCCAGGTGCCTCCCCAACATCTAAGCTTGCTTGGCCTCTCCTTTCTGGTTCTGGAAACCAAAAATCTCACCAACGTGGCCCCTGTGTCAGAATAGGGAAAGGTGGGGAGAGTGGTGGATAAAGCAACATTGGGCTATAGACTAAACATGTTATTGCACTCTTTTATAACCCCTGCCTTTTGGGGGGCTCTTTCTTCTTTCTATCTTCAGGCTCCTAGACCCAGGCTCTCATCTTAAAAAAAAAACCTACTTTTTGGAATAAATCTTGTGTCAGCCATTTACACCTTAGCATGAATTTAAGTCAATGAAATAATTCTCTCTCCCAGGGAGATTTGCATTTAAATTTTTTTTGATGGAAATTATTATACAATCAGAGACTTGTCCCCATTAAGAGATTTTTGACTCACAATCTCCTAAAGCAGAGGCATTTTAGGAGGTACAATGCTTCCACAGACTGGAAATCCTACAACTTCATTCACCTGTCTTATTTCCAAACTGTCTAGCATAAGTCAACTTCTTCCCTCTATGTTCTCTTACTCTCTCCAGCCCAAATTGATCCTAGAGTTTGAAAGTTTTTGTTGACTTGCCTTTATGATTCATCTAAGTATCATAAGATTTCAAGTCTGGTGGGAACTCGGAGATCAAATAATGCAAGTTTCTAGATGAATAAACAGAAATTCAGAGAAAGGGAGAGAGAGAGGGAGAGGGAGACAGAGAGAGAGAGAGAGAGAGAGAGAGAGAGAGAGAGAGAGAGGGAGATGTCCAAGATCCCACAGCAAGTTACAGCAAAGCTGGGACCAAACCCCAGATTTCCTGGCTCTTAGCAATGTCCTTTGCATTATGCCACACCAAGACCTATAAATAACTCTCAACCAAACACCAGTACTGTTTGCAAAGTGAAGTCCAGACAGAAGTCCTCTGCTTTGCTGAACTGCAGAGCATGGGCCTGTACCAGGGGTCTGCCCTTCTAGGATTAATGACACAGGTAGCCTATGTGCAGCTTGGGAGGAATGTTTCCAGAAGCATTTTATCTAGAAAAATAGGCCCATGGAGCTCCTTTTATGACTACAAGGTCTGCAAGGTATACAGGCTGGAGAGATCTGAGCAAAGTTCCCTGTTTTCATCGTCCAAACAAACATCTCTCCTGAATTTTGCAACAAAAGGCTTTAGTTTTGTGTACTTATCAGCTAAAGCCCCTCATCTTACAAAAAGCAGAGCCAGCTTTGACCACCAAGTCAACTTTCTCAGTTGCTTACCTCACCAGCCCACCCATGGGCCTCTCACCTATTTGAGATCAGCTTTCATCTAAATTTGATCTGATTTTATCCCAGAAGTATAAGCCAAAAGCAGAGGGCCAGAATCAATATGTGGTCTAGTGGATTAACAGGCACTGGAAACATACTGCCTGGGTTCAAATCTCATCTCTGCCATCTCTCAGATCTGTGTCTTTGGGCTGTTTACATAATCTCTCTGGGCCTCAGAACCCTCATTTGTCAGATAGGGATAACTCTGGCACCTGCCTCCAGGTCTGTTGCAACAGTTAAATGAAATCTATACATGTAAAACACTTAGAAAGGTACCTGCGCATAGTAAGTGCTCACTTAAAGTTACCCATAATGCCACTGGTGCCTCCTTTCAGAACCTCCCAGATGTCTCTTCACTCTTCCTCTGAAACTAAGCACTATGAGCTTTGGTTTAAAAAGGGGGTACATTAAAAAGACCCTGTGTGGGAATTTCTGAAATTTATCTGAAAAACTGAAATATACTAGCCATACTCACTTTATCTTGACTAAATCAAACCAAGAAAACTAATAAGATAAAGTCTTGATGAGATGTGGAATGTGTGTGTGTTTGTGTGTGCATGCACGTGTGTGTGTCAGATGGAGTTGTGGGATTTTCCCACCTGCTTGAAATTAGCATTATTCTATATCAAGTCATTATTATGTAATCTTTTTTTGCCAAGTTCTTAGTTTCTAATGTACAGGTTAGTGCTGAGAAATAAAATAATGAGGAAAAGAAGGTAGCATGCTCCAAGGGAGCCAACACTACATAAATATTTTAACTTTCAAACAAACTTGAATTTTCTGCACACCACTCTCTTCATTCTCTCTATTCTATACTATAAAGCACTAAATCTGTGTCGTTCTGAGCTGGCCATCAGCGTGTTCCAGAAACATCACCTCCTTCCCTTCTGCATCCTCTGAGTACTGATTCTCAATAATGGCTGGGGAATCACTGTGTGGAAGCTGCTGTCCAGGCTGCTTTTAGAGCACCAGCAGCCATAGTTTGGTGTTTATAGGCTCAGGGTAGACTGAACAGCCAGCTGTCTATAGCAGGAAAGTCCCTTGGCTGAAAAATGTAGCCCCTACTGGCCTGTGATAAATGCCTGAAATTCCACCATTAGCAATGCATTCCTTTGGTTATGCCACACCATTCTCAGGCCACAATTTTCAAGTGAAAATGCCCCTCAAGGGAGTAACACGTGAAGACCATGACACTTATGATGAATGAGTGTTTCAGATCATTCCTGAGAAAGGAGGTACGCATCGGCTGGGGGCATGGGAGAAGGAGTATGGAAGAAGAGGTGAGGACATAGAAGACTGAAGGCAAACTTGGACAGTTGGATCATTATGACAGTTATAAAACATGGCTTTAATTTTCTGACACTCCTTCCAATGAAAGGTGGGGTTTATGACCTCTCCCCTTAAATCTGAGTGGGCTTGTGAGTACTTCAACTAATAGAGGATGGATGAAGTGCCTGATGTAACCTCTGAGGCTTTATGGTCAAAAAGGGCCATACAGCTTCCCTCTGGTTCTCCGGAACACTCACTTTTAGGGCCCTGGAACATCATGTGAGAAAGTCCGACTACTCTAAGACTACATGCTAGAAAGACTACTCTGAACCTCTCCTGCCAGCCATCCCTGCCAAGGTTCTAGACATGGGAGTGAAGCCACTAGAACAATTTATCTGCCAGTGGAATACCACTAAGAGACCTCCCTCAATTCCTGGAGGAGCAGAAGAGTTGTACAGTGAAATCCTGTCCAAATTCCTTATCTATGAAATTGTAAAATGTAATAAAACAGTTGTTCTAGGCCACTCAAGAATGGAGTCTTATTATGCAAAAATAGATAACTGGAACAGCCATGTGCCCAGAACTGGCCTAACAGAGTCAGCTTCACAGACGGCTTATATAAATGCTTCTGGGAATTGGGGTGGAGGGTATCTAAACTCCCAAATAGAGTGAGCAGATTCATCAGAAAAATACTACCTCAAGTCTCTGGAAATAATATCCAGCCCACACTTGGGGCCTGCACCCCTGACCTACTACAAGTCATTTATTTGCCAGTCCACAGAACCCTCTGCACATCCATGGTTGGGAGCAGAAGACTTTGGGGAGTCTTGCTCACCTTCTGTTAGATGAAGATGCTGAGTTTCCGAAATGAAACTTGCAGCTAGCTCCCCTAGTGTCCAGGACAAGACTTACTCTTCAGATCCCCAGAGGAGCAGTGTGAGGTTTTATGTGAAAATCATGGGCATGGACTCAGAAGCTGGCAAGGCCTGAGTTCCAGAACTAGCTTCTTCATGTCTTGGCCTTGTTGGCTTTGGTCAAATGACTCAGTTTCCTCATCTGTGAAATAGGACAACAGATTCCAGTTTACAGGGTTAATGTGAGAGTTACATGAGCTGGCATATGGGACAGCTCTGGCACAGACAAGATTCACCCTCACCCCATCCCTTTCACCCACTCCATGGCCCTTTCCACCTCACCATACAGGATCTTCTCCAGGAAAAACCCTCTCAGTCTCCCTCCCTCATCCTTCCTCACTTTCTGGGCTGTTGCTATGATTGAGAGGTAGAATGAAGAGGTCTCTGGGAACACCGAAAATGAGGCTATTACCCTTCTGAGTGTTCCCTGTGGTCCATGAGCCTCTTCTTGCTCATCTCCTAGCCCAGACCAGCTCCCTCACAGTGTCCTCTTATCATAGAAAGCCGCAGGGTACAGGCCTCTTATCTGCAGAATTAGCGGGTTTGGTTTTCCAATTTTACCCTGGGCCACCCCTGAAACAGTTGTCAGATGGGGCTAGGAGAGGAAATAAAATCAATCAATCAAAAGTTCTCCAATCCTAAGTACAGCTAATCCTGATGGTGGCCCCTTCGAATCTGTCCTCCAGATGGCTGAAGTCCACAAATCAGGAAGGGCTCCTCTTGCATGAAGAATCTAAAAATTCCAAATCTATGATATGGTGGAGAGTTGGGAGGAGTGAGGAGAGGCCTAAGCCATAGGGAAGGCCCTATCTCTCAAGCCTGATGGGTGCCCACCTCATCCCAGACCCAGCCCAGGGGGACCAGCAGCACATGGCAGCCAGAGACACTTTCCAGGCTCTGCTGGGCTGGGCAGGCCCGCCCAGAGGCCTGCTGTCATCAGGAAATCTTTTCACTCACAGACGGGTAAATTCTGTTAGCGCACTATTCCTCTTCTGGCAAAAGAGAGACTGTTCTTAAAGGAGAAAGGGTGGAGTTGGGAGGTTGCTTTTTTTTTTTTAAGGAGATTTGATGGACAGGAACATAATACCTTTTTTCTTATGTAAGTGGTAGCCACCAGTTTTATGCTCCTCCTGGAGTGTTTCCATACTCTCCCTTTCCTTGCTTCCCCAGATCCTCTTTCTATTCTGACTTAGTTTGTGCTCCCTCAGAAGTAGACTCTGAGAACAAAATTTGAGCATAATTGGTTTATATGGAGAAAACACAGAGGAATAGGGGAGGTAAGATGGGAAAAGGAAAGAAGCATTATTAAGAAAGTTACTCTTTGAAGTCCGAGGAAGATGGTGGACTAGGTAAAATCAGGGTTTGCCTCCTCCCAGGTCTGCATTGAAATTACGACCAAATTATAAAATAATCAGTGTGGAGAATCACCTGAAGTCTAGCTGATCATAACATGTATGTCTGATACTATAAAGGAGCCACATTGAAGCCGAAAGGAGGGGCAAAGTCACAAATTGGGCTGGACCCACAACTGCAGGTGGTAGAGGAACTCTGGGAGGGAGAGCAAGGCTACAGAGGCTCCCCTGAAGGAGAGAGAGGTTCTAGCCTCATTCTGGGTCTCCCCAGCCCAGGGAAGAGGAGCACCCCAAAACTTTGACTGTAAAAATCAGAGGGGATTCTGGGTGAGAAAGAAAGAGACTGAAGCCCTAGACACCCCGTTAAAGGACCCATGCACAGGCTCTCTCACCTGCGGACACTTACCCGGGACACTGGTGGTGGGTCAGAGATTCAGGCAAAATTCATATGGGGAAAGACTGCACTACCTAGCTGCAGAACAAGGGCTGGATGGTTAGCCATCATTGTACCCTAGTCGGGCCCCTCTACAGGACAATCTACAGACTGTGCCAGCTTGCCCATGTAGATAACTCCCACAGGACCATAAGGAAGTGCTAGACGGCTTGTTGCCGGGCCACTGCTAGGCCCTGCCTCCTTTCAGGGCTAAATATTCATAGTAGGCAGCCAGTGCTGTAAGTGTACATTTTGGGGACAGTTTCAGACAGATCACTGCTGCCAACATGAACTTGGGTGGATCTCGGGGATATGTGGGCCAGTCACAGATAGCAGCTGGTCTTACTGTGATCTGTGACTTTTGTGGGAACCAAGAATGGTTACCAAAGTTACAGCATGACTAAAGCTGTATTGACCTGACAGTCATTGTCTCCTTGAGACACCGCCTCACCCAACCCACAAATTGCCCCGGGCGGCCTATTGACAGACAACTGCCACTACCCTGCCCCTCCTCCATGTCTTCTAATCCACATAGACAACAAACTTTGGCTAGCACAGGGAGGGCATTGCATGGAAATCAGTTGCAGGCAGTCTTTTGCTGCCTGCAAGAGTGAAAATATTGTGTCTGGGGAGTGCAGGGGTCTATGGGACTGCCTTAGATGACTGCTGGTCTCACTGTGATCTGTGACTACAGCGGGAACGCCCAGGCACAGAAGTTGCAGCAAATCTGAGGCTGTATTGGCCTGACAGCCCTTGTCTCACTGAGATCCTGTCCCATACAATCCCCAGAGTGCCTGTGGCACATTGACAAGCAGCTGCTCCTGCTCTGCCCCTAGCCAGGGTTGCTCATTATGCTCAGTCTACAGACCTCAGCCAGCGAAGTGAGCAAAGTTCAGGGAATACAGTGACAGGAAAAATACTGTTGCCAACATGAGATACAATATCACTTGGGCAGATCTCAGGGGTTTGTGGGCCCATCAAGGACAACAGTAGGTCACTCAGTGATATCTGACTTTGGTGGGAGCCCGCAGTCCCAGAGCTGGCAGCAAATCTGGTGCTGTATAGGCCTGACAGCATTGAGCCTCACTGAGATGATGCCCCATCTAACTCACAAATTACCTGTGGCAAACCTGCTTCCAGGCAACCAAGTCCCATCCTGTGCTTTCCATGGGTCATGAATTCAACAGCAAACAACAGCATTCAGTTTGTGCAGTCCATGCAAAGCCCATCCATCCAGGAGCATCTTTCAGTGGCAAGCCACAAACTCACACCAACGAGCTTTGGTAATTCTTTTTGTTTTTAAATAGTTTATTTATTTTAATAAGTTTCAGGTATACAGTATATTGGTTAGATATCTATATAGTTCATAAAACTATCTCCCCAATTGCTCCCTCTCTCTCCTGGCCCTCCACCTACCCAACATATTAATGCTAATTGCATTTGGTAATTCTTACACAGAGCTCGGGTGTGTGCAGCCCGAGGTGAGCAGCAACTGGCCTTGCTACAATCTGAAATGTATACAGTGAGCCACAGAGACAGTGCTGGCATGTAAACTGACACTGCAGAGGCAGGGAGAAATTTGCTCAATAGATCTAGGAAACCCCCAGGGTCCCTGTACCACCCAACACACATATCACCCAGAGGCTCTTCTAGTTCCAGAGACTTATGGGTAACTGACAGGCACTGTCAGACCTGAAGGAGCACTGGTTCCTCTGCTAAACTGTCCTAAGTCAGGGACAGGGGATAACCAGACCACTGCCTACAGCGTTTTCTCTTCCACTTACCTATAGATCCAGCATAGGCAACAACCATCTGCAGATCGCTTTGCAGCTCCCACCAGGTAACTCTGAGCAATCAAAAATCTTGGCCTATGGGGGAGCCCCTCCCAAGGGACCACAAAAACAATGCACCCGGAGTCTGGCACCAGAGCACAACAGAGCAACTCCTGACTAGTCCCATGAGCAGTACACATAAAGGGTGGTCTCAACAAGTACACAAGCTTACTAGGGGAAATCTCACTTGGTGGGGTCAGCCTCCACACAGCAACTCATCCCTGTGGGCACAGCCAATTCCCAGTTAGTCAACCTGAACGTTAATTCCATCCACTGATGTACTAACACCAATAAATACCTAGCTACAACAGAAAACCACACAGAACACACACAAAGATCATGTCCGGAGCCCCCAGCACAGGTGATAAGGGGAGTGTATGACTGGATCATACAAGACACCTTCCAGATAAGGCCATCTAGCCAAGGCTAAGAGATGAAACAAATATTCCTGACACATAGAAATGAACACAAAGAGACTATAAAATGAGAAAACAAAGAAACATGCCACAAATGAAACAATAGGAGAAGACGCCAGAAAATAAGCTAAATGAAATGGAGGCAAGCAACCTACCAGAGACAGAGCTCAAAATAATAGTTATAAGGATGCTCAATGAACTTAAGGAGAGAATGGATGAGCTCATTGACAACCTCAACACAGAGATAGTAAATATAAAAAGGACATAGAAACCATAAAAAAGAACCAGACAGAAATGAAGAATACAATTACTGAAATTAAGAATACATTAGAAGGATTCAACAGTAGATTGGATGAAGCAGAAGATTGAATCAGCAACTGGAAGACAAAGTAGCAGAAACAACCAATCGGAATGACAAAAAAAAAAAAGAATTTTAAAAAAGAAGGATAGTTTAAGAGATCTCTGGGACAACATGAAGCATAACAATATCCTCATCATAAGAGTACAAAAAGGAGAAGAGAGAGAGCAAGGGACTGAGAATCTATTTGAAGAAATAATGACAGAAAACAGGCCTAAGAGAGAAATTCATAGCAATACAGGCCTACCTCAAGAAACAAGAAAAAGCTCAAATAAACAATCTAACCTTACATTTAAAAGAACTAGAAAAAGAACAGCAAAAAAAATCCAAAGTAAATAGAAGGAAAAAAATAATAAAGATCAGAGCAGAAATAAATGAAATAGAGTCTAGAAAACAATACAAAAGATTAATGAAACAAAGAGCTGGTTCTTTGAAAGGATAAACAAAATTGACAAACCCTTACCCAGACTCATCAAGAAAAAAAGAGGGAGGACTCAAATAAATAAAATCAGAAATGAAAGGGGAGAAATAACTATGGACTCCACAGAAATACAAAGGATCATAAGAAAATACTACAAGCAATTATATGTCAACAAATTAGACAATTTGGAAGAAGTAGATGCATTCCTAGAAACATACAATCTCCCAAGACCGAGTTAAGAAGAAATAAAAAATCTGAACCAACTAATTACCACCAATGAAATCAAATGAGTAGTCAAAAACCTCCCAGAAAACAGAAGTCCTGGACCAGATGGCTTCATAGGCAAATTTTACCAGACATTCAAAGAGAATTAACACCTATTCTTCTCAGACTATTCCAAAAAATTCAAGAAGGGGGAAAGCTCCCTAATGCCTTTTGAGGCACCATTACCTTGATTCCAAAACCAGACAAAGACATTACAAAAAAGAAAACTATAGGCTGATATCTCTCATGAACATTGATGCAAAAATGCGCAACAAAATATTAGCAAACCAAATTCAGCAATACATTAAAAATATCATATACCATGACCAAGTTGGATTTATTCCTGGGATGCAAGGTTGGTACAATATCTACAAATCAATTAATGTGATACACCACATTAACAAGTCCAAAGATAAAAATCATCTGATCATATCAATAGATGCAGAAAAAGTATTTGACAAAATCCAGCATCCATTTATGATAAAAACCCTCAGCAAAGTAGGAATAGAGGAAACATACCTCAACATAATAAAAGCCATATATGACAAACCTACAGCTAACATCATACTCAATGGAGAAAGGCTAAAAGCATTTTCCTTAAGATCAGGAACAGTACAAGGATGCTCACTTTCACCACTCCTCTCCAACACTGTGTTGGAAGTCTTAGCCACAGCAATAAGACAAGAAAGAGAAATAAAAGGCAACCAAATTGGAAAGGAAGAAGTGCAATTCTCATTATTTGCTGATGACATGATACTATACACAGAGAACCCTACAGAGTCCATCAAAAAACTGTTAGAACTGATCAAAGAATTCAGTAAAGTAGCAGGTTACAAAATAAATATTCAGAAGTCAGTGGCATTTTTATACACCAATGACAATATTTCAGAAAGAGAAATTAAGAAAATGATCCTATTTACTATTATGTCGAAAACTATAAAATATCTGGGAATCAAATTAACCAAGAAGGTAGAATACCTGTTTTCAGAAAATTATAAGTCATTGAAAAAATAAATCGAAGAAGATACAAATAAATGGAAGCATATACCATGTTCATGGGTAAGAAGAATCAACATTGTTAAAATGGCCATACTACCCAAAGCAATCTATAGATTCAATGCAATCCCTATCAAACTACCAATGGCATTTTTCAGAAAGCTAGAACAAATAATCCTAAGATTTATATGGAACCAGAAAAGATCCCAAACAGCCATGGTAATCTTGAGAAAGAACAAAGTTGGAGGTATCACACTTCCTGACATCAAACTATACTACAAGGCTACAGTAATCAAAAGAGTATGGTACTGACATAAAAACAGATACATTGATCAATGGAACAGAATAGAGAGCCCAGAAATAAGTCCACGCCTAAATGCTCACTTAATATATGACAAAGGAGGCAAAAATATACAATGGGGTAAAAACAGTCTCTTCAATAAATGGTGTTGGGAAAATTGAATAGATACATGCAAAAAAAAAAAAAAGCTGGACCACCTTCTTACACCATATACAAGAATAGGCTCAAAATGGATTAAAGACTTAAATGTAACATCAGAAACCATAAAACTTCTAGAAGGAAACATAGGCAGTAATCTCTCTGATATTGCTACTAGTTATTTATTTTTCAGACATATCTCCTCAGCAAGGGAAACAAAAGAAAAAATAAACAAATGGGACTACATCAAACTAAAAAGTTTTTGCACAGCAAAGGACACCATCAACAAAACAAAAAGACAACTGACTGAATGGGAAAAGATATTCGCTTATGATACATCTGATAAGAGGTTAATATCCAAAATATATAATGAACTCATTCAAATCAACCACGAAACAAACAATCCATTTAAAATATAGGCAGAAGATCTGAACAGATATTTCTCCAAAAAGGAAATACAGATGGCCAATAGACATATGAAAAGATGCTCAAGGTCACTAATCATCAGAGATATGCAAATTAAAACCACAATGAGATATTACTTCACACCTGTCAGAATGGCTATCATCAATAAATCAAAGAACAACAGGTGTTGTCAAGAACTTAGAGAAAAGGGGACCTTCATATACTGTTGGTGCGACTGCAAATTGGTACAGCCACTATGGAAAACAGTCTGGAGGTTTCTCAAAAAATTCAAAATGGATATACCTTTTGACCCAGCAATTGCATTTCTTGGTATTTATCCAAAGAAAACCAAAACAATAATTCATAGAGATCTATGCACCCTTATGTTCATGACAGCACAATTTACAATAGGCAAGATATGGAAGCAACCTAAATGCTCATCAACAGGTGACTGGATAAAGAAGTTATGGTTCATTTATACAATGGAATATGACTCAGTCATTTAAAAAATGAAATCCTACCATTCACAATGCATGGATTGACCTAAAGGTTTTTATGCTGAGTGAAATAAGTCAGACAGAGAAAGATAAATACAATACGATTTCACTTAAGTGTAGAAACTAAGGAACAAAAAGAACCAACTAATCAAAAACAGACTCACAAATACAGAAGACAATCTGGTGATAACCAGAGAGGAGGGGATTGGGGAGGCTAGGATAAAGGGGTGAAGGGTTAAAGAAGTACAAATTAGTAGTTGATAGATAGCCATGGGCTGGGGAGCACACCATAAGGAATGCAGTCAGCAGTAATGTAATGACTAGGTGAGAGCCAGAGGAGGGAAAGAGCAATCAGAGGGATCATGTCCTAAACTATATAAATGCCTAACCAATGTTCTGTACACTTGAAACTAATAGTAAAAGAAAATGTTAAAAAAGAAAGTTACCTCCTATCATGCCTACCTCAGTCTCCTACCTGAGGGTGTGGAAGCAGAGATAATTATCTTCTAACATATGCTGTCTCTGGCTGACTCTGGCCTGCATGGAGGCCGCTAGCGCGCCCTCCAGCAGAGGTCACCTGGGCTTACAGTTGGACTTCTCAGGCACGCATAGAAGCTGGAAATGCCAGAAACATCTGGGCAGGGCAACACCTGAGTCTGCTGCAGATTCCCTCCCTTCAAACCTGTTTCTCTGCCTTCTCTCTTGACTTTTTTATTCATACATGATCAGCTAAGGAGTCACTTGCCACGATCTCTATATCCATTTCTCAAGAACCACAAATTGAGCAAAAGTTGCCATAATCCCCCAGATTCTCTTTTTGAGTTGCTGATAAGAAAAAAAATGAGATCAGGCTCCCTGCCTTGGAAAAAGCAGAAACAGCTTGGAGACGGGCAGACTATTCCCTCATGTGTGTGGACAGGACTCCCCTCTCTCCCTAGTTCCAGCCTTTAGAAGATGCAGGCCATGGCCACAAGCTGCCCTTGGCTGTCTTTCTAGAATGTCCCTGTCCCATTCTGTGTTCTTCCTGCATGCCCCAGAGCCCGAAGGTGGGCTTGGCATTCTCTCAGCCTTCTTTTTGGCAGGTCCCAGACCTCACGTCGCTTTGTTAAACTTCCACGCTCTGCTGAGGTGGGCCAAGCTGTCGTTGCTGTGGCCAAACCTTGACATGGAGTGGTGAGGTTTGTTTTTATTTTTCGTTTCCAAGGCTCCTTCTCTTCCCAGGAGCAGGAGGTACTGGGGAAGCTGTAATTTGCTAAACAGGCATTAATCTTCACATCAGTCTCGAGAGGCAGGTAGAGCTTTTCAGTCAAAACACACAGGGTTGTGATTAGATGAGGCTAGCAGGAGAACGGCCAGGGATTTGCACATCCCCAGCCAACCTGTGGCTCCCTCCGCCCCACCAGCAGAGCTGCCCAATCTCACCCCTGGCTGTGGCCCACACAAACCGTTCTCTTTGTGGAAAGGCAAGAGAGTCAGGTGTTGAGGGCAATTCCACTGCTCCCTCTGCCCCCTCAGTCTCACCCCAGCCCTCCTCTCTTGGATGGGGTCAAGAGAAAGTGGCATGGCCTTGGAGGAAGACAGACCTAGGTTTGAATCTTGCTGTCACTTTTTTCCATTCAACTAATATGAATGAGTCCCTATTATGTTCCTGGCACTTTTTGGTTCTGGGATACAGTGATAAATGTTGGAGTTTCAGGAAGGTCAATTAATAACACTTTTTTCTCCTTCCAACCAATTGGAAATAGATATAGAAGTATGAAAAGGAAAGTTCAAAATGGCCTTTATTACAGAAAAGGTTATATTAGTGGATGTGGCTTGAGATCTGTCACAATTGTCTTGCTGACACTTGCCTCAGTGTTGATCTGAACCACTCAGCTACAGGAAGAGCTGAAGACCACAGGGAGCTGAGGTGATATGCTTTTTGGGCGGGGTGCCTCAGAAAGTGCTGAGCCCCTTAGGTCTGAATTCTTTGCCCCAGCTCATGAGATAAGTCATTTGCTTCATTTGGGTCCCCAAAGGTAGCCAAGAGAAGCATGTGAATGCAGGTGGGGCATTTGGGAGGGGATCCCAGAAAACATGTAGCCATGAGCCAAGAATCACAGAGCCTTGAAGGTACTAGGCACTTAGTAAACAATCATTCTCACTTACCTATATTCTGTAGGCAGTTATAGGTGAACCCAGGGAGTGGCAGTTAGGCTGCTCCACCAACCTTGAGGGGTTGGTAAGCAATGGAGATGCCGGCACTTGGACGCCCGCATCTCTGACCAACAATGACATGGAAAAGATGAGAGTGGGAAGGACAAAGTTGAGGTGACCAGGAACAAGCAGCCCCTGATTATGACTCAAGGGGGAAATAGAGATACTAAATGACTCTAAGATTCCACATTCCAAAGTTTACCTATAATTCCTAGGCTGAGAAAGTTCTGACTATAGTCCAAAACTAGTCTTCCCTTAGCACCAGAGATTTTATACTGTAGGTGGGCACACACATGCACACACAAATACAGAACATGCCAACATATATGTATACACACAAATATGTCTGCATACAACACACAAATTACCTATATTCACACATATGCAACACATTCTCACATATACACACAGGCACACATACTCACATGTACACATACTCATTTACCCACTCAAACTTCTGCTGAGTTCTGTGATCTCATCAGGCAGGAAAAATCTTAAAGGGCAGCCCTGGGAATGTGACCTCTTCAACAGCAATCAGACCTTGTCTGTGTGAAGGTCTGTACCCTCCCTTCTACCCATGTCTCCCACCTTCCCACCTCCAAGAGCTAGTCAGGAGACCCCACACTGCTTCTGCCATTTATGCCACAAATTTGCAGCTCAGGAGGCATCCAAAGTGAGGGTCTTTCCCCTGGAACAGGACCTAGTGGCCCAGTGGTGGTAGCAGTCCTTCTCTCCCGGGTCAGGGACTCTCCCCTTATGAGAGAAAGGTGAGAACAAAGCTCAGGGTCGGACCTATTCTGGGCAGAGCTGATGTTCCAGACTCCAGGACAGTGCTTACCAACTAGCTCTATACTTCCTTACAGGATACTCAGAGGTAAACTTGTCTTCCCACCAGACATAGCAAGAGCCACCCCCTACCCCTGCATGGTGGCTGTGGCTTCAGCACAGGCAAATGGTGCCAGGCACACACCTGCCTTATCCAATGGGCAGGTCAGCTTTGTTCAGAAAGGATCTGCGGCCCTTTGTGCTAATTTGGCTGTAACCAAAAAAATGAGTATTCTGGGGGCTGGCAGTTCTGTGGACTACTAAAGGTAAAAGGGAGAGAGACAGATTGCAGTCATTAACAGAAAGGGAAGCAAAGGACACTTGCTTTTAGGACCCTGGATACTTCTGTCTCATCATAAGTAAGAAACGAAGTGGCCTTTTTTCCTAGATACAACTGCCCTAGGTTTCCTCCTATTGAATGGCTGCAATGGGGAAGCACACTGGGTTTTTCAGACTAGCAGCATGTGGAAAGCACAGTTAAAGTCTAGAACATGCCAGATTGGGCCACTGTGGGCGAAATGTCCATTAGGCTGGCAGGAGAGGAAGCCACCAGTCGGTGCACCGGTCCAATACCCGACTGACTACCAGGGCGGGGGATCTGCTCCATTGCTTGCATTAAACTCAACCCCTGGGGAGGCCTCTCCATCCACTAAAATGAATTTACAATCTGGAGACTGACCTCAAATTAGAAACAACAAGATCAAAGCTTTTTGAGTTTTATTCATTAGTCCTATACTCAAAAAAAAAAAAAAAAACAATGGGAGTGAAAAGGTAACTTAGTTTTGCTGGCAGAGCATCAAAGTCCATGTTGGAACCTGTTCTAGGCTGGGAGGAAGCAGGACAATAAAGCACAGGTAGCCCCACCAGGAGCTCAGGTGGGGGCTACTCATGGGGACCACTAAAAGCTGGGACAGTGGGTCAATTTTGGTTGTGAAACAAAACAACCCAAACTTAGTGGCTTAGAACAACCACCATCTGTTTAACTCATGCAGCTATGATAGTTTATTTGGGCTGAACTCAGGGAGAGGGGAAATGAGCTTTTACTAAACATGTAGTACAAGCCAGGCTCTGTGACTCTTGGCCTGTGGGCTTTCTCTAGCCTTCAGGGCCTGGATTAGGCTGATGGTGAGTTGACATCCCCTAGGAGTAGTCCTCAATGAAGAACTGAAAGATGCTGAGGGATAATTCAGCAGCTCCTGGTCCTCTTAGGGGGATAACTCTAAAGCATGAGGTCCTCACTGTCCCCCAGGGTCCCTGGTAGAATTGGGCTCCAAGTGCCCCCAGTGGGGATCTGCTCAATGATGTCTCCTTTACTGACTGCTTTCCATCCCAGGCCCACAGCCCATGGTCAGCCAGGAAGCTTTAATTCTGGGTAGTGGCTGTTGGGTGGAGCAGAAGGCTAACAGGGCCACAGCTATCATTCTCCAGCAGGCTGGCCTGAGCTTGGTCACCTAGTGGCTGAAGATTTCAAGAGCAACAAGCAGACAAGCACCACCATGTAAGCACTTTTCAAGCCTTAGCTTATGATTTGCCAAAGCAAGTCAATGGCCGAGTACAATGTCACTGTGGGAAAACATGACCAAAGGGCAAAGACAAATTTAGGACAGATTTGTAATCCACTACAGGCAGTGTGGCAGTCATTGCCACCCCACTTATCAAAGAGGGTCTCTGATCAGGTTGTGGGCTGATATGGGACAGAGCTGTGTGGCACTTATATCCCCAGCCCCAGATCCAAGCACTGGGTAGCCCTATTGAAGAGGCTTGTCGAGTATATGGATAGATAGTGAACACACATCACTTCTGGCAGCAAGCTGGGCAACAAAAAGACTTTAGTCTCATTCTGACTCTCCAAAGCCCTCTGTGGCCTGCTGGTCCTCAGCAGGTGTCCTTGTTCCAGACCAGGGACACCAGGGCTTGTGCCGACAAATGATTGTTTTCACCTTTTTCTTTTGAAAAATGGCCCATGTTTAAGGATTCATAAAACTATGGAATGCATCGCTAAGCCTATAACGCTGTGAGAGGCCCATGTAGAGAATGACTTAAAAAGAAAATTCATCAAACTAATTACTTCTTCCCTCACCCCCGTTCCCACCCAGCCCCACTTTCCATTTCAGCTGTTCAGAAAGAAGTACATGTGCTACCTCATGCCATGTCCCCTGAACCCATTTCTGGGTTCACCTACAGCAGTAGCCTGCTGAATGCTTCCCATATAAAGTAACTACCTCTCCTTTTCTGGCTTCCTGCCTGGGGTTTTCTGTGGATGCACAGGAGCTTGCTTGGTAGAGGGCCAGGCTCAGTTCTAGGGTTTGCCACCACCACAGGCAACCCCAGCCTATGAGGGATGAGAATCTTTGGAAAAACATTTTGGGTTGAACAGTGGCCCCCAAATGATATGTTAATCCAGAAACTGTGAATAAGATCTTATTTGGAATAAAGATTTTGGATCCATAATCAAGTAAAGTATCACAAGATGAGATTATTCTGGATTATTCAAGTGGACCCAATGACAAATGTCATTAAAAGAGAAGAGAAGGGGAGACGACACACAGAGGTGACATGAAGATGGAGGCAGATTGGAATAATGTGTCTACAGCCAAGGAGCACCAAGGATTGTCAACAGTCATAAGAAGCAGAGAGAGGTATGAAATGGATTTTCCCTCAGAGTCTTCAGAAGGAAGCCACCCTGCTAACACCTGGATTTTAGACTTCCAGCCTCCAGATCTATGAGGCAATACATTCTGTTGTTGTAAGCCCCCCAGTTTGTGATACTTTGTTACAGCAACCCTAGGACAGTAGTACAGCTACCCTCAGTGGGATGATTCACAGATGTGTGCAAAACAATTCCTAAGAGGGTTACCAATGGGCTAGATCCCCAGTTGCTCACAGGGACAAACCAGCTCACTTATACATCTTTATTAGCTTTTCCCGTTTCCCTGTCTCACTTGCCCTGCTGCGGATTCTTAGGGTCAATTCTAAATAAACCACCTACACCCAAGTCCTTGTCCTCTTTTGGGAATACCCAAACTAAGAGCACACTCTTTTTTACCACTCATTCTTTCATTAATTTATCCCATCACCATTTATAAGGGAGGCAGCACAGGGAGTGGCTATAGTAGACCAAATGATGGGCCCCAAAGATATCCTCATATTCATTCTCAGAACTTGAAAGTGGCACCTTATATGGCAAAAGGGATTTTGCAGATGTGATAGTTCCGGATCTTGAGATGGGGAGATCATTCTGGCTTATCCAAGTGAGCCCGGTGTAATCACCAGGGTCCTTCTAAGAGGAAGGCAGGAGGTCAGAGTAGTAGGAGGTCATGTGATCATGAAAGCAGAGATTGGAGTAATGCAGCCACAAGCCAAGGAATAGCAGCAGCCTCTAGAAGCTGAGAGGAGCAAAGAATAGATTCTACCTTGGGACCTCCAGAAAGAACCAGCTCTGCCAACACCTTGATTAGAGTCCCATAAGATTCATTTCAGACTCTGACTGCCATAACTGTAAGATGATCAGCTTGTGTTGTTTTAAGCCACTAATTTGTGGTAATTCGTTATAACAGCCATAGGAAACTCATACAGTAGTTAAGAATACAAGTGTTGGAATTGGGCATAACTAGGTTGAAGGCTAGGTTCTGCTACTCATTGCTTTGGGCCTTGGGCAAGTTACTTATCTTCTCTAGCATTAGTTTGCTCAGTTGTCAAATGAGGATAGTCATGGTGTAGCTTCCTGGTGCTGCTGTTGCGTGCACCACAGTAGGAAGTACAGGGGATCAGTGGTCAAGTCGATAGTGATAATTCATCGAACAATTACTATTAGCCAGTGACTGTGCTCCACCTGTTGGAACATCAGGTCAAATAAAACACAATTCTTGCCTTTGTAAATAAATACAATGCTTGTTTTAAAGAGATTGTAGCCTAGAAGCATGGATGGGACAACCAATGCCTGCTAAGAGGGGATTCCTGAGCCACTGCCCCAAACAGAACAAAGGTGCTCCTTGGTGCTTAGGTCATAGCAATTAGAGCCTCAGAACTGCACTTATTCCACATTCCCCCCTCTTGGTACAAAGCCTCAGTAGTAATAGTTGTCATAGTTGTAATAGCAGTGGTAATAGTAATAATGGTTACTACTATCTCACAGCTCTGACATCACCAATGCCCCATCCTTTGGGCTCCAGTATGCTGGTGGATGCTCAGCATCTCAGAAACCCTCCTCACTCTCCAGAAGCCATTAAGAATGGCAGCTATTTTGGGTTCCTGAACCCAATTCCAATGTGTGTATGAGAGGTGAGTCTCCCACGTCACCAACGTGCTGCAAACACCAGCTGGGTATCCTACAACTCAACTCAATTCTGATACTATCTACTAAGAGATAGCATCATATCCTACAGATTAAGGGCTTAGTCCTACTACACTGACTCCCCCCCGCCACCCCTCACTTCAGACATCAGTTGCAAACCCTGTGCTTCTGACCAATGGCTATGAATTAGTGATTTCCACAACCTTCTCCTTCCTTGGGTTTGATTAATTTGCTAGAGCAGCTCACAAAACTCAGAGAAACATTTACTTACTAGATCACCAACTTATTATAAAAGGGTATAATTCAGGAACAGCCAGATGGAAAAGATGCTTAGTGCAAGGCGTGAAGAAAGGCTGAGGAGCTTCAATGCCCTCTCTAGGAGGATACTCTCCTAGAATCTTCATGTGTTCATCAACCCAGAAGTTCTTTGAACCTTGTCCTTTTGGGTTTTTATGGATGCTTCATTACATAGGTATGTCAATCAGATCATTGGCCCTTGGATACTGATTCAACCTCCAGCCCCTCTCCCCTCCCAGAAGGTTGAGGAGTGAAGCTAAATATTCCAGCACTTTAATGGTGTGGTTGGCTCCCCTGAAAACCAGCCTCCAAAGTTAGGTTACCTAAGGGCTTTCCAAAATTCACCTCATTATCATAACAAAAGATACATTTATCACCCTATCACAGGAAATTACCAGGGTTGTAGGAACTCTGTGCCAAGACCAAATATATATTTCTTATAAATCACAATATCATAGCAGCCATGCTCACTGCAAAGGTGGACTCCCTAGAACCCTAGAAATTCTGCCTCATCTGGGATAAGCCCTATGTGTGGTGTTGGGGATACATAGAAGGTTCCAGATGGACCTTAGAACTGCTCCTTCTCTCTCCTTTTTCCTTCTCTGAGGCAGATACCCACATTCTCCCTGCCTAGTGAGTCTTTAGTATAGCCCTTTGGTACACAGTGACACTTGGCCTTTGGTAAGTGTAATGCAGTTGTCCCCTTAAGAGATAGATCACTCTAGAAGCAGGAATAAGACAACCATACCAATGTAAAAGGGGGTTCTCAAGCCCCAGGCCAGAGGGACCCCTTCTGTCTGGAAACAGGGAAGGCTTTGTGAAGGAAGTGGCCTTCTCACTAAGGACATTCAGCAATGGTAGCAGGATGATCTAAGGACAAATCACAGAAACAGAGGCGGAGGCAGGAAAGGATTTGCAGAGCTCCAGTAAGGAAATGTCCTAGGTGATCTCCCTGTGTCTGGTCACAGAGAGAGGCCCCTTGTTACTGGTCCAAAGTCCATGTGCCTGATGCTTCTAAAGGCCATAACTCAAAACCTTAGAGTTTGGAGTAAAGAAAAGTTGATCGATCTGAGAAGGCGCCAACTGAGAAAATGGGAGCCCTAGTGGTACCTCAAATCCATCTTACCAAAGCACAGAGTTCAGGCTTCTTTTATGTCAAGGGTAGGGGAAATGGGAGGGGCAAGAGATGATTGACCAATGGCAGATATCTAGGAGCCAGCAGGGGTCCAAGGAAGATTGTGCTGGTTGATGTGAGTCTGATCACAAGGTTCCTGCAAAGCTTTGATAAACAAAACCTACTTCCCTTATCTCCTTAAGCTGCAGGCAGAATTTCTCTAATGATTAGCATGTCTATGTGCAAGACTAAGCAGAAGCTATTAGCTTGAAGGCCATGAGACAAAGTAGGCTTGAACAAGATGGAGTCAGAGACTAAGCAGTTCACTCTATTACACTCTAAGCCCATCCCCAGTCCTGGCCTTGCACACCCAAAGCTCTGGCCACCCTTCACATGGCAGCAGGGACCTTGCACAGGCCAGCAGCCAGCCAGGAGGAGGAAAGTACCCCAGGTAGCCACCTCCATTTTGCTTGTGGCTGGTCTGGTTTGCAGGGGCCAGCCATGGAGGTCTCCAGGAAGGTGATACAGTTACTAGAGGAAAGAGAGGAGACTGGAGGTGTGCCTGCTGCCCATGATTTCTTTCCTTCATCCTGGTGGGAGAGTAAATCCACACAAGCTTTCTGGAGGGCAATTTGGCCATAGTTCAAAAGCTTTTAGATTGACCCAAAAATTGTCAAAAGTCCTCATAGTTAATCATAGTTGACACAGGTGAGCTCATCATAGTGTAGATTATAATAGTGAAAACTTGCAAATGACCTAAATGAACCGTAGGAGGTACACTTAATAAGTGATAATGTTTTCATACAACAGAAAACTGGGCAGTCATTAAAAATTCAATGTAGATTTTTATTTAGGAAAATACTCATGATCCATTGTTAAGTGAGTAAAGCAGTTTCTGAATTAGTTCATATGGCATACACTAATTTTGTTTAAATAAATATGTTTATATGTATATTTGCAGAGATGAAAGTTTGATGACATTAAAGGGGAACAGAGTTTGCCACCCCAAAATATGCCTCTTTGAGATATTATTTTAGGCTGGTTAATTTTAAGAAATAGCAGACCTGGGAGAAGCTCTGAAAATGGAGTAGTAGTTACCTTCTGTAAAAGAACATTTACATTTATAAGGGAAATCTCCATCTGTAAGAGTGTTTCCCTTACTGTACCAGGACTGCCTACACTATCAATGGAGAAAGCTGGACTTAAATCTGCATAACTACCTTACCCTTGTCTACTGTGCTTTTTCTTGGTCACCTCCCATAACTGACTTTAGCTGAAGATGGTATTTAAGGTGATGGCTTCTACCATTTTGGTGAATTACTCTGTTCCTGGGTTTCTCCCATGTATACAGGAAGTATACATGTTATTAAACTTTAATATGTTTTTCTCCTGCTAATCTGTCTCATGTCAATTTGTTTATTAGACCAGCCAGAAGAACTTAGAAAAGTGGAAGGAAAATTATTTTAACACCCCAGCATTAACATGTCATTATTAATATGTCTTTAACATTATGAAATTTTAAAAGGTAAAGGTTTCTACTTGTATTTTCTCACCCATGATGGTATTTGGATTCTCCTATCTGGGCCTGCATGAGCTCCCAGGGAGAAATGCCCACAATGGAGACCATGAGAGTCCTGGGTTGACAAGGTTTTGGGTCAGGATGGCCCACAGAGGCCATGAGACAGAGTCCCAGCTGTAATGAAAGAGAGTCATGGCAGTCATTACCGTCTGAGGGGCAAGTCCAGGCTAAAAGAGCACATAAGTCACAATGACCAGTTTAAAACTGGTTCTGCTCCCTTAAAGCAGATTGGTGATTAATACAGTGCTTGAATTATTTCACAAAGATAGCGCTGAGCATATGCCACCTTTGTTCTCTAGTTGCACTTGAAATCAAAGTCTTGTCCCTCCCCATGGAACCAAACAATCTCAACATGATCAGAACATGAACACCGAAACTCTTTCTAAAGTGAAGGGTCTGTTGTGCAGGAAGATTTGGTGCTGAAGCCCCTTAACATAAATGGCCAAGTTCCAAGGTCCTCCAGTTAAAACTTGCCCTGCCAGCGCTTCCACATACCTGTTCCCCCTAACTCTTTGAAACTCTCTGATGATAAGCCATTGAGGAGTTCAGATTTTAAGTGATACAGCTTCCTGTTATTCTTGTTTAGCACTCTGAAAATAAAGTGACTCTAATTTCTCCACTGTAAAACTCGGTGTTCAGTGTTTGGAGGACGAGCTCTCTACTTGTTGAGTCACAAGGCCATAAACTCAGAGGGAGGCCCCAGGACAGAAGGTAGAGACTGGAAGGGAGGGCAGGAGGCCTGAGGTTGTGACCAGCAGTCAGGGACGGAGGTTTCCATATTGTGCTTAGGTTATCCTGGGTGCTGGGGTCTTAAAGCAACCACACAGGCCTGGGCACAAAGAGCTGCTCCATGCTATTTAAGCTTGGCACCCTCTATAACTCTAGGGTGAGAAAGGAGTTAACATCCAGAATCATCCAGTGGAAGCAGCTCAGAGTGCAAAGCGCGTTTGTGAAAAATGGGCTCAATTTGATATTTGGAGAGCACTGAAATTGAAATCATTTCAAATTTTAAATGCCCAACATATCGACTCCCACCCTCTGATAGATCTTCCAAATTAGTTTGCAAGCTCTCCACGCCTAGCTCTATAAGGGGATTCACTTCTTTGCCAAAAATGTTCCTCTCCTTGAGTTGGAAAACAAGAGGCTTCGGTTTGGCGGGTCTCCCTGATCCCCAGCCCTGGGTGTGCTACTGTGCACTTTCTGCACGTGGCTGGAGGAGGAATGTGTTTTTCTTTCTCTCTTAGGTAATGAATTTGATCTAATGCAGCTGTCTAAATGCCCAGATACTATGGTGATAGGCAGCCCGTAAACACAGAGATAAACAGGTAGAGAGATATATGGAGGTGAACATAATTTGCTTCTAAGTGCCTTTCCACTAGTGTAAATAAAGCAAGAGGATAAAGTTGTTGGAGGCACTCACAATACGAATGTAAGAAGGAAATTAAGTGTTAATTATAACATTAAGGATAAATGAAAAGGCCCATGCAGGTGTGTGTGTGTGTGTGTGTGTGTGTGTGAGGTAGGAGTGGGAGAGGTTAGAGGAAAGGTACTGGGGCCTGTATACCTGCACCCATCTCCCATCTCCCCAAGCTCAACCCAGGAGGTCATCTGCAGACAGTTTGTCAATGGCTTCCTGTGTCTCTCTGCCAGAAGGCATTCCCTAGCCTAGAGGATACACTTGGGGGTGGCTTGGAGCGTGGGGGGTAGGTTGGGTGTTAATGCCCCAGGAATCAGGAGTGATTCTCAACCAATTAGGAATGGAAGTTGAAGAATAAATACCCTCAATTTCCTGGCCTCTCGGAAGGATGATTCCAGTTTCTTCTGAGAGGGCCCCAGGGAGCATTGCACTCCAGGTACCCATGGGGTAATCCGCCCATTAAGAGACCTGAATGGGCTTTCCCCATTTCCCTTTCTCACTTCTAACAACTAACAACTTGCACCTACATCCTTGCCTCAAGACCCCTCTTTTCTGAGGGTAACTCAAACCAGGACAGGCAGTTTTACACCAGCTGACTGGTCTAGAAGTACACCCTGAAGCTGGTGGACAGCATCACCAAAGCACAGAGCCCCCCTCTCAGAAGGGCACCATACTTGGTTTAATGTTCTGCTGTCTCCATTTGGAAGTTCTTCATAATTTTATATTCGAACCTGTGTTTCATAAGTGACACATAGTAGGACAATGGAACATGTGCATGAACAGTGCAGATATGCTGGATGGCAGTTCCAGCTCTGGAGACAGCACAGCCCAAGTGATTCCCTGGCAACCCAGGGCACACATGCAAGCTTGGGGCAGTAGGAGCACAGTGGAGCCCAAAGGCCAAGTTTGGTGGTGGTGATGGGTGAAAGAAGTAGCAGTTGAGGCTGAGGAGAGAGGAGTGGCTTCACAGAACTTTAGTGCTGGGATCCACTGTGGGAGGCCAGCTTGACCATAAATGCCTGGACCCCATTCTCGCAACATCTACACAAATATTAACTCTACAGCCTGAGCACTTAGACAGAAACTGCTGGAGCTCAGACAGTAAACTTTGTTAGTAAATTAGTTAAAAATCAAAGCGTACACATGGATGTTGCAATAAAGCATATCAGGGAGTTGGTAGAACTTCTCAGAGTTTAGAATCCTGGGTTTTGAAAAACACAGCAACACTGCATGATAAATATCCACAGGCTTAGAAATAGAAATTAAACTTAAAGATCATCAAATTCAACTGAAAAGAACACTATTTTCATCAGAAGCTTCAGATGAACCAATTATTAACAAAGAAGACAATTTTTTAAATTGATTTTTCCTTGTAATTGAAGATACAGTAATAGAATGCATAAACGGGCATTTTGATTACATATAAATCATGAAGCCACTTGCAATTTCTTTTATGACAGGAAATGTCAGAGAAAATATTTAAATGCCATTGTATAAATTTACATTTAAAAATAAATTCAGACTTATGTGAAACTGATTTGTATAGTTAAATTTTTTAAAATTGTTTTGTGAGAATCATTAGCTCCAGATATATTACAATTTTTAATTTCAAAACATAATATATTTTAAAATAATATATTAGAAATTTATCCCAATGTTATCACAGCATATAAAAATACTCTTAACAGCTTTAGTAACAATCGCATCAGCAGAAAGATCTTTTTCAAAGTTAAACGTTATCAAAGTTACCTGCAATCTTGCATTTGCCAAGAATGACTGATGTTGCTTTCCATTTATATTGATTGAAAATGATATTGCTAAAAGTATAAATTTTTTTTTAGGTGAGGCAACCCTTGGTTGACCTCACAGATTGCAAGGACCTTGTCAGCTTACAATACCTTATTTTATTTTATTTTGTTTTTTTATGCCTACAGCACCTGGTCTTCTTAGGTGGTCTCCCATCCAAGTACTAACCAGGCCCAACCCTGCTTAGCTTCCGAGATCAGACGGGATCGGGCTTATTCAGGGTGACAGATGAATTTGTAGATAAGTGAGCCAGAAAAATATGACCAATCAATATATCACAATAATAAAGTATTATTTATGGTACTACATAAAATTATGACAAAAATAATTATTTTACAATTTGTAAATTTCTGTTGTTATTCGTGTATCACTATTATTCCTATTGTTTTAGAAGTCATAAAACATTTTTAAAGGAAAAAAAACTTTATATTTAAGTACCCTTAACATCGCTTTTTTCCTGCTTTTTGAACAAGGAGCCCTGAATTTCCATTTTGCACTGAGCCCCACAATTTAGTTATATAGGCAGCCCTGTCTTTTGAGTTTGCTTACCAAGTTTTTGAAGATAGATAGGTTAGCCTTATGGCCTCCAGGCCTGACACTGACTTTCTATCTTCTTTATCCAGCTGCAGCACTCCCTCCATCCTTGCTCACGTGGTTGGTAGTAGTAATTACAAGAGGTAAACTGTGAAGACTGCAGAGTAAGTTCTTGGACCTGAGACCTTCCTTAATTTCTGTTTCACAAACTAGGTCTTTGTCATTAGATCACTGGTCATTCGATCATTGGCTGGATGGCACCCAAGTCCTTGTCATCCAGTCATTGCCTGCAGGCTTCCCTTGGAGAGGAGCATAACTTTGAACAAGGAAGTTCACTGTAGCTGAGGACAATTCCCATTAAGGGACATAACTGTGAGCCATCAGTAGCTGGGGGCTGTGTAAGTTGGCCCTAAAGAGGGATATGGGCAAAATATGACAGTATCTACTACAGTTTACCCCTTGTACCATTTCATTCATTTCCTTTGTTCCTGGATCCACATATCCTCCTACCAGGGCTACAACACTATATGATCATTATTGATTTAGAGTATGTACAATGTCCTGGAGGATGGCATCCCATCTTTATAGAATATTATCTCCAAGCTGGTGCATCAGTGGCACTATTAATAGGCTGTTTCTCTACTTTATCACATCAACAGCTCCTGGGTGGTACAGTATGTAACAGAATCAGAGCATCCTGTGGTCATGTGCATGCTGTCATGTCTCATTCGCTATAAAGAGGACCCTTCTGTCTGAGGTGATGTTTTGTGAGATCCCATGTTAGTGAACCACATGCTCTGTAAGCCTTCAGGGAGTGGTACCAGCTGAGGCCCGGCAGACAGGAAAGGTAAACCCATACCATAAATATATACTGATCCTAGTCAAGATGAATCATTGCCCTTTCCTTGGTAGAAATCAACTTGCTACCAGGTGGACAACTGGTCTCCTTGAGAAATGGTGCCATATTGGGAGTTTAATATTGGTCTCTGTTAATGACAGGTTAGATGTTCATTAGTGCCAGTAACTAGGTCATTTTTAATGAGGGAGATCTCATGCAGTTGGACTCATGAGTAACCTCCATCACTACCACTGTGATACTTCATTTATGCAGCTATTATGCCACTGTGGCAGTATTGGGGTGGCCAATGACAGAGGATCGCTGATGTCAACTGGCAGAGTTATTTTGACTATGTGGTAAGTCCTAGAGTCCCAGCTCATGATGGGTGGTATGATCACATAGTCACTTGATACCCCATATTTAGATGTGTCATCCAGGGAGCTGCTTTCTGAATAGTATGACATGACCTTGCTCCAGAAGCTAGATCCATACAGCTACACTGTGATTCTTCTATTCACATTAAAGTTTACTATAAACTCCATCCAGCGTCTTATCCCACTACAATTATCTCAAGTATTAGGCCATATAGCCCAAGCCACAGGGCCGCTGGCACCACAGCCTGGACTTGCTACAGAGTTCTTCAACTGCTCTGGGCCCCACTCAGAGCAGGAAGCCTTCTATATCACCCAGTTAACGGGTATCCCCGAGTGCAGGACATGCTACCCCAGACTCTGAGGAGGCTTACCAAACACCAAACATGGCAGTCCTTTCTTAGTAGTGAGATGAAATGCAATAATAAGTTGTCTTTTATTTTGTAGATGTCCCAGCATGCTCCAGTCCACTGGGTCTCTCAAACCTTCACTAATGTGGTTGGGTCCTAATTTTAATAATTTTAATAGGTTTATCTTCCACTCTCTGGAGCTCATTTGTCTTGTCAAGACCTCTAACATATGTACCACTTTTTGCTCATCTGGTCTGATTAACATTACATCATCAACATGGTGCATCTACATGATATTTTGCAGAATGTCCAGATGGTCCAGAGCCCTTCAGATTATGGGAGAGGGTGGGAATGTTAACACAGGCATGGAGCAAGACTATCCATGTTTACCATTGTCCAGCCCACACAAATGCAGACCATTAGAGATGGAAAAGAATGTATTTGCCAGATCTATAGCCACATACCATGTGCTAGAAGTAAAGGTATTATATTGGGCAAAGCAGCTGCAAGTAAGGCTTTTGTTTGACTAAGTGATCTACTTTTATACACCATGATCTATCCAGTTTTTTAGGGGCCAGACTGGTGAGTTAAATGGGGATATGTTGGGGACCACCAACTCTGCATTCTTTACATCATTAAAGGTGGCCCTAATCTCTATCACGCCCCCTCCCCAGGACATAATACTGCTTATGATTTATCCTCTTGGCTTGGTGTACGACAAGAGTATTTCAAAGACTTCTACTTCATCTTCTTTATTGTGGTAGCCCTTATTCCACAGGCCAAGGAACCAATATGGATGGGGGCTCTTTTAACCACTAAGTATGTTAATTCCAGTTAGACATTCAGGGACCAGAGAAATGACTAGTGGGTAAGTTCATGGACCCAAAGGAACCACCACTATTTATTACCTGCCCCCATGTGCTTCCCATTCTAATAAGGGGCCCATGATGGAGGTTTGTGTCTCTAGTATCAATGTATATAAAAACAATCCTTGAAAAAATCCTCATAGTCTCATTTTTCTAAGGCTCTCTTACCCAAGTAAATGGCCACAGGACTCTTTGGAATAAGAATGAACCTCAATAAACAAGAGGTAGGAGTTGATGGCTAAGTACCCCCAGCTTCCTTGCTCATTTGGGAGAACAATTCTGCTCCACACTGTCTCCTAGAGAGTCCCTAGTGCAATTGTGCCCAGGTTGCCCACAGAAGTTACCTGCTGTTGAGTTCACCCTTGATTGGTCTTCTTCCCTGCCCTGGCTCACCTCCCCAGTCCATCAGCATGCTTCTTGTGACCTTCTCCCAAGTGAACTACTTGTACCCACATTCTTGTCTCAGGGTCTGTGTTTCAGGGAACCCACACTAAGACAACAGTGCAGACATAAGGTGACCTTAGAAGTCATCTCATCTCTTCTTGACCTTTAGGCACTTCCGGTCTGTTTGCACAGCTATGCAGAAAAGATTCCAGCATCCTCAGTGGCAACCCAGTCTAACTCAATTCTCATTGTCACACCTTTGCGTTTTATTCTCAATCCTCAATCCCTCCTGTTGGAATTTAAAACCATTTCATCATCTTATGATTTTTTTTTCTTTTTCTCAGAGATGGAGAATAGCTGACCATTGATTTCAGTGTGAGAATCCCTTATATACTTGAGTGTAGGTGTCAATCTTTACTTCTCCATGCTGAATAATCCAGGTTCTTCTAAAGAGTGTCAGTCCTGTTTTCCAGGCTGTAAGCTGTCACCCCCGGCTACTCACCATAGGCAAGCCTGCGGGGTTTGGAAACCACTAGATGCATGTTTTAACCCGAAGAAGTTCACAGAAAGAGAGGTATCCCCGCTGCTGTAAATCACCCTCTCCCTTGCCTCCTCCCCAAAGCCAGAGAGAACAAGCCCCAGATTGCTGTTGAAGGCCATAAATCTTCTCCTCTTTAAAGCACCCCTTTGTCAGGAATGTTCATTGTAGCAGGCGTGCAAGTTCACCAAGGGCTCATAAAACTTGCCCAGGCTTTGTGCAGATGACCCCATAGTCCTGCACCCTAACAATCCCACTCTTGAGCCCACAATGAAATTGTTGCTAAGTTCACCCAGAAACAGACTGTACTCAGTTTGCCTTGTGATTTGTTTGTTAGCTTTACAAATGGCTTTTGAGGCCAGACAACCCCTCCTAACCCTGACTACTTGAGCAGTCAAGCTCAGGAACTTCCTAGGGAACTGTGGGGGCTTTCGGGTCTCCATGGAAATTACAAAACAGTTTATCTTAGTGGGAAAATTGTTGCTGCCCTTGAAGGGTGAGCCAGCATTCGGATAGAACTGGGCTGTCCTGTCTCTGGTGGGCAAAGGTGGTTCGCCTCTTGCCCTCACCAGCATGCTCCAGGACCCACTCCCCGAGAAGTTCCAAGGCCCTTGCCTGGTCACTGATGATGAATCTACTCCAGTAATCCTACCTGCTTTGGTAAGCCACATCTATGCAACACCAATCAGCAGGAGGATGATATTGATCTCCTACTAAGAGTAGTGGTTAAGAGCATAGGCTTCAATCAACCTAAAAGTCCATCCACAGTAGGATGGATATTCGTACAATTGGATATAAAAGAACAAAGCAGAAGTATAAATCTTAAAAGTTCTCATCACAAAAAAAAATTTTTGTTAACTAGACTTAGTGTGGTGATCCTTTCATAATATATACAAATATCAAATCATTATGTTGTATACCTGAAATGAACATAATGTTGTGTCAATTATATATATTTTATATATATCATATATTATATATTAATATTAATATTTTAATATTTAAAATATTTTAAAAAGAACAAAGCATGACTACACACAACCACATGGACTAATCATACATTCTGCAAAGTGAAAGAATTTCACTTTACTCTTATATAAGAGTAAATAGTACACACTTCCATTTATATAAAGTTTAAAAACAGGCAAAACTTAATCTATGGTAGTAAAAGTAACAACAGCAGTTACCTCTCAGAGGCAAAGGGAATGGTACTGACTGGAAAGAGACATAAGAAAGCTCTCTGGGGATGATAGAAATGTTCCATATCTTGATTCATGTACTGGTCACATAGGTATACACACATAGAAAAAAAAGTAATTGTGCTATCTGCTTAAGATCTGTGCTCTTTCCTGCATGTAAATTATAAGTTAGCATGATATTGGGGGGAAAGCCCCAATTTCTGACCTACAGAACTATGAGCAATAAATGACTGTTGTTTTAAGATGCTAAAATTGTGGTAATCTGTTACATAGACATAGAAAACTAATACAACTTGGTTCTAACATTGGTCCTGCCTTTGGAGTTAAACGATTGTAGGTTAAAATCCTTGTTCTGCCACTCGTTAGCCATCTTTTAATTGGGTTATTCAATCTTATTGAGACTTACTGTCCTGGGAATACAAATATGTACCTCATAAGGTTGTGATCCTCAAATATCACAGTGCCTGGCACAGAATTAGGACTCAATATATAACACTAAGTACGGGTGTTACCGGGCCTGGAGGGCAGCTGGTTCAGACTGAGACAAATCAGAAGCACTAGGAGAGAAATTTCTCACTAGATGAAATTGATTGAATACTTGACTTGTCTGAATGTCTTCAGAGGAAATTTAGATACCTGGCAAATTTACAGCTGTATTACTGATAAGTATGTAGAAAACTAAGAAAACCAGAAGCTAAACAACTATTAACTCCAGGGGAAGGATTGTGCAAGGCAAAAAGTAAAAAAATAAATAAATAAATAAGAAAATAACCATAATTCACTACATGGATCAGTTGCATAAAATATTTACAAAACATTTAAACATTTAATAAGACAAATGTTGAATTGTGATCTAATCAAAAGAACAGTATAACTATTGGGAGCATGGGTATAGGGAGAGAAAGGAACACATATGTGAAAAAAGTAGGAGAAGAAATGAAAAAAATTTAAGGAAAAAATAGATTGATAGATTAACTATTATGCTCTAATTTGGTCATCATAAATGAAAGATATTTCAGTCCTTTAAAGATTTTAACTTGTGAAAAAAAGATATAATGATAATATTTTAAGAGGGCAGCAATCAAGATTTGGGGCTAGTTCAGAGTCATCCGGACAAAAAAAAAATATTTTCCTGCAGGGTTCTAGAAAGTATAGAACTTTCTAGCAAGTGAAAAATAAAATTCCTATGTACTTTTTAGGAAGGTAAAAAAAATAATAGTAATAAATGTGAAGGCATCTGCCTGTGCCAAATTTGTGATAGACAAAATGTTATGCAGGTAGCAGTGTTCAGAAGGAGTGTATTTGACATCACTCATTCTCCAAGCTCTCCAGATTAGTGCTAAACATGCCCACATCCAGCTGACATTATGGCTGAGGGCCTTTAACATAATAGGAGCTTATCAGCCCTGGGTTGGTTGATTCGAAATCATTTCCTGTGGTCAAAGTTGGAAGGCTATTTTTAATATGACAATAATAAACTTCCATTTATAATCCACTTTATAACTTTCCAAGTGCTTTCACATACATTCACTGATTTGATTTTCACATTAATGAGTTATTGTTTTCATTAACTTTGGCGGTTGAAACTCAGAGAGGTTAAGTGACATATCCTCGGTCACACAGCAAATTGGAGGCAGGACCAATGTTATAACCGAGTTGTATTAGTTTTCTATGGCTATGTAACAGATTACCACAATTTTAGCAGCCATTTATTGCTCATAGTTCCATAGGTTAGGAGTTGCATCCTTGCATGCCTGGATTCTTAGCTCAGGTTCTCCCACAGCTAAAATCAAGGTGTCAGCCAAGGCTGCAATCTCACCTGGAGCTCAGAGTCCCCTTTCAGGCTCATTCAGGCTATTGTCAGTATTCAGGTCCTTGCCATTGCAGGATTGAGGTGCTCATTTTCTTGCTGGCTTTTGGTCAAGGGTCACTGTCAGCTCTTAGAGACCACTTTCAGGTCCTCGCCACTTGACCCCCACTACTTAAAGCCAGGAATTGAGAATCTCCCTGGCACCAAATGTCTTTCAAGTGTTGGATCCTTCTCATTAGGTAGAGCCCAGTCCCTTTTAAATACTTGCCTGATTAGGTAAGGCCCACCTAGGATAATCTCCCTTCCTTAAAGTCGACTGTGCAATACAGCATAACCAAATCACAGGATTGTTATGCCACCATATTTATAAGTCCCTCTCACACTCAAAGAGAAGGGATTCTATAAAGCATGGACCCCTGGGGACCATCCAGCATTCTGCCTACTGCAGGAAGTGTGCTGGAAATAGCATTCTCCCCACTGTAGCCAAGGCTTCCTTGGCTACTCATTTTGAGAGCTCCATGCTCATCCCAGATTATAAAAAAAAAAAGACACATCATTATTAAAAGTCTGCTTAAAGGGATGCCTCTGAGCTGATACATTATAGTGAGGCTGTTGAGATTGTGGAATATGTCTGCTTCAGCTCATTACATCAAAGATTTATAATATATTCCAGGGTCCTATATGGTCAATGCAAATTGTGATAGCCAGAGTTTCTTAAAAGAATCATTTGCAAGAAATAAGCCAGTCACAGAAAGACAAATACAGTATGATTCCACTTATATGAATGGTCATTGATACTAGAGTAGTCAAATTCACAGAAACAGGAAATAGAATGTTGGTTACCAGGGCCTGGGAGGAGGGGTAATGGGAAATTATCATTTAAAGGAAATGGAGTTTCAGTTTTTCAAGATGAAAATGTTCTAGAGATCTCTTGCATAACAATGTGAATATACTTAGCACTACTGAACTGTACACTTAAAAATGGTTAAGATAGTAAACATTATGTTATGTGACTTTTTTTACCACAGTTAAAAATAAAAATAAATTTAAAAATAAAAAATGAATCACTTACCAAAGCTGTTTGTGATCTGAAGTACAAAAGAGCTCTTCAAAACAGCCTCAGGGGCAGGAAGTTACTAGAATATTGTAGTGGATATGGAGGATTTGCTCTCTTGACATCAATCCCATCATCCTTCTCTGTGCTTTCCTGTACTAGGGAGCCTGGAAAGCTAGGGTTCTGAGTTCTAATTGGATTCTATCAATCAGATGCTCTTGTGGGTGACTCAGAGTGTAGGAGTAAGGCTGAAGCCTCATGCCATTAACGAGATGGTTCCTGCAGCAGTTTGCCAGTGCCCAACACTAGTCTCACAGGTGTCAATTGGCAGTTGCAACAACAGCGTAAGAGTTTTTCTGATCCCTAGATCACAGCTAAAGCAGCATGCTCTGATGCCATCAGTCTCCGTAGAACCTTCTAGTCTCCTACCTTCCTGGTTAAGGTAGTGGTAGAGTAGCTGCCCTTGGCAGGCTGGTAGTTCTGTGGTGTCATTCTGAGAGTCATTCCTGGAGGGCTAGCCCAAAGCCTGATCCTCCTTTCCTTACAATAATTTTGCAAATACTCTAAATCCTTTTCTACTTGAACTAGCTAAACTTTTCTTTTGCCTGCAACTCAGTCCTGAGTGTTAGTCACGGGTGATGGTCAGGCCAATAGATGCTTTAGAATTTGATCATTCCATCAGGTTAGGGTTTGGTGGCACTTGGTAGAGACAAGCCTCTGACTTTTTCTAGGGCTGTGCTGGGTACCTACTGTGTAAATGAAGAATTTAGCAATTCTCCACATCTGCCCACTTTTGCCCTGCCCCTTTATGCTGAGCCTGGTACTCAACTGGACCCCTACTACTGTCATTGGGCAGTGCTCTCTCCTTTCCCTTTTTATAGCTTTTTGAAAAACTTTTTCCCTCTACTTGAGTTCTCTATCTGACTGTAACAGACCACAAGGCATTCCCCCACCTCTTTCTTGCTAACAGAACCCAATTTTGTTTGGGTATTAGACAAAGATATCTTAATTTTAGGTAATATGTTCTATGATGGGTTTGTGACCCAGTCCTGGCTAATAAGGGAGCCTCTTAAGGAGCTTCTGAAGAGAATTTTTCTTCCTGAGAAGAGGTGAGAGTGAGGGAATTTTCTTATTGCCTGTCTATGACTTCTTCTAAAATACCTACTTGATGCCAAAACCTACAGCAGCCATTTTAATACCATGAGATGACAAGAATGGGAAGAAAAAGCCAATAGCTAAGGATGGCAGGGCAGAGTGGCTGACAGAACCAGGTCCTCCATGCAGTTAATGAACCATGGACAAATCCTGGAACTACCTATCTCCAGACTTCTTGCTAGCTAAGCAGTAAATGTCCTTAAGATTTAAACTGCTATTACTTGGATTTGGGGTCACTCAAGGCTAAAAAGACTTCCTAACTAACATATCTAGCCCATTCCTGATAACTCTCAGCAGATGCCCTTGCCTTCAACTTTGCTGCTCATCGCTCCCCCGACACACAAGCATTCTCCTGTCCTTCTTGTCTCATAGCCAAGGGCCTCTAATCTGTTGGTAGGCTAAGCTCTCCTTTGTGCTCTAGATACCAGCCCTGCCCCTCTGCAGGAACCTCAGAAATCATATCCTTTCTCTCTCCATATTCCACTTTCTGGCAGCCCCTTTCCAACTGTGGTCTTGAGTTAGTACCCAAGGCTGTGTGTACTGCACTGAGTGGACATATCTCATCCTAATCACCAGGTAGCTGCTTCTAAAGAGTCCCTTCCTGGTACCCTGGGCAAGCTCTCAGAGGTGAAAGAAGCAAGAGGTTAAGGTCTTGGAACTGTTCCCTGACCCCAGAGTAAGTGGTTGCCTAAGACTGTGTATATACCATGAGTACACATACCAATGCCTGCTTTCCACTGCAAGGCTTACTTTCCTTCTGAGTTTTCTTCTTATTTTTATTGAGGACATATTTTCTTTATCTTTAAGGTTTTTATAGTTTTGTATCTCAGCCTCATTTTAGTATATTCTGTTGTTATGATTTATGTTTTTACTGGCTCTTTATCCTAGCACATTAACATGTTTAAGTTTGCCACAGCTTAAAAAAAATAAAATAAAAACCCCTTCTTTGACCCTGCATTCTCACTGAGTTTCAGCATTCTCTCTCTCTCTCTCTCTCTCTTCTCTTCATCATGAGCTCTGTGGAATTTGTCTGCACTCATGGTATTTCTTCACATCCCACTCAATCCTGAACCCTCCTCTCTAAGACCAGAAGTTCAGCCCAGCTTCACTTAGCAAAGCAGGGATTTTATTGGCAGGATGCTGGGAATCTCACCTGACTGTGGGAAGAAAAGAAGAAAGGGGATGCAAATGGGCCACCAGGACCCCTCAGACTTTTTTCTTGTGCCCCCATACTCTCTCTTCTCCTAGCTTTCTTTGGAGTGATGTCATTCTTCCCTCCACATGACTCCCAGCTGCTCTAAAGCCTTCTACCCAACAGTTCCCCTTAGCTCCCATTTGAAAATTGCAGGGAAGAATTCTGATTGGTCCAGCCTGGGTCAAGTATCTTCCCATAGATCAATCAGCCATGGCTCCAAGATGCAAAGCCACATAGCCAAGATAAAGCCTCAGAGAGAGGAGTCATAAGCCAGCTTCTCAGCTGGCTTCCTCCTCACCAATAGCACTTGCTTGAAACTACTTTCATTCACCTGTTAGTCCCCTTTTCCCCTGCATAGCTCAGGCATGACCTCTTCCTGTGTGCTTCTTCCGAATGCTAACACCTGCCTGAAGCCATGGAGGTCTGCTCTGCCCATATATACAACAGATCAGCAATTCCAAGAGATTACCGCACCTCCAGTTGACTTCAACCATGACTCTTGGGTGCATATATAGCCCAGTTTCCTCAGCCCTCAAGAGGATGAGTTGGTGGCCACAGAGATGTGTACCCAAGTCCCTTTCAAGGAGGCACTTTTTGCTCCAGTATCATCAGACAGCCTTCAATTGCTGAAAACCACCTCACCCCAAGGCACTTCCTTCCTGGGGTAACTCACATCACTCACTGTGGGACAACTCTCACAGGCCACATAGGCTTCAGCGTTCTCCAGGGGGTTAGTCCAGGCTTTGCAAGCCAGCTTTGCAGTTCGAGTTCTCTCTCTGCCCAGTCCCACTTCTTCCCCCTCCTTTCACAGATGTTTTCCCTAATAAGTACTTCACATGCCAAACTCCATTTCAGTTTCTGCTTCTAGAGAACCTAACCTGTGACAGATGCCCCTCAGCTGTGTGTCCCACACCATCTCCCAGAGGTCCCTGTAAGACTGAGCTCCAGTTGCCCGCAGTAGGAACAATCTCCCTCTATTGGCTGCCTTCCTTCCCTGTCTCACTTCCCCATTCCCCTTACTCTCTGAATCTCTTAAAATCTACTTGCTCTCAAGTCCTTCTCTTGTGAACAACCCAAACTCAGACACCAGGATTATGTAAGAGAGGGAGAAATTTTCCTCTACACCTTCTAGGTTCTTTCAGCTGGTCTAATAATTAAACCAACATGAAACAGATTACCAAGAGAAAATAACCAAATTAAATTACATACATATATATGGGAACCCCACATACATGAGAGAGTCAGAAATCCCACGTATATGAGAGGTTCAGAGACAGAGGGAAAATGAAGCATATATGACATTCTGAGCTAAGGATAAGATGAGGTACCTTGGGACTTCAGAGGAGAGGAAAGTTATTTGCAGGATGATAAGAGCAGAAGTTCAGTAATTAGATGTTTGTCCTATCATATAGATAGGTCATAAAAAGTTGTTTCTAGTAATAACTGTTATTATGGGCAAGGCCCCCAATTTGAATTCTTTAAGAGAGGTAAAATTTTCTCTTGAGCCCACAGGGTCTCAATTGTGTTCTGCTCAAAATAATCCACATGCCAAACTAGCACATCTTGGAGAGGTCTATTTTGAACTCCATCAATTATGACTTTGTTAAATCCAGAGTCCCATCCTTTATCTTCAACATGTACTGCAGTGACCATGAGCTATTTGTAAAATGCTTTCCTCTCTCAGCTAGCTGGGTTTCCTGCCCCTTTACTGCTCACTGCTTTACCTGCCCTTCTTTCTTTGCCCACTCCCAGGATTACAACTCAGCTTCCTCCTACACTCAACACTTCACAGGGGATCTCAGTCAGTCTCCTGGAGTTGACCACCACTACACAGGGATAACCCACACTGTCTGTCTCCTACCCAGCTATCTCTCTCTTGAGCTCTGGACTCAGATACCCAACTGCCTCCTGGCCATCTCTACATGTATATCCTACATATGCTTCAAATCAACGTGGCAGGACTGAACTCATCACCTTTTTCTAAGCCAGCTTCACCTCCTACATTCCCCTTCTCAGCAAATAGTATCACTGTTTGCTGTCTCCAAATTCAGTTCTCTGAGAGTCACCCAACCTCCTACTCATCTCCCCACTGCCCCATTAGCACTTTCTTGTCCTGGTGCGAACCTACCCTTCACCCCCAATTCATTTCCCCACTCCCAGGCTCTGCCCTCCATTAACCATGTGATTTTGGATAATTTACCAAATCTCTCTCAGCCTCACTTTCTACATCTGTAAAATGGGCTGTTAATAAAAGTACCTACTCTATAGAGTTGCTGTGGGGTTTAAAAGATTTGCACATGTAAAATGCTTAGAAAAGTGTATGGCACATAGTAAGTACTCAATGATTGTTAGCTTTTTATAGTTGTTTATTGTTATTTATTTTTACCCTTCTTAAGGACCTCATCAATTTCCATCTTGTACTATAGCTGCTTAGATGCCATCTTTAAATGCCCTGCTGGTCTGCAAGATTTTGAGGGCAGTGCTATATCTTATTCATCTATCTATCTGTCTATGACCAATGTCCTTCCAAACCTAATTACTTTCAGCCATACTTCCTCTCTGGTAGCATTGGAGTAGCTGGGGAATTTTTTTTTAATATCCAGCAAAGGGGAAGTTGAGTTAGGGATATATTCAATTTGAGCTAAGTAGGATATTTTATATGTGTTTTTAAGATGTTGCTAACCATTGCAGTGTAAGAATAGCTTCTAAGAACACTCTCACCACCCACTGGGCTGACTCCTCAGGTTGTATAATATGAAGATTCAGGCCCAGAGGTTGTATCTAAATGGAAACATGTCTTATGGTACCCAGAACCAGAAGCATATGTAGTGGAGGAGGAACAAGGTTTGAAAGGTATGGAGTCAGAAGCTACTCTGTGGAAAATTCTTCCAATCTAATCATCAGACATGAAAAATTATAAGCAGGAGTTTAGTTCTTATTCGTCCTCAGACAAAGGAAATTCTCTTCTCTCAGGAATATATTCAGCAATGCAATGTATATGATGATTATGAATGCACCATATATTTTTTTCCTTTCTCATGGAATGTATGTGGAGCAGAATTTATCAGAATTCCTGGTTTGTAGGACACAAACCTATAACAGTATAACCAACAGTGAGTAGATCTGTCTGTGAAGTCACATGTTTTATCCACCCCAATGAATTGCACCATATCTTAGAGTATCTGATGCCTCTTGTTCTGATGAAGTCTGGCAGTTCCAGACAAAACGACAGGCAAAATGGCCACTGACACAGTAAAATATCCTGAAGAAACATATTTATCAATGAGTCAATTTTTATCCCATAAGAGTAATTCGATTACATAATTATGTAGCCCAGTACCATGTAGTGGCAATTTAAGAAGGCATTTGAATTGCTTTTTATGCCCTAATTTCAGATTAACTTTATATATTTTTTTCAGAATTATTGATCAAACCAAAAGTCAATCACTGAGTATGCAGCCAAAAGTTGTAAGATAAAAAGTACTGTAGAGGTGTGTTAAGCAGTTAAAATATATTATGCTACCTTGTCTGGATTTTGTGAGGTTTAGGTATTTGTCAACTCTTTAAAATTCAGAATATCTTATAATTTCTCATCATACCTAATTTTATACCTATAATCTTATATTCTCTTACTTAAAGGGAGGCCTCAAAATTGTATAAGTTTCAGGCTTACAAAGTCTGGGTCTTCCTCTGATATCACCCCACAACTTGACACATGTGTGTGCCCTCATCATCCCTGTTCTGGTACCCACAACACACACACCCCCACACACACATTTCTATGGCCAAGCATGCTGGGAGGTGGCTCTTGACAGAGGAAAGAAAGGGACAAGTAAAAATGCATGGTTCTATCATGTAATAGAGCTGGGACTTGGAAATCACAGAGGTGAAATGGTGGGGCAAATTCAATCAACCAACTCTCACTTTGGGGACTGAGGCACAGGGATGTTTGGCAAATAGAAAAAGATGGGGAAAGAAAAGACCCAGCATAGGTTGCAGTTCTGTGTTTAACCACAAGATGGAGGTAAAAGAGTGGTCCCTCCATTCCTCCAAAAACTCATTAAGAGCTAATCAAGGTAAAGCGGGTTTTTCATGTTTCCTGCCCGTGCCTTCTCCCCTTTGACAAGCCTCAGTGCACTTACTATTGTTCCATTCTTTTTGGTTAAAGTCGTCACAAATCTGCATTTTTGTTTGTTAACTCAGCTGTAGCCCGCAGTTTGTCTTCTAGACAACTTTCCCTGCTTCTTATGGTTAAGGATTATGTTCTTATTAAGTATTATTACAAGAATTTTCTGACTCAGAAGTTTCAGGACTTAAAGCTATAGTCTTAGCTCAATAATTGCCTGATTATCTGCTGCTATGCTTGGAAATTTCATTACCTGGTTTCTTTTTCACATTCACTTCTCCATACCACCCAGTCAGGACTCTACACAGAGCACTATCAGAGACACCAGCCCCCATCTGTCTAAGAGAGATATGGTTCCATCTAGTTTTACTGGGCCCTGCAAAAGCTGAATTACTCCTATGTTAACCATAAGAAACCAGGGCGACTTGCCTAAGACAGACAATGATCAAAATAGACTGTCAGGATTCCTGGATCCAATCCTCCATTTTTCAAGCTGACTTTGGACACTATCACCCTTCTCCCCTCCCTGCAAGATTTTGGCAGGCCTTAAGCCCTTTAGGCCAAAACCATTAGCTCAGAACACTTTGCAAAGAAAGAATGGTGCAGTGACCAGAACTGCCCACCTTCTTGACCTCTTTTGAGAGCTTTGCCTGTCACTGAGAGCCCTTCACCCAGACATGTACTTGGCACATTGGTGGGGTCTCTTGCCAGAAAACCATGCTAATAATGAAAGGGCAAAGAGCACAGCCTAATAGCCACCATGCTGCTACCCTGAGTGCTCAGATACACGAGCTCCTGCCTCTCCAGCAATCAAGACTACATTGTTTGTCTTTGATGAGTGTAAGCTTGTCTTAAAGTAATGGCGCTACTGGCTGAGATTGGAAATTACAGCTGTGTAAGAGGACATGGCAAAGCTGACTGACCCATGGTCGCAGCAGCTCTTAGCTGCACCCTTAGTAAAATCTCCCTTGATCCTTGACTGCTCCAGGATTGACATATCCCATAGGACAATAGGTACTTTTTCAAAGCAGGTGGAGGCAGCAGAATCAGAAACATCATGAGTTGTTTCCCCTGCAGAGAGTCTCTCTGGCTCCAGATCCTCGTTATTCTGTCTTGCTTTGTAGAAGTATCCCACTCTGGACAGCAGCTTGGGTTCTCTGGTTGGGCAGAACTGGAGAACCAGTTCTGGAAAAGGAATTAGGGGACCTAGATTCAGATGCCAGCTATGTGATTGTGACATCTCCCTTCTTCTCCCCAGCTGCAGGAAGTGACACCAGCAGACAACCCCCAAATATCAAGCCCTCCAGGTAAAGCCACACCTTTTCCCAAGGTAACCCACCTCCAATGACTGATTGACAAAGGGGTATTAAAGCCCAGCCCTTTCACTGCACCTTGAGACAGCTCCAACAGTCAGTCATTTTATCTTTCAAACTCCCAGAGTTGGCTAAGGCTTCCCTGAAAATTGCATTGCAGCTCAACTTTTTCCTCTGTCCACTCTTGTGTTCTCAACTCCCTTCCTTGGGGTGGACCCCAAGGGATCTCCCTAATAAACCTCCCACATGCTAAACTCCATTTCAGGGTCCTCTTATGAAACCCAGCATGAGACAGTGATCTTGTAAATATCCTTTCTGAATCATGTCAGGAGTCTGTCCAAAGCCATAGAGCTAGGTTTAATGCTACCCCTTGTGCCCCCTTTGTGTTCATTTTTTGCAGCTGCCTGCTACAGATCCTATCAGCTCTTAGGAACTAAATGCACCAAAGAACCCAGTGTGTCAGAAGCCTGAGAACCAGTCACAAACATGTGTTCACACACAAAAGTAGCTGCTCACCAAGGCAGGCTAGAGAACAGTGCTGGGATTCTGTAGCTCTCAACCCCAATTCAAACAGCACTGCTGTATTTGTTTTTTGAGCCCTCCTGCTGTTTAATTCTAAGGAATAATTTCCCCACTCAGTCCCCCTACCATGGAGAAAAGCCAAGGAGGTTGTCCACTCCCATTAAAGGTTGTCCAATATTGATTAATCTTTGCTATCTCTTTTCCTATAGGGCAACCCTATCCAAGAAATAAAATTCAAGTCACATGTGTAGTCTTAAATTTTCTAGTAGCCACAAAGTGAAAAGAAACAAGTGAAATTGATTGCAATAATATACTTTAATTAACCCAATATATGCAAAATATTATTATCTCAACATGTAATCAATACAAAAATCATAAATCAGGTATTTTAAATTCTGTTTGTTCATAATAAGCCTTGAACTCTGGTGTGTATCTGACATAGCACCTCTCAACTTGGACTAGTCACACTGTAAGCATCCAGTAGCCACTGTAGTGACCATATTGGACAGTCAGGCACAAATTCTAAGTAAAGAGAGTTGCAGAAGAAGGCACATGAGAAACTGGGATACTAAAGTTGAGCACTTCTGCTTCTAGGGCTGATGAATTTAAGCCTGAACTCAAAGGTTCTTGCTGGCCCTCACCTCTCATTTCTCTATAAATTAGGGATAATGCTGTATCAGCTTCATAATGCAGATGTGAGACTATAACAAGATAACATCACTAAAGCACCTGAGATGCCTGTAGATTTTCCAAAAGCAATGGCTTTCTTACTGTCCCCTCAACCCCACCAACAGTTAGCAACATCAGCCAGATCTGAGGCTCATGATGTTTGAAAGCATTACCAAAGACATCTTTATTTCAAGTTGCATGTGTGTGCCTCATACAAATTCTTAACTAATTTTCTAATCCAAATCAGGAAAGGAAGCATTTTGAGAGAAGTATAATGTTACGTGTTCCTTTAGAATGTAAAATGTTTAATTAGATGCCAAGGATTGAAAATCTTGATTCAGAGCCTGAAATGGCTAATAAGGTTTTATTGTTGCTATTACTTAGAGTTTTTATAGAACTTTAGGCTGGCAGAGTGCTTTTCAATCACTTGAGAAAATCTAACTTTGTTAACAGTGAGATGAGAAAAATGTTCTATTCATCAGGAGAGACAACATACATAATATTTTAAGTATTTAAGAATTATGACCCTGCTGTGAGAACTACTGAAATTACCTTCTACGTGGATGCAAAAGATTCTCATTACAGGCACAGGACATTAATGCAGACACCAATGTTATTACCCTGCTGAGTGTGCAGGGGTGAACTTCTGCAAGTCAGGAAATAGGCAAGTTTCTAAAACAAATATTAGCTGGCCCTAGTCACACATATGGGGCTTTTTGCCCATACGTGATTTTTGAACATTTTTCTAAAGGAACTCTTAAGGTTTTATGGGTGATTGTATAATAAAATCACACATAGTTCCAATACAGTTTTATTTATGACTGCCCTGGGTCACCAAAATCTCCCAGGATTCTGCTGTTGGGGCTGCTGCAATTGAAGACAAATTTGCACCAATTCCTCTATAAATATTATCAGTAGGCAGCATTGGCTGGAAAGCATGTGAAAAATGGATTTCCCTTCCCATATGCACCAAAGGCAAATTCAGGCCCACTAGCTTTTTGGATATATCAATTAGTTTCTGCTGCAACAATACTGCTTAACAACCAAGTCAAAGCTCAGTTGGCATACAACAATAAGTACTTACGCATCTGGACAGTTGGCTAGGTGGCTCTGATGATCTCATCTGGACTCACAGCTGGTTGGTGGCTGATCTAGGCTGGTCTCAGCTCCACTACACTCCACGTGTCTCTCATGGTCCAGCAGGCTAGCCCAGGCATATTATAGCGTATATGGCAGATGCCCAAGAGAAAGCAAGCTCCAATGCGCAAGGCATTTTGAGCCTCTTTGTCATACCTATTAATAATGGCCTGTTGGCCAAAGCCAGTCATGTGGCCGAACTGGCAACCAGAGCTGAGGTAGATCAACTCACCGACTGTGGCAAGGCACTACAAAGTCACATGGGCAAGGGCACAGAAGAAAGGAGGGGTGAGAATTATGGCCATCTGTGTGAGCTATCACAGGTGAGAATGAATTCGAATAATTTTTTTGAAAAGGAAAGGCAAAAACAATAAATTTCATCAATGTATGCATCTATTTTGACTGAGAGAAAAAGTTTTCAACTGGCAATACCAAGTTAATGTCAACCCACTTCCTATCCTCACCTCTTGGAACAGTTCCTAGGCCAAAAGTCATGGGAAATTTTTGACTGAGCTCCAATGGGCACATTTTGACAGAGTGTGAAGCAAGAATACTTTTTCAAGCATACCCCTTTATAAACAACACATAGGAGAGTAGCCCATAGCACACTCCTGCCTGTCTCCTTATAGTAACCTCCACTTACGACCTGAAGCACTGTGCAGAATTCTACTCATAAAGCAGAAGGACAGAAGTTACAGGCCCCTGTGGCCCTATCTTGTCCAGGTTTGGGTGGTGGCCACGCATTCTGAGAGAGACTCTGCTCTCTGCCATTAGGCCAAGCATCAGCTGGCCCTATGCCAGGCTAGCATTCATGCCCATCTGTCAGGGTGGCACCTGGCCCTCTTCTAGAAGCAGATGGTTTCAATTGATCTTTCCTTGCCAGTCTTTCCTGCATTAACACTCCAAGCCTGCTCTACTTCATCCTGGAACTTAATGGAATCCTCACATGCTCTACTTTCCTGTATCTTTTCCCTGGTAGCCAAATTCTTTTTCTTTTTCCTTTTTCTTTCTTTTTTAAGTTTTTAGTTTTCTGCAATAGTAGGGTTATAAATGGATTTGCATATATAGAGAGAAAAATCAATAGTCTGTATTTTCTAGGGTAAAATATAACCTACAAAGCACTGACAATTATAAAAAATCATTTATTTCTCCATTTCACTGATCTTGACATACAGCTCACCTCATATTCCTAGACCAAACTGACTTTGGCCTTCCTGGATGGATATAGGAGACTTGGCTTAACAAAACCTCTCAACGTAAGACAGAAAATATGAAGACCAGTACCACTACACCGTGAGCCTCAGGCTGACAATTTATTGGCCAAGAAGACAATACAGATTTAAAAGTTATTTTGTTTTTAAAGGAAAAGTATGAGATAAGGCAGCTAAATATTATGGCTATTCCAAAGGCAAGATTGCACTTCAGCCCTGAGGCTCCAGCAGGAGAAGGGACAGGTGGCCCTGGTGACCTCTGGTCCAAGGACAGCAGGGCACCTCTCCTTCCCCCATCTCCATGCTCTGGCCTGCTGATCTTTGCCTGCAACCCATCCTATGGAGGTTTAGCTTTGCTCAGTGGGGCTGCCCAGCAGCATTCAACAATGTACAAATCATAGCCCTGGTTGAGTGTTTCTCCTGCTATATGCCTGAGATGCCACCATTGGGGTGAATTAAAGAAGAAAAAAAGACCTATAAGCAAACACTTCAATATGCATGGAATAGCTCTGGCCAATACAAACATAGCGCAAGCCACAGATGTAATTCAAAATTTTCTAGTAACCATGTTTAAAGAAAGAAGAAACAGGTAAAATTAATTTTAATAAGTTATTTTATTTAACCCAATATATCAAAATATTATTGTTTCAATATATGACCCATAGGAATGGTTATTAATGAGACATTTTACATTCCATCTTGTGTACTAAGTCTATGAAACCCAGTGTGTCTGTTACACTTACAGCACATCTCAGTTCAGAATAGCCACATTTCAAGTGCTCAACAACCACATGTAGCTAGTGGCCACCATATTAGTGCAGGCCTAAGGTATTTCCAGAAGGGAATCCTTAAAACATTTAATGGGGGTTGCCTCTCAGGCAGAGAACTAAGGGACTGGGGGATATGGATGACAACCTTATTTTAACGATAAACACTTTTGTATTGCTTGAGTTATGTATCAAGTATGTGGATTACATATTCAAAAAGAAAGGAAAACCGCATACCCTGATATTTTTTGAGCTGTCGGTGGAAATGTATGCCCACACCACTGTTCCCGAGGGGATTGGCACTGCTCTATTAGTCAGGGTTCTCCAGAGAAACAGAACCAATAGAATATTCTTTTAAATTACATTTAAATGTGTTTTTACTATATCAGCACTATGCTAATTGCTTTTAATCTTCACAAAAATCTCAAGGTGGAAAGTATTGTGGGCTCTGTTTTACAATATGGAAACCAAGACTCTGAGATGTTAAGAAACTGGCCAGCTAGTAAGAGGTGGTACTTGAGTTTGAGCTAATTCTGTCTGACTTCAAACCTAGCAGATAAAGATAAGGAGAATGAACACAGATGGTCCAATAAAAGAAATTTATTATAAGGAATTGGCTAATGTGATTCTGGAGTCTAAGTCTCACGAACTGCTGTCTGTAAGCTAGAGACCCAGGTGGGTGGTGGTGTAAGTCCCAATCCAAGGGAAGAAAACCAATGTTCCAACCCAACAGTCAGGCAGAGAGCAAATTTTCCCTTCTGTCTCAACAGATTGGATGAGGCCCACCTACATGGGGCAGGGAGGCAATCTACTTTACTCAGTCCACTGATTTTAATGTGAATCTCATTCAGAAACACCCTCACAGACACACCCAGAAATCATATTTAATCAAATATCTGGGCACCAAAGGGCCCAGTAAAGTTAACACATAAAATTAACCGTCACATCTACTTCTAGAAATCTATCCTAAATAAATGACTAGACAAGAGACCCAGTGTGTTATGGACAAAGATGTTTGTTTCATCATCTTCGTTCTTACTGGAAAATTGAAAACATCCTAAATGTTGTAAACAGATGTGCGGTGAAACTGCACCCTCTGGAGGGGGTGGCTTCTAAAAATAGGCAGTAAGAAGAAATCACCAGCAGTCAAATTGCCCTTAAAAATAATTTAGACAGCAACCTATTGGAAGCACAGCACTAAATTCTACCCAGCAAGGTCACTATTTCTGGGGGTGAGCCCCTGATGAAGTAGTTCACTTGCATTTAGAAACCTCACTGTGTGAAAAATGTATACCCTAGACATTATTAGTATCACCTGGCAAGATGGAAAAGAATTTGAATTGAAAGCAACTGAGGAAATTGAAGATTTGTGGCTTCCATCTCATGCTCATTCTTTGAGTAAATTAGTGGACAGAATCACTCCTGTTATTTAAATTGTTTTCGCTTGCTCTGCAAAGTGTAGACAGTTCAATCGACATACTTTAAAGGGGTTTATGGTGTGACTATGCTGCATATTGACATGTGCATAGAAAGAATAAAGTATGTAATGGTATGCCACAAAATGTTATGTTTTTATCTCTAGTCAGAATAACAGATTACTTTTTTCCTATGTCTTCTTTTCTTGTGTTTGTGTATGTACATGTTTATCTGTACTTTTTACATTTTTCCCCAATGGATAGCTTGGAGGTGAATTTTGCATTACTTCTGGAATATAAAAATAATAATTTTTAAGCCAGTGCTAGCTAGCCCACCATGAAGTAACCCACCCAGGCCAGAAGAGTTGCAGGCTTCTCTGGATTCCCCCCACCCCCACCAAGGCATCCTAAAAAGGGGAAATGCCTTCAGGAACAGGTGAATTCTCTTTGCCACACATTTAAAGGGATTAAGGAAGTGTTAGAGATGGTGCTGGTACTCATAGGAAGCCAAGGTCCTGCTGAGGCCCCCTGAGGACAGCAGCTCCCCCAGATAGCTCACCTGCCCAAACTCAGTGCCAGAACACCCTGGGGCTCAAAAAAAATTAGAAATGTTTTCTGCAGAGATGACTTCCCGCTGGAGGACCCAGCTTCCCTGCCTCTTCCCTTTAGAGCTGCAGTAGGGCTTCTGTGGCCACCCTGTAGATTGTCACGCCACATACTGAGCTAGCATAGCTAAACTACCAGCCTTGGCACAGCAGGAGGGACTCCAGCAGACACAGGACACATTTCAGAGGGAAAAACATGGCCTGGCAGCACTCAGTGAGGCACAGGTTTAAAGCATGAAACAATCCCTTACAGCAACTTGCTGTCATTTCATTCAGTAAGCTCCAGCCTGTAAAGATATTAATGAGAATCACTCCCATGTCCTGGTGGCTCACCCTAGACAGGACTGTATGGACAAGCTCTCATTTCATCTGCATCACAAGCCTCCAGGAAGGTGTTGCCACAACTACCACACAGATGAAGGCAGGCAGGCACAGGGAGGCAAATTAACTCACCTAAGTGTTCCCTGGACAACTCTGAGGCAGAGGTGAGCACACAGGATGTTTATTAAGTCCCCTTGGAAAGGAAGAGAAGGAAGCAGGAAAGGGAGGGCAGAGGGTGAAGTCAGCTGTGATGCAGGCTCAATGACAGCCTTGGCCACCCCCACTGGAAGCTCTGGAGCAAGAATGGCCCTTCTGAGTTGTTCTGAGTTACACCTAGATGGCCAGATTTTTATACTTCAGCACTACTGGTCAATGTATAAGGCCCACCCCAGAAGACTGTGACCTTGGTGAGGTGCACTCTGGAGCAAAGGCAGACTCAGAAGGGGCCGAGAGCTGAGAGCTGTCTGCTAATCACACTGCTGATAATATCGCAATTTCCTGCCATCCCCTTCCCCTGCATCTTGCAGTTCAGCAAGCCCACGCGATCAGTTCTGCCCACTGAGTTGTGAGCTGAAGTGACAAGTGTCACTCCCCAGCCCAGTGTCAGTGTGGGAGGGGCAACACAAGGGCATGAATATGAGGGGGTGAGGTTCATTAGACATCACCAAATGGAAGTCTACCACAGTGGTCAAACAGTCATTCATTTATTCCATGCATTCATTCATTCATTAAATCTTTTAAGCATCTTGCATGAGCCCAGCACTGTGCTAGGCTCTGGAGATTAAAAGATGAGTAAGCAGGGTCATTGCCCTCAAGGTGCTCCACATGTCACAGGGGAGGTAGGTGCAAGCAAATAATTGCAATATCCTGTTTTCATTTCTATAGGAGAAGGGAGCACTGTCTGGAGGAGTCCAGAGAGGCTTCCTGGAGGAGGTAACACATGAGCTAGCTCTAAAAGGGCAAGTAAATGATGACCAAGCAGATTGGGGGCAGAAGACCCTTGCAGGCAGAAAAAGTAACACCTCCAAAGACCTCAAATGTTGTAAGAGTTGTGGAGAGAGCTTCAAAGTGACTGGAGTGTAGGGTGTGTGGTATGTGAATGCCAGGCTAAGGTGTTTTGATTTGATGCTAAAACCTGAGGAATCAAAGGAGATCTACCTGCAAAGAAGTAGTCTGAGACGAAGTCTTTCTAGGAGATAACTCAGAAAGGTGGAAGAAGAAGTGGCAAAAAAATTAGAAGAAGACCAGGTAGAAGGCCACTGCACAAGTTCTGGAAAGGGATGACAAGGCTCAAACTAAGACACAGGGTTAAGGATTGAGGCCAGAGAGCAGATTCAAACAGAATATCTAGGGTTTAAGGACTAGATATTGGAATGCGGGCCTGAGGATGACTAATTCTAGATGATTGGCCTGAGTTCTTTAGACAGAGGCCTGGAGTGAAGATGACCAGTCTATTAGACCTTTTTGTAACTTGATATAAATTTGTTCTAACACTCTGCTTAACAGTTTTCTGGTCTATAGTTTGGTCCCTGGAGGAGATCGATGTTCCCAAAAGAATGTCCTATGCAGATCAAAGGCTTATGTTCAGGACCCAGAGAGGAATATCTAGTCAAAAAACACAGGCTTCTCTTACCTTTTTCTCTGCTATTAAGAAATTAGGTCTCATTTTCACATTTTGGCTAACGTTCTTCCTTCTGGAACAGATGGGTGCATTTTCTCCTCTACATATAAGGGTAGAGATGACATCACTTGCTGATGGATTGAATATAGGGTGTGAAGGAATGAGCAAAGGTGAGGATAACACCAGGCTTTGGGGCTGAGTGACTGGAAAAATGGAGTTACCATTTATTGAGATGGGGAAGACTGTGGGAGGAGCAGGTTAGGGGAGGTAGGAGTTTAATTTTAGACATGCTATAGATGAGATGCTATTAGGCATGCAGGTGGAAAACTCAAGAAAGTGGTTGAATATATTAATATAAAGTTCCAAAACATTACCCAGAATGCAGCAAAGAAAAAAAGATGAAAAATATAAAAGAGAGGTTCATAGATATGGAAGATAGAATGAGATTGTCTAATAAATGTTTGATTGGCATCTAAGAAGTAAAAAAAAATGGAAGGAGGGCAATATTTGAGGGGATAATGGTTGACAATTTTCCAAAATTAATGAAATACATGAATCTTCAGATCCAGAGCCCAACAAATTCAAAGAGGATAAAAAGAAATCCACATTGAGACATATCACAGTGAAACTGTAGAAATCAAAGAAAAAGCAAAGATTCAAAAGCAGCTGCTGGGGAGGGGAGGATAATTACCTACAAAAGAATGACAATTAGAATGTCAGCATAGTTTCCAACAGCAAAGCAGAAACCAGAAGACAGCCAAATGTTCTTTTTAAATATATATATATATATATATATTTCATATATGCAATTTATTCTTTTAAAGTGTGTAATTAAGTGGTTTTTCATATAGTCACAAAATTGTGCAACATTACCACCACCTAATTTTGGAACATTTTCATCACCCCAAAAAGAAGCCCAGTAACCATTGGCAGTCACTCCCTATTCTCCTCTCCCCCCAACCCTTTGTAAGCACTAATCTACTTTTTATTTCTATAGATTTGCAAATTCTGAACATTTCATATAAATAGATTCATACAACATGTGGTCCTTTGCGAATGGTTTCTTTCACTTAGCATAATATTTTCTGGGTTTATCCACATTGTAGCATGTACCAGTGCTTCATTCTTTTTTATGGATAAATAATATTCCATTGTATGGATATACCACTATATGTTTATCCATTTGTCAGTCGGTGGGCATTTTTCTATTTTTTGGCTATTAGGAATAATGCTACTACAAACATTCATATACAAGTTTTTGTATGGACATATGTTTTTATTTCTCTTGGGTATATACCTAAGAGTAGAATTGCTGGGTCATATAGTAACTCTATGTTTAACATTTTGAGGAACTATCAAACTGTTTTCCAGAGGAGGTGTACCATTTTACATTCTCACCAGCAATGTACGAAGGTTCTAATTTCTCTATATCCTTGACAACACATTATTATTTATCTGTCTTTTTTATTATAGCCACCCTCGTTAGTGTGAAGTAGTATTTCATTGTGGCTCTGACTTGCATTTCCCTGATGAATAATGATGTTGAGCATCTTTTCATGTGCTTATTGGCCATTTGTACATATTCTTTGGAGAAATATCTGGCCAAATCCTTTGCACACTTTTTAAATTGGATTGTCTTTTTATTATTGAGTTGTAAGAGTTCTTTTTATATACTTGATACTAGACCCTTATCGGATATATGTTCCTCAAATATTTTATCCCTTTCTATGTTTTGTCTTTTCATTTCATTGATGATATCCTCTGAAGCACAAAAATTTTTAATTTTGACAGTTCAATTTATCTATTTTTTTCTTTTGTTGTTCATGATTTGGTGTCATATCAAAGAATGCATTGCCAAATGCAAAGCCATGCAGACCTACCCCTGTATTTTCCTCTAAGAGTTTTATAGTTTTAACACTTCTGGTTAGATTTTTATTTATTTTGAGTTAATTTTTGTATATGGTAGGAGACAGGAGTCTAACTTTATTATTTTGCCTATTGGTATACAGTTGTCTCAGCACTATTGTTGAAAAGGCTATTCTTTCCTCATTGAACGATCTTGGCACCAAATGCTATCTTGAAAGTGCTGAGAGAAAATATCTACCAACTCAGAATTTTATGCCAAGATAAACTGTATTTCAAGTAAAAGGGTGAAAAAAAATGACATTTTCAGAAAACAAAAACTAAGAGGTTTTACCAGCACCTGACCCTCACTTAAGGAACTCCTTAAGGGATATACTTCCAGAAGAAGGAAGGAAAGCCTGGGATGCAGGAAGGAACATTTTAGCAGCAGCATCTATCTATCATGCTAAAAGAACAACCCACATTAGCAGACACAGCATCATGCAGCCCACCAGGAAGTCACTCCCAGAGTCAAGTTCTCTGTGGCAAGGTGGAGGCTCTCTTTAGGGCTGCACATATTCCTGGATAATAATAGAAAACTCAAATGACCCCTAGCTAGCACACTAAAGGATCACAAGAAGGACAGCCTTCAGTGGAAGTCTGCCAAAGATCAGCTGCCAAAGCACTTACCTCCAGGGAGGCAAGAGAAATGGACCAATCAGAATCCTACAGTCAGAGATGAATGGTGGGTGGCCTGTCCACACATACAAGCACAACCTGTGAGCCTTAAGTAGTTGTAAGGATATGGAGCATCTCTTTCTTCTCCAAGCTGTCCTCACGTGCTTAGAATCAAGCCCCAGTTCTACTTCTGGTTGGTGAGACAGTGTCAGCACAAACCGTGTGTCTGTCACTCTCTCTCTTCCCATCCCTTTCTCTCTCTTTTACTGTTTTTGTACTTGTTTATATTCAACACTAAACCTACTCTAATTGATCACAGACTTATTCACACACCTTTCTAAACTATTTTCCATGAAATCCAATGGCATTTAACACCAGTAGAATAGACCTTATGTATTATGATCACGAATCAGACAAAACCATGTGAGATTTCCAGAATCTGGTTGAATATCGTTCTAATATCTGAAAGTATTGAGTGGTCCTGAGACCATGAAAAAATGCAAACTTCCTGTAAAGTTCAAAGGTCTTTAAACCTAGACAGGAAGATATGTACAATGCCTTTTAAGAATCAAAGAAATAAGAAATCATTTGGCTGGAAGGAGACAAAGATTGGGGTGGTGAGCACACAATAGAGGATATAGATATCATATTATAAAGTTGTATACCTGAAATTTATATAATGTAAATAACCAGTGTTACCCCAATAAATTAAAAAAGAAAGAATAGCTAAAATAAATTTTTCAAAAGAATCAATTAGCCTGTGTGGGGCTTGCAGACTTAAGTGAGAAGATGAAAGAATTAGGTAATGTCAGAGGCCCATGACCACCCCTTGAAATCATAGAAGCATTGACATAGCAACTCCAAATATCCATGTGGGTTCCTTTTGCAACCTCAAGCATGCTGAGAAGATGATATAATGGTTTTCTTAGTGGGAGTGAGAGGAATTGCCTGCCTCTCTGCAGCTCCAGAGCTCATGTGTGGCCAAAATTTCTGGTCAAAAGTAACTTCATTTTGCTGGGATGACAACCACATTCCTTAGTGGATAACATCTTTTGACCCAAGAGAGATTTCTAATCAAATTTAAAAATGTTTAAGAGTAGCCCATATTTTCTTGTAAAGAAGCTAAGCAAATCAGGCATTTTATGTACTTGTAATGTTTAATAAGATCTAACCTATTTGAGAAACAGCCGTTCGACTCTTACTTAAAATCTGTAACTGAAATAGACTTAGGGTTTTAAGTTTAAATTGTACTGTCTATGTATGGTACCAAAATATTCAGAAGAATTTTAAGTTCACTGGATTTAAAAGTTTAATTTAATTTAAATCTATTAATACTTTAGAGAATTTTGTTCATTCAAACAGATGAAGTATTTTAAAAAGAAAAGGAATATATTAAATTTCGCTACAGGTGGCAATTTCTCAAGTGCCGGGTTATGGCAAACATTACTGGACCCTTACCCCACAGCCATCTCTTACTTACAAAACCCAGATTTTGTTCAGTTATGAAGGGCCTTGTTGACTCAGGAGAGGCTGGGTCCTTATACAGCCCAGGGGTGAAGCTGGGGGTAAATTATGATGAATCAAAGCCAATTACAATAATTTCATTCCTCTTGCCAGTGACTGGTTCAGGAAAGGAAGTGTGAAGTTTTGACCAAGGATTAAGTTAAGAAGTCTGCTGGAAGGCTTTCAAGGAAGATTTTCCTCTCAAAAAAAGAGTACAAGGAAAGAAATATGACTCCTCTCTCTGACCTTGGGATGTTATATGAGGATATGATGCCTGGAGCAGCCATATTGTGAGTATGAGTGGGCACTGACAACTGACAATGGCAGAGCAGAAATATATAAAGAAGCTGGATCACTGATCCTCCAAATTAACCAACCATCATAGAGTGTTTAAATAATACATTTTCCTATTGTCTTTTTTTTTTTAAGTTTTCATACAATCATGTATTAGTGCTCTTCTCCATATTTTAAGGATCCCTCTTTGGTCACCATTAAATTAATCTTGCATTTTCTCCTTCCCAGATTTGCTTATTCTTATTGATTTATTTGAGGGAAATAATATTTTCAAACCTTCAAAAGGATACAGTTATATGGGCTATTTGTTCTTGTTACTTTCTAATTTTACTATGTTATAGTCAGATAATACGGCTTATATAATACCTTTTTTGGAATATATTCAAATTTTCTTTGAATGCTAAGTCTTGGTTAATTTTTATAAATTTTCTACTATTGTTTAAATAGAATATGTGTTCTCTGTTGAGTACAATATTTTTTATATTTTCTATTAAAGGCTGGGGCTAGGGACAGCTTAAAAGCTTTTTCACTTATATATCCAATGCCTGGGATAAGAAGACTCGGCACAGTTGGCAACTGGTATGGCTGGGCTCCTCAGGTGTCCCTTTATCCCTAAATGGTCTCTCTGCATGGTGGCTTCAGGGTACTTGTACTTCTTATATGGGGCTCAGGGCTCTAAAAATATGTGTTCCAAAAGGGATAGAGTAAGGCAGAGGTCGTATTACCTTTTGTGATCTAGTCTTGAAAGTTGTGCATCACTACCACCATATTCTATTCATTAGAAGTAAATCTCTAAGGCCATCCCATGTTCAAATGGAGAAGAATAAGACTCCATCTCTTGATGTGTGAAAGGATTTGCAAACCTGTTTTAAAACCACCACACCAGCCTAACATGTCTACAGAACATAAAGAACGTGGGCATGTGTTTATGTCCCTATCTCTAATTCCTTGGCTTTTCCTTGTAATCTCTACTTCCCAGCATCTCTCAGTCTTCCATGTTACTTCTGTAGCTAACTCTGTCCTCATTCCAAAATTTTGCCCCTTTATAGTCATGCTTGTATTCTCTAACCCTCCTACTAACCCTCTTTTGCTGAGTCCTGTTAACCATTAGGGATAATAACAAAACAATTGCTGTTATTTTAAATTACTAAGTTTTAAGATGATTTGATAGGCAGTAATAGGTCATTGAAAACCATTGCCTTATTTTGAAGATTGATTTTCTAGTACAAAGGTCAGAGTAAGGATGCTATCCTAGTCATTCAGAAGGGATAAGGTCCCAAGCTTGTGGGTGTGGATGTGTTGCCAGAGAGCTCAGAGCTCCAGCGACCAGGTTCTTGTCTTATGCTGACAGAAAAAATTCAAAAGCAAGATGAACGGCAAGCTGGAAAGTGTAAAATTTGTTAAAACTAAAGTACACATTCAAGAGGGGAATGCTTGCAAACTCAGAAGGAGAGAGAGGAGAGGAGAGGGGAGGGGAGGAGAGGAGAGGGTGTCTCAATTTTAGGTTTCTGTTCCTCTTGAAGGTAGTGCCTGGAAACGTGTTACTGAGTAGCCTCACTGTCTCCTCCCGGTAGGCAGGGAGCCCGGTTTCCCACTCTTTCTTCCTTATGTGGTGTTTCCGGAACTATCAGGCACATGATGGAAGCTGCAGCATTTGCAATGTGGATGAGATTATGATATTATAATTAGCCAATTGTCATGCCTTAGCCAAGAATGGTGTCTAAGCTGGAAAAGACTGGTTTGGGCTTATCTCCCCCATGAGGGGGCTAAAACAGGGACAGGTCTGAAGAAAGAAAACATTTCTGAGCCATATCCTGGAGCGGGAGGGAGCATTCCTGGGCTATCTATCCTGCCTCAGCTGGGAGGGTTGGGAGGTTGTCTGGGAAAGATAATATAGGATTTTGAAAACAGTCTAGTGGATGCCAAGCACCAGTGTATCTTCCGTACTGAGAGCTGTAGTGAGGCTACTATATTGCAGAGGCATAAAAAAATAACTTTCCTCCACGCATTAAGTTCTTCTAGCTGGACTCATAATCAAATTAATGGAAAGATTAACAGGAGAAAATGTACAAAGTTTTTTACAAATGTATGTGCCAGAGGTGTCATAGATATGAGACCCAAAATGCATTGGGCATTTGAGGCTTATATGCCATACTGGACAAAGGAGAAAGGGGGATTTTGAAGGGGCAATAGGTAATTCACAGATAGCTAAGCAAGAGCAGAATACATGGCAAACAAATTCCTGCTAGGCAAACAAATTCCTGCTAGGCAACCCAACTACCAATGGGACAGAGAGAAGGAAACAGGCATTGCTAGATTTCTTCCTGTCCATATGTACTAAAATGAATGCTCTAAGGTGATTATGCTAAGGTTCCCTTCCTGAAGCAGATTTTCTATCTGAATCTCTTTAGGCAGGAAAGGGGAAGGGTCAATGGTTCTTTCTGAGTCTTTTTTTCCTTAATAACCACCTTAAAATTGTGGACAAAAAAAAGGGGGCCACATACTAAACCTGATGAGGTCAGGGGAGGCCTGCATGATAGGATTTAGAAACTCAGAGACCGAAAGTAACCACATAGGATGTTGTGAACATAAAAATTCCTAAGTAAAAGTGGGTCATGGTGGGTTGTCACATCCTAGGCCTATAGTTTCCGATGTTTACCTTAAGTGAGCCTGTCTATTGTCTTTTTGCATCTAAGATAACATACCTTTGAAATGTCAGAGTAATCTTTTCCAGAACCCTGAGAGCACACCCACCAGAGCACAAGACCACAGAACCCCTCATTGTTTTCTTGTTCCCCAAATACCATCTCTATTTGCTGTTATTAACTATCCTGTACCCACCAATGTAAAATAAATATACGTCTCTGTGTTTTACTTTTTATACAGTCCCAGAGATTCCTGCCTGCCCTACCCTGCTTTGCTTTCTCCTGCCCCATTAATCTACTACCAATGGATTTCATGCACATTTTGGGATGGCAAAACTTTGGCCCCCCTCAATAACTATTGGTCTCCAAGTTTAACTAATGTGATTCAGCCCCAGCAATAGCATCACTCTGGGTGAACTAACATCACACTCATGGGCTCCAAAGTTGAGGCCCAACTCCAGCCACTCCACCTGACTTTACCAGGAATGGGTGGCTCCCTGTAACACTGTGCATTTCTTTAGCTGCAACATTTTGCCCAAGACTAAGAAACCTTATGTTTGTGAAAGTATTTTAATTAGCTCAGCACTTCTTTGGTACTTACTGCTTACTGTGAAACTTAAGAACGGACAGATTCTTCCTGGAAGCTTTAAAGTTGAGTCTTTTTTAAAAAAAAAAAACAGTGGTAAGAACACTTAACATGAGATGTACCGCTCAACAAAATTTGAAGTACACAATACAGTATTGCTATTTATAGGTACAATGTCATACAACTTTATAACAATGTCATAAACTTTATACCCATTGATAAACAATTCCCCATTTTCCCCCTACCCCCAAGGTTGAGTCTTAATTGAATTAATTTTTTTAAATTAACAAAGCATAGAAGAAAAATATATCCCCATTTTTATGTTTAACAAGTATGTAATCTTCTCAAAAATAAATCAACTAAAAATATAAATTTCACATTTCTCATTAAGAAATCCTTGACGTTTGAAATTATAGAATACCAAAAAGTACATGCTTTGTTTATTTTTTTTATTTTTTATTTTTTTATTTTATTGATTAATAAATTTTCAGAATGAACTCTTCTGGATGCCCATTATTATTTTAAATGAGACTTCAAACTAAATATAAGTTAAATTACAAAGAAGATGACAAATATTAACTGATTTCAAAGTTTTCTTAGAAAACTACAGACCTTAGAAAACTTTGAATATGTTTTTAAAATAAGACAAATTATAAATTATAAATTTTATAATAATACCGTCACACACCTTTATTTATCCAGGCATTCATATTCAATAAACACTCTGAGTGCCTAATATTAATAATAATAATCATTTTTGAGCCTTTTTATATATCAGGTACTATACCATATCACCTTGTTTAATCCTTTTAACAGCCTTTAGGGTATATTATTTTCTTTATTCCTGTTGCACAGATGAGGAAACTGAGGCAGAGAGAAGCTGAGTAACTTGACCATTTACTAAGTGGCCACACCCAGATGCAAGCTCCAGCCATTGTGTACCCTTCCTTTTAACCACTATCCTCTGCTGCCTCCAAGTGCCCAGCAAGAAACTCAGGCATTGAGATGGAGAGATGTTTAAGACAAGCTCTTCACTTCAGGGAGTTGACACCTGAGTTGTAAAGATCAATAGAGCCCAGGAACAAATAGTACTTGGTAGAACTTGTTTTTTTAACATTTAATGTTTTCAAACTTACACAAAAGGAGAGTAGTATAATGAACTCCCATGTACCAATCACCCAATGTAACTAGTATTAATTAATGGCCAATCTCAGTTCATCTATACCCCACCCACTTTTTCTTTCCCCCACCTCCTCCCTACTGATTATTTGAAACCAGCCATCATATTCGTTTATCCACAAATACTTTTTTTATGTATCCTTTAAAGAGAAGGAATCCTTGTAAACTTAACTACAATACCAATATCACCTCCAAAATAATTAACAATGTTGTTTTAATATCATTTGGTCTGTAGGAAAGGAAAAATAATTTTCCCTTCACTCTTCTAGGTTCTTGGCTGAGGTCGCCATCTCCTCCCTGTAATAAAAGACAACCAGCAGAAAAACAAACAGAAGTTTAATAACCTGTATACCTCCTGTATACAAGGGAGAGACCCAGGAAAACTGGAGTGAGGTTATCACGCAAAGCACCACAAATGAGGGTAAAATTGTTAAGCATATTTGGGTTGTTGCCTTCTCCACAGATAAGAGTTTCTAGAGATTTAGTCATCCTCCTCTTCCAGGTACAGAGAGGGAGACACTCTTACAAACGATATTTCCCTTATAAATGTAAATGTCCCTTATCAAAGGGTAACTTCTACTCAGTTTTCAGAGCTTTTCCTATGTCTGCTATTTCTTAAAAATAATCAGCCTAAAATAATCCTATGCCAGAGACATATTTTGGGGTGGCAAATTCTGCTCCACTTCAAGCTAACTGCTTGAGGGTCCACATACCCAGATTAATAAAAAAGTCCAGTTTCTCTCTCAGGACCCCTCTCCAGGTAAATTATCCAAGATGCCAGTCCAATTCCATCCCAGTTCTGCTTCCAAACACCTGGAGGAGAAAGAACGAGAGAATCTGAGGAGTCTCCCAACAGGTACCCACTTGTTTTGCTCCCATGACTGCCCCTGAGTTTTGCTGATGAAAACCAGTGTTTTCTGTCCAACCACCCTAATTCACCATTAGTCCAGCTCTTGTCCAGTCCTCAGTGGCTCTCCAAAGAATGCCAACCACCCCCCATCTGAGGAGCCCTGAGATAAGGTGCCAAGAGCTGGGATCCCAAGTGTGTGGCTCTTTACTTTGCCCTGAAACAGCCTCTGTTTCCACAACATACCTGACGAAAGGAAGGGCTTGCAGGCCCAGTTCCACCCCTAGCCAGAATCCACCTTCCTTAATAGTCAATACCAAGATGTTGAGCCAAGCTTCTTCCTTCTTGGTGCATTTACCCCAAAGGTTCCCATATCACCTCTCCAGCCAGCAGACCCCCACCAAGACCCTCTCAATAATCAGAGAAAGGAAAATCCTCAAAAGTGAAGGACTCAGACCCAGTTCCCTGTCACTGCACACCACGGCCTACTGGGAGAGGCAGGCCACATCCAGCCACAAAGGAAGACCTTGTTTTATCCCTGCCCCGGACTGTCAGTCACTATGTATTTACAAAGCTGAGAGGTGGCCCAAGGACCTCTTAGAATCAAGGTCAACTCCTAGGTAACCTGCTGCCTCCTCCTAAACAACCTGTTTCCTTATTTTGCCTTCCTTCTGTTTGTTGTTTAATTTTCATTTTTGTTCATTTTATTTTTTTAACAGGTAATACATTTGCATGGTTCAAAATTCAAAAGATACCAAGGGATATATAAAGTCTCCCTTCCGCCCAGATCCTCTCCTTGAAAGCAACCAATTTTATCAATTTCTTGTGTTTCCTTAAGAAATGTTTTATCTACACAAGCCAATACACATATATCTACATATATTCCCTTCATTCTATATAAATGGTAGCATATAATACACAGTGTTCTGCTCCTTTATTTTTTTATTTATGAGTATATCTTTACAAACATAGGGCTTTCTGTTCTAATTACAGTTGTAGAGTACTCCAAAGTTTGAATGGACTGTAAGTCATTTAACCAAAAGTCTTCTGTTCATGGACTTTCAGGTTGTTTGAAATCTTTTCTAATTACAAATAGCACTGCACTGGATAAACTTATAAACAGGACCCAGATGGCTTTTAACAAGCAACTTCTCTTGCCTAAAAACAAATTAAAATTCCAACTAAGGAGGCACATTGCTGTATAATATAAAGAATTATAAAGTACTCTGGAGGATCGGAAAAGGTAGAAGTTACTTTTGGCTGGTTGGGAGCAGGGAGAAGAGATGTATGGAGTGAGAAAGACTGAATCTACAGGAGGGGAAATCACAGATGAATTCATTTAGAAAAAATTAAATTACATTGAACTATATATAGAATGTACATTAGGGAGGGGTGAGTTATTTCAATTAAAAAAAATCTTCGAACTTAAAACTCCAGTATTAAAATGGTATTATGTATACTGCTTGCCTAGCAATGTAAATATCAGGCACTCCAAAATAAATTACAGACAAACGGCAAAATCTGACCCAGTTCGTAGGAACACAGACTATAAAACACTATAATGAAGGCAAAAATCTACATTAAAATCTCCACTGTCTCAGATGATGGAATTTAAAGAAGTTTTCCCTGTTCAGTGGTATTATCACTAGTAAATTAGAATAATACTCTTCCTGCCTTTTGTTATTAATATATACTTGCCCCTTCTTGGCAAATGTCTCTGGTTTGCTTTTTGGTTGGTGGGTGAAAAGTGAGTGTAATGCAGTTAGGCAGCAAATTTTCCCCCACACAGGCAGTGGAGACATAATATCTTCCCACACTGTATTTGGTGCTCTGAATTATTAATTAAAACATTAAATATATTGCTCAGTGCATGAGATTATATTTAACTTCATATACTGACCATCTGAGCTTGGCACCTTCCTGGATTTGAAAATTAAATTGGTAACAACAGGATTTTCTGTGTTTGTTCAGAAAATTATACCTGTAAAAGGGTGGAGAATCATTTTAAGCTGACCTAGAAAGGTGAAAAGTTGATGGAGGTCTGGTATGAATTCCCAACCAAACAAGAACTGGGAAAAGAGCAACATCCACAACTAACTCCTAGAATTTTGACTCCCAGGTTCAAGCTTCCCAAAAATTCCGTCTAGAAGTATTAGAAAAGACTTGGAGTTTGGCCTCGACCAACCTGGGTTCAAATCTAGATTCTGCCATAACCTAAGATACAAAGATAGAGAATTAGGTTAATAAATTAGGGTATATCTATACAATGAAATATTATACAATTATTTAAAAGATTTATGCAAACATTTTGTGAAATGGATAGTACCACAGTATTTCATGTAAAGGCAAAACATTTCAAACACTTTAAATGTCTGTTGAAATGGGTTTGGAAAGTTAAATTATGATACATTCATAATGTTCATGAACTGACCAAGGCCAGTTTGATCAAGTACTCTTATGAGGCCCTCTGGTAGCTGTAATTAGTCCTAGTTTAGGTGGGGCCTCCTTATTCCCTATGTCGCCAGCACATTATAATGAAAGCAGGTCTCAGGTGCAAGTCAGCCTTTCAACAGCGATACAACCTCTTCTATGCATGCAAAGGAATCTGAACTCTGTCCTTGCATATAAGGTTCATTTGAGATGAAGGCTATAATATTCTAGATCAGGATCTCATTAACCTTGTGGGCAACATCAGGCAACCAGAATATCCAAATTCATGGCTGGACAGAAGCTCCACTTGAGATCTAGCCCCAGGTACCACTATGCACAGGTTATATATCTGTCTAGATTCAACCATCCTGTTTGTGCAAGTGTGAAGGGTATCCTTAAAATAATTCAGCCAATTCATATACCTTTAATACTTCTCAATTAAACAATAAGAGCCCATTTTGAATATGTTGTGCAGATTCACTTGAACAATCATTATGCTATTTAGTAAAACATTGAAGATAAAAGTAGATGGCGTGCTTGAAGGGTGCCTTTTCTGATCAAAACTAGTTGACCACTCCAGGAGCATGAATTCCTATAAAGGCCAAAAGTGTAGCTTAAACTAAATAACATACACATTTCTAACACACTGCCCATCTTTAAAGTAAATTACAGACATCATAACCCAGACAACAGAACACCATGCACCTATTAAAAAGAGTATGACACATCTCTACCTCCTGCCACAGCAAGATAGTTGAGCCATTTTAAAGTAAAATAAGCAAAAATATATAACACAAAAAATAAAACATATAAAAATATAACATGAAAATATGTAAGATAAAAAATCAAATAAAATAATGTATATGATTGAATAAATACATATAGAGGAAAGTCTAGACAGATATGGAATTTATTGTTAGCCCTAGAGAGTCTGATTAGAGGAAAGAGAAGGGAGAATACTTTTTTCTTTATGTGTTTCTGTATTTTAATTTTTTTAACAATGAGTATGTATTACTTTGATAACATGAATTTTAAAAATTAACACTTTAAAAGGATGTTGCAGAAGAAGAATGATATGAAAAAATGTGTACAATATATTCTTGGGTAAAAATATATTCTTGGGTAAAATATACTATATGGTGTTCTATTAGATATGACAACCATTAGTTCCTCATCTGTATGCAATCCCCTGTGGCAGAATGTATTTTCCAAAGATGACCACTCCAATAAGTATCTTAATCCACAGGCTCTTCTTCCAGTGTGACTTTGACAGGTCTCCATTGACAGGTTGAGGGTCTCTATTCCCTCCCCTTGAACCTGGGCAGAACTGTCTATCTGCCTTGAGCAAGCAAGTGATGTGATGAGCAAGTGAGCAAGGACATGATGATCACTGACCTTCTCAGGCTAGGTCATAAAGGGTTATATGGTTTCATCTAGCTTTCTCTTCCTACTGAGACACACACTTGAGCCTTTGGAGTCCTGAACCACCATGTGAGATGTCTGGTTACCCTGAAGCTGTCATGTTGGATGTCCATGTGGAGAGACCATGTGTAAATATATACATATGTAGAGAGATGCCTAATATACCCCAGGTATTCCAGCCCCCAGCTGTTTGAGTCTTCCTAACCCAGGGGCTAGACAAGTGCAGACGTCTTCAAGATGATGCCACCTCCAGCCACCATCTGACTGCAACAGCGCAAGAGACTCCAAGCATGGACCACCCAGCTGAGTCGCTCCCAAATTCCTGACACAGAGAAACCCTGAGAGATAATAAATGATTGCTGTTGTTTAAAGCCACTAAGTTTGGGGGTGATTTGTGGTGCCTAAATAGATAACTACTATACCCTCTTTTGAGAGAACTGGCTGCTTCCTCAGCCTGGGAGGGAAAGCCCTAGAAATTGTTGGTTCCACACACATATCAACAGTGATGGGACCCCTGGAGGTTGCCTGACACGAGGGAGTCTTCTCTGTTTCTTTCTTCCAGAAATTTGGAATGTGAACACCAACACTGAGTCTCCCAGCTTGGAGGCAATAGACACTTCAGTTTCATTTTCTTCCTACCCTGTGTCCCAGCCTGCAGAGGACAGAAGAAGAAATCAAACATTCAGAGAAAAGCAAGAGAGAGACCCCAAAGCCTTAAATGAAGATAACAGGGAACTGCTTTCCTGTTTTCCTATCCTGTTTCTGATGCTCTTCCCTACCCTTCTGTTCCACCTTGAGATACTCTTATAATCATCATCATTATCATTATAGCTAAAGATAACTGAGTGCTCACCATGCCAAGCACTGTTCTGCGTTCTCTATGTATATTAACTTTAATCCTCACGTGACCTATAGGGCTGACATCTCTATTGTCATTATCCCCATTTCACAGATGAAGAAGAAACTGAGCCCTGAAGGGTAAAGTAACTTGTTCAAGGTCACACATGTAGTTGGATAATCTAGTCAGAGCTCTTACATGCTCTTTAGCCAATGCTGTTGTTGTATACCTTTAGGTCCTGCTAATAAAGGATCCCTGTTTTTGTTAAGGTCTTAAGGTGAGCGAATGAGTCACCTGCAATCAAATTATTTCTGATTAAGCCAGAAATTATTTCTGATTATTCCAGTTTGGTAAAAATTAATGCAAATAGACTTAACATGAGTACAAGAGGGAAGAATACAGTTGTTGTAAGAAACACTGTGATACCTCCAGGTACAAGTGGTGGGTCAGAACTGCAGGTAACTGGGGCTTCCAGGGTTGAGAGGCTCACCTGCTAGTACTGCCACTGCTGAGAGTAGGGCTAAAGCAGAGAGAACTGGGAGCAGGGGTGGAGGAGAGGAGGGTCCTCAGGCGGAGAGCATCATGCCAGGCCAAGGCAGGTTCAAGAGCAGAGGAAGGAAATGAATCAAAACTCCAGGTGGATTAGGTAAAAACTGAGGGAATCTGAATAAAGTTTGGGCTTTAGTTAATAATAATGTATTACTATTAGTTCATTAGTTGTGACAAATATATATACAAACATAAGATGTTAAAGAGGAAACTGTGGGGTATATGGGAACTTTCTACTGTTTTCACAACTTGTCTGTCAACCTAAAACTATTCTAAACTAAAAAGTGTAATCCAACAAGCAAACAAACAAACTGCAAGTGGAAGGCTGATCTGGGCACCGAGAGACAGTCTGATAGTGGACAAAGGAGAGAGCGCAAATTCAGACCAGACATTTGAACACTGGGTGAGTTAGGAACAGGAGGATAAGTCTGTTTTGCCCTTTTCTCCCCAACCCTGGGCCCAGGTGTGGGGCAGAGGGTGGGCATACATTAGGCCAATGACAGTGCAAATCCAGGCTCAGATGCTCCCCATTCTGTTCTCACTAATCTCACTAATGGCTAAGTATGGGCCAGCACAAGTCAACTCTACAGGCTGCTGTGTGCATGCAGGGTTCCTGGTATGACCCTCCCAATGGTCAGGGAGGGTACCTGGAGATGGGAGATTTATCATTCATAATGAAGAAGTATTTGCCAGAGGTGATGAGAGAAGAGGGAGCACAACTGGTTTCCCAATGCTAGTAATGGTTTGGTAATAATCAATTGAGCTCCGGAGTCTAGAATCTTTCCCCTCATGGTCAGCAGGATGGATGCCCAACAGCTGGCTGGAACTAGAAGTGTAGTCTCCCAAAGGGGCAGATAGGGGCTTGAAGACAGTGCTGGAAGCTTTAAATGGCTGTGGAAGCTGTGGAGGAAAGGAGGAGGTAGTGACTAGGTCAGGAGAAAGGATGGTCTAGCAGGTTTGAGGGCCCAGCTGAGAGCCAACCCCCTGGGGGATAATTTCCACAGCAGCAATCAGCAGCCCACTACAGGAAGAGAAGGGGGGCAGCCACATGGTTGCAAGATCGGGGTTTTGATCAGTATATCTAGGAGAAGACCTGAGAGAAAAAGGAATCAGGGTGTGGCTAAGAGAAAGAGTAGGTAGGCCATGTGTCCAAAGTGGGATGGGGAAGGCAGAAAAGACAGAAGGTGAGTTGATGGGGAAAATAGAGGACCAAAGTTCTGCTCAAGTGGACTCTCCTAAAAAGAGTTTTGGCTGAGGCTTTGTCTTGCTCTGTTCTTGACTTTGTAATTATCTGGAAATTGAACTTACTATGATCACATGAGCAGTTCCTTCCATTTCATTCTTCATGTACGGATAGCCATCATTTGTTAATTTGTTCATTCATTCATTCATTCACTCATGTATTGAATGATGTGTGTTTACAACGTGCTCTGTGATCACGGGTCCCTGCTAACTTGGAGGTGAACCATATGAAAAGAAGTCTTTTCCCTCTTTCTCCTTTCAGATGGAAAACGAATTCTCAGCTATTTCTTCAAGGTTCAGCTCCAAGTTAGCAGGGCCCAGAGTTCACAGAGCACATTGTAAACACATTAATACTGGATACATAAATGAGTATATGAGTGAGTGAATGAACAAAACACATAATGGCTTCTATTCTTGTTAGTTTTAATATGCTCATCCACTAGGTACAAACTGGAAATACCCTATTTTGCATCTGGAGGCATCACTCTGCCCGACTTCAAATTATACTACAAAGCAACAGTAATCAAAATGATATGGTATTAGCAGCAAAAGAGACACATGGACCAGTGGAACAGAATCGAGAGTCCAGAAGTAAACCCATGTTTATATGGGCAAATTATTTTCGACACTTTAAAAAGTCAAAAACATATAGTGGAGAAAGGAAAACCTCTTCAATAAATGGTGCTGGGAAAACTGGAAAGCCACCTGCAAAAGAATGAAACTAGACTATTGTCCATCACCACACACCAAAATTAACTCAAAATGGATTAAGGACCTGAATATAAAACCTGAAATGATAAAATGCATAAAATGCATAGAAACTAAACTCAAGGACCTTGGACTTAAAGAGGATTTTGTGAATTTGACCTCAAAAGCAAGGGAAATAAAAGCTACATCAAACTAAAAAGCTTCAGCAAAAGAAATCATCAACGAGGTAAAGAGACAACCATCTGAATGGGAAAATATATTTGCAAGCAATGCCTCCAATAAGGGCCTAATACCCAAAATATACAAAGAACTCATATAACTCAATAACAACAACAACAACAAAGATCCAATCAAAAAATGGGCAGAGGACATACAAATGACCAACAAATATTTGAAAAGATGCTCAACATCGCTAGCTGTTAGGGAAATGCTAATCAAAACCACAATGAGATACCATCTCACACCTGTTAGAATAGCTATAATCAACATGACAAGTAATAACAAATGTTGGAGAGGATGCAGAGTAAAAGGAACCCTCATACACAGCTGGTGGGACTGCAAATTGATACAGCCACTATGGAAAGCAGTATGGAGGTTCCTCAAAAAACTAAGAATTGATCTACCATATGATCCAGCAATCCTTCTACTAGATATTTACCTCAAAGACTTGAAAACCCATATCCGAAAAGATATTTGCACACCGATGTTCAGAGCAGCATTATTCACAGTGGCCAGGACATGGAAGCAACCAAAGTGTCCTATGATAGATGATT